>UESW01004500.1:290226-323414 GCA_900491605.1 Calamus simplicifolius
CAAAAGTATTATCGAGGTATAATCGGATCCCTTCTTTATTTAACAGCAAGTAGACCAGACATTATGTTTTCAGTATGTTTATGTGCTAGATTTCAATCTGAACCTAAAGAATCACATTTAATAGCTGTTAAAAGAATACTAAGATATGTAAGTGGAACAAAAAATGTAGGTTTATGGTATTCTAGAGACTCCACATTAAATCTAATTGCATATTCAGATTCTGATTATGCTGGATGTAAATTAGATAGAAAAAGCACAAGTGGTGCATGCCATTTCTTAGGAAGTAACTTAATCACATGGTTTAGCAAAAAGCAAAATTCAGTTGCATTATCAACTACTGAAGCTGAATATGTAGCAGCTGGAAGTTGCTGTGCGCAAATCCTATGGATTAAGCGACAACTTGAAGACTATGGTATCACACTTGATAAAACACCCATAAGATGTGATAACACTAGCGCAATTAATTAACAAAGAATCCAATTCAACATTCAAGAACTAAACACATAGAAATCAGATATCATTTTATAAGAGAACATGTAGCAAATAATGAAATATGTCTTGATTATGTTAACACTGAAGATCAATTAGCTGACATATTCACTAAACCTTTAAATGAAGAGAGATTCTGTTATCTTAGAGGAGAGTTAGGTATTTGTGATCCTTTAGAATGAATTTGAAACCCCTAAGGAAATTTTATCTAAGATTCTTTCAAATCCTCAATCCTTAAGGAAATCTTATCTAGAATTCATATCTAATTGATTCACTCATATCCAATGATTATTTATCAATTTTTATGATCATTTTCCGGACACATTTCAGAAATTTCATGATTTTGGTCTGAAATGGTCTCGGAGCCGACTCGATGCGTATCGGAGTCGACTCCCGGTTTCAACTGAAACTCTCGAGTCGACCCCTCTCTGGCGCGAGTCGACTCCATGTCGGGACGGCCTTTCTGTGTCTGTGCCGAGTCGACACTTGGGTTTGCGCGAGCCGACTCGAGGTGGTCCCAAATTGATTTTTCTAGGGCAGAGTCGACTCGTCGCTCATTCTATTCGACCCCAATCGTCAAAATACTCTCTCCACGCTCTCTCCAAACCTTCCAAACTTCCAATAATCCCTGATTTATCACCTCCAATCATCAAATGGCACCTAAAACTAGAGGATCGAGCGTTGTGGCGGGTGGCATCAAGCGGAAAGCGCTCCGTGAAGAAGACGGTGAAGCGTCCCGTGCGAGAACCTTCTCCAAGCACGGACTCCACTTCATCTGCTTCTACTCCAACTGCTGCTCCTGCTGCCACGTCCTCCCAGGTAGATCGTCTAGCGGATAGGATCATTACTACTGGTAGGAAGGTGGATTTTGAATTGTTTGAGAATGAGGGCTTTCTAGTTGGGAGACAGTTAATCGAGATGGGTTGGGAGAAAGTTTGTTCTCTGAGTGCCCGACTTATCCCTCATTGGTTAAAGAATTTTACAAGAATTTGTCTAGAGGAGACCATGGGCTTATTAGCAATGTGAGAGGAGTAAGACTATCTGTGACTGCTGAGATCTTGTCTAGATTATTGGAATTACCCTTGTCTGGCACCTCCACCTTTTCTTCTGATGACCGCGCCCCAGCTTTATCCAGATTATTAAACAGGGATGTGGTTGGATTTGAAGAGGTTTTGCTAATCAGCTTTCTTTAGAGTTGAGATTGCTACACAATATCTGCAGTAGGATTCTCTTTCCTAAAACTGGTAGATTTGACTATGTTTCTGAGAGAGATGTTTTTGTAATGGACGCCATAGTGACAGGCAAGCCTATCAATCTTCCCAGCATGATTCTGTGGTACATAGCAGATTGTGGAGGGAAAAGGAAATCTAGTCTGCCTTATGGGATGATCCTTACTATGATTTTTCGAAGCCAGGGTGTGGTGATTTCTGATAATGAACCTATGAAGAATTTAAGACACACTGATTTTTATAGTCTAGCAACAATTCATCGGATGGGTTTGTCAAAAAGAATGGTAAATGGGAAAGGAAAGGAGTGACAGAAGATAGAGCTACAGATACTGAGGCTGCAGGACCCTCTGTTAGACATCCTTCGCCTGCACCTCCGAGCCCTTTGGTTTCTGCCTCTGCTCCAGCCCCAGTTCCAACTTTTGTTCAGACTTCATCTTCTGCTAGTTTTTCAGATCAACAAATTATGCAACTCAAAGCCTTACTTGAAGATCAATCTGATAAGCTTAAAACTGATTTTGAGAATAAATTATGCATTTGAGAGAGACACTTTATTCTCTTGATGATCGTATCTCAAAGATTGAGTCCACTCTCGGATCTTCATCGGCATCCTTAAGTGGTGATCTCAAGAATATTTTTGAAGAACTTAAGGATATGTGGAGATGGAGAGACATATGCCAAGTGCAACGCAGAGCTTCAAGACAAAATTCAGAGTGCGTGCACCTTTGTTGATGAAAGACTCAAGGAATATGTAAAAATTCAATCTGAAGGAATGAAAAATATAGTTGATCATCTAACTAGAATTGTAAGAACTCATTTTTGAGTTACTAGAGTTTCAATCCTTGTTTTGTACTGAAGTTTTTATGCTTTCTTTATGAAATCAATGTACTGAACATTTTGATGTATTAGACTTTTAAATGAAATGAATTCTCTATTTCCTTATTTCAATGAAATTTGAATGAATGTTTATCTTTTTGTTGATAACAAAAAAGGGGGAGAATTTTATAGTTCTATGATTGTCTATGATTGTGATAAAATGAGATAAACAATGGGATAATTAATTAAGTTTCATAGGGGGAGCTACCTCATTAAGGGGGAGCCTAAGCCTAACTATGAAAACAAAATTAATTCACTAATCAATCATGAACAAACTCAATATTTTTGTCATCATCAAAAAGGGGGAGATTGTTGAAAGATTATAGAAAAATTATATGATCCAATCCTTTTGATTTTGATGATTACTAAAAGCCATTGAGTTTATTAAAGGATGTAATGAGTTTATGAAAATGAAGCAACAAATTTATTTTGAACAATCAATGAGAATGCTCAAGTTTAACTTTAATCAATTTTGAAAGTGACTTTAAGCTCAATATTCAAACTTTCGAAAAGAAATGTTATAATTCATGTTTTATTCAAAAGTTTATGGATTAGTTCATGAATCACTTCTAAAGTTAATTCTATTGATTTCATGTCAAAACAATGAATTAAAATGAATCTGGAACGATTTTAATGTCAATCAGAAAAGTTTCTGATTTTTGATACGTTCCGGAGCCGACTC
The DNA here is from genome assembly GCA_900491605.1 of Calamus simplicifolius. Classification (NCBI taxonomy): domain Eukaryota; kingdom Viridiplantae; phylum Streptophyta; class Magnoliopsida; order Arecales; family Arecaceae; genus Calamus; species Calamus simplicifolius. The sequence goes on from UESW01004500.1 coordinate 293,500, forward strand.
CTGAGTTTCAGAGTCGACTCCGCTCAGTGTACAGAAATGTGCATCTGTGTCGAGTCGACCCATGAAATTGTCGAGTCGACCCCTGATTCTGTCGAGCCGACTCCTGGACTGTGCGAGTCGACTCCGCTCAGACACCAGAAGAGTGTTTTTCTGAGCATCTCTCGAGTCGACCCCAAGTCTTTCACGAGTCGACTCCCGACTATCAGGAGTCGACACTTCACCTTTATCGAGTCGACCCCTAACATTTCTATTTTTGGTAAAATGAGCTCGAGCCGACTCGGGAAAAGCATGAGTCGACTCCAGCAAATCTGGGCGCGATTCTTAACGATGACACATCAGCCCCAACGGTAAGATTTTTGAATAACGGCTATTTTTCCTTGTCTCTAACGGATATATTTTTGCAGATTCTATAAATAGAGGAGTTCTTTTCAAATCAAAACAACCAAGAGAAAATCAAAAAGAGAGAAAAGAATATCATTTGAAAAGAGGGAAAAACAGAGCATATTGAAAAATCATTTAGCTCAAAGGAGAGTGATTCAAAAGGAGTGAAATCCAAGAGGAAGTTTCGTCTGCTCCTTCTCATCAATCCACAAGAGCCAAAAGAAAATCCAAAGCATTTCAAAGGTCAAATCGGAGGATTTTCAAAAGAGGAAAAAGCTTCATCTCAACTCCAAAGTCTTCAACGGTCAAGAATCTTGCTGAGGCGTGATTCAACTTTCAAGAGGAGTTAAAGAGAAGAAGGAAGAAAGCCCAAGCCACTACCATCTGCAATACTATCAGGCTTTTCTAACCTTTATTATTTTGTACTTCATTTGTATATTTGCTCAAGGGGAGCACATTATTGTTCAAACACTTTATTCTATTTGTTTGCTGATTCAATCAGTGGATTGAATCAGTGGAGGTTGGTATACCTCGTTGCAAGCCGGAGTGCTTGTGTTGGGTTAGTTGTGAGCCCTAGAAAAACAACGTGTAGGGTTTTGTGCTGGTAAGCCCGAGTTAAAACCAGCTGGGTTCGTTGTGCACCCGGTAAAACAACAAGTTTGAGTTGTGAGCTTGGAAAACAACTCGGCTGTAATCTAGAGAGATTATAGTGTGGACCCAAGTGAATCTTGGGAGTGGACGTAGGTGTTGGTTGCACCGAACCACTATAAAATTATCTTGTGTTTGCCGTGCCATATTTTCTCTTCTCTATCTCTCTTTATTTGCTTGTGTATTGATTTTAGTTAGCCTCTCACTTGCACATCTTGCTAACTAATCAATTAAAGTTAAAAAGTCTTAAATTTTTAAGAACCCAATTCACCCCCCCCCTCTTGGGTTGCCATCTGGGCCAACATCGGGCGTAGTCGATCTCCTGGGGCGGACCTGCACAGAAGTCCTCACGCAAGAGGCGTTGGGGATGGCCCTCCGCGGGAGACCCTCCGACGCTCAAGTCAGTGGGAGGAATCGGTGATCAACAGAAAACGGGGAGGTGGATCTCTCCGGAGAGTCTCTCCAGGGGCGACCGATCGGGAGCTCACAAAAAAAGGGGGGAGCGCCGATGAGCAGCAGGGGAGAGTGGGAGAGTGAGAGTGAGCGCATACCTGAGGGAATCTGGAAGCGTCATATTTATAGGTTGTCGCCTGGATCTTGAGCGCCTTCTGGAAGGTTCGAGGGTTGTTAGGATACGGAGATGGGTCGAATCAGGCCGTTGTGGGGCCGTTGGGAACCGATCTTGTTTGTTAAGGGATCGGCGGCTAGGAGAGCTCCTCGATGGCTTGAGATCTGACAGGTGTGTAGATCTCAGGTAACTGTATTAGGCTCTAGGCCACTTTTCAACATGATTCTTTGCCTGAGATGCTGTTACGATAGGCCTAGGCTCTCCTGCGTCAGGTTCCGCGGGGGTGAGTATCGGATCATGGATCGCTCGGGAAAGATGAGCTATGGAGAAAATCGGGCTATGGAAGCTCGGAGAAAGACGAGCTATGGAAGCCCAAAAAAGTCGAGCTATGGAAGCTCGGGGAAGCCGAGCCATGGAAGCCCAAAAAAGTCGAGCTACGGAAGCTCAGGGAAGCCGAGCTATGGAAGCCCGGAAAAGTTGAGCTACGGAAGCTCGGGAAAGCCGAGCTATGGAAGCTCGGGGAGGCCGAGCTACGGAAGCTCGGGGAGAGCCGAGCTATGGAAGCCCAAAGGAGACGAACTATGGGAGCTCGGGGAAGCCGAGCTACGGAAGCTCGGGAGAGCCGAGCTATGGGAGCTCGGGAAGCCGAGCTATGGAAGCTCGGGGAGAGCCGAGCTATGGAAGCCCGGAGGAGACGAGCTATGGGAGCTCGGGGAAACCGAGCTATGGAAGCTCAGGGAGAGCCGAGCTATGGAAGCCCGGAGGGGACGAGCTATGGGAGCTCGGGAAGCCGAGCTACGGAAGCTCGGGGAGAGCCGAGCTATGGAAGCCCGAAGGAGACGAGCTATGGGAGCTCGGGGGAGCCGAGCTACGGGAAGCTCGGGGACATCATGGCGGGCGGAGGGACGGGGTCGGTCTTAGCCTCCTTGCACGAATATTGATGCAATGATGATTTTACCCCCCAATAATACCAAAACTGATTAAGAGCTTGATTTTTGTCTCTTTATTTAGGTACTAATAACTATAAATCATCAATTACTTTATTGTTCAAATTTAATGTTTATTACATGTTGAACTGATGCATTGTATGAAAGTTTTCAAATCTAAATATAAAGCTGCTGCTATGTACTGATAGTAAATACCACAGAAGGATATGGATGGCAATTATAGAGAAACAGAGAGAGGTCTCACCATCATATGCAGTGAGAGAGAGATCGAAGTTGCCGGAAGGATTGAAGGAAACTGAGAGCGAGACATCACCCCTTGCTCGAAAGTTTGGGCTGAGAGAAGGAGAGGACATGGGTCTGAGAGAGAGGAGTGGATGGGTATTGGAAGATGCATTGCTCCTCCTCAGAGCAGGGAGGAGGGGATAATTGGAGGTGGTGGGAGAGGTGAGGGCCATTAGAGCTGCTTATTTTCGACAAGGTCTTGGTTAAAACTTCCAAGTATTTTTAGGCCCCACGTTTCAAATCCATCCTATCCTCCATTCTATCCTCTATCCCTGGATGGGGCTTTAACTGCACCACATTTCATCTGAACAATTTTTAGGACAAACAAATCCTTGATAAGAATTAGGACCTGAGTTTAGACTACTGCTTGGACTTGGGTCCCAATTAGAACCCAAGTTCTTATAAAGATTGGCAGGATATCTGATGAGGTTTCACCCAACCCAAACAGTCGAAATCTTTCTTTCTTTGAATGACTGCAAGACTGCTACCTTTCTATCCTCTCACCCAGGGTGAGCAATGGATTAAAATAATTCAAAAAATGATATCAATTAGTAATTGAATTAGGGATTTTAAAAATCTCTTTTAAGATATTTAGCATTAAATCAATAAACAAATGATATATCATTTTCATTGATTTAACACGATTAAAGAAAAAAATCAATTAAATGTTAGGCGGGTGTCAAACGATTAATATAAGAATTAAAAAGAAAATATGTTCTATTCGATAACTAATCCAAATCGATCCGATATGATAAAATTAGTTCTAGATGATTCTAAAATAGGATCAACTCGGTTCAAGTACAAAATTTTGGAATTGTTCCTCATTGGATAGATTATAGGTTTTAGCTAGCAACTGTCTTTGCTCACTCCTACTTCTCGCACAGCCTCTGCCAGAGTAAAATGCTCATGAGAGAGGTGCTGACTTATTGACCAGAATAAATTTATGCTGATAGTCTGTAACGATCCGGGCCCACGGGCTCATTTCGTTACAAGAAAGCAAGACGGATAAGGTCCACACCAACTTGGGCCACCACAGCCCAAAAAGGGATCCAATTGGTGCCTTGTCCTTCTTGCTTAACCGGTTATAAACCACTCAACCAATTCCTAATTTTCCAATATGAGACTATTAGGAGGGGCATCACAATCTACCCCCTTATAGAGGCGACGTCCTCATCGCGAGAGGCAATTGATCACAACCACCATGCAGGCAGGATTCTAGAGGTGGCCCCCACAGGTTCAAGAGGTGGCTCCCATTCCCCATGGATGTAGCACTTTGCCCCGTGTGGCACTTAGCTCCTGCACTTCCGACTGGTGCGAGGCTCTGATACCATAATTGTAACTACCCGGGCCCACGGGCCCATTTCGTTACAAGAAAGCAAGACGGATAAGGTCCACACCAACTTGGGCCACCACAGCCCAAAAAGAGATCCAATTGGTGCCTTGTCCTTCTTGCTTAACCGGTTATAAACCACTCAACCAATTCCTAATTTTTCAATATGGGACTATTAGGAGTGGCATCACATAGTCACTCAAAAATTACTTCAAAAATTCAAAGTCTATCCAGCAGTTAATTAGCTGTATCAGTTTAGGCCCTGTCCATCTTCACATAGGAATGATTCTTAGCTTACATAATGAATGGCATGTAATTATGTATCTAGAGTACTGTATCTGATTTATTGGACTAGATGTGCTGCAAACTTGTAGGTCTAGTTCTCTAATTAGTATTTTATCCATGGACAGGATGTACGCAATAAAAGGAGAAAACTATAATCAAACTATATAGGCCAAGGGCTCACTACATTTTGAAAGATTTTGGATTGCAGTAGAAGTCACTTCTTTTTGAGATTATAGCTTTTTTTTTTTTTTAATCTTCATCATGAGTGTGGGTGGGTGACAAGGATTTCAAGGTTTTAATGCATAGGATTAGATATAATAAACCAGTGGACTGACACGCACGAGTGCTCCTCCTGAGCTTATGCTGCATGGAATCATATGGTCACAAGGCACGATACAAATGGAGTCCACTTCCCACTGCTCCCATACTTCTAAAGAGTGGCAAATCACTTCCCATTATTCTGATCTCAAGACAAAAGCTTCATTAGTTTTAACTTCAGGACATTAGTTATGGCAGAGCCAACTCTTCCTTCTTGCCAAACTTATTTGTTCATCGTCCATTCACATGATGTACACAACCACATACCTTTGTCTTTTATCAATGGGCTCTTCATTTGGAAACCTCCCAACTTGCTGCAATAATTTGGGAGCTTAGATATGTTGGGTCAGGATTAGCTAGGCACCCATGATAGGCTAATCTGATGTGGACTCAAATTAAACCTTTGGTTTAGATACAAAGAGAGTTACCAGATTGGCTTTCAGAACCGTCAGAAACCACCCCTTATAATCCCTCTTTCCCTCACTGTTCTAATTATGCATTTTGCAAATGGGAACGAGAACAACAAAAGAGAGTATGGAAAAAAGATTGTTAGGGAGAGAAGGCTGATCTCTTCTTTCTTCTTCTTCCTCTGCCATCCTAGTCTTTTGACCAGCGGTGTTCATTGAGTATTTCAAAGCAATAATTCAACCTACATGGCAAGTCCTTTCATCTATCTGCTGTGCATAACAAGATCCTTAAATTTACCTACCATCCATCATATCTCATAAACTTTGAGTGAGACTCCCCGTGAAGATAAGCTTTGTCTATCAGATTGTCATAGAAAAAAACTACTGGTTCCAAATATGTCACAACATAAAATAAATTGACGTGGAGCCCCTTAACTAGTGGGTCGGACTTTAAGGATTAATTCTCACAGACTAACCACCTAACTTGTAGTTTTTCTACACACACTGACCAAACTTTAACAATTAGTCCTCATAGACTAATTGCCTAATTTTAGTAGTTCTACGCACACTTAACTTCCCATGGAGCACATTTATCTTACTACTGAATATAGTTGAGAGGGATTAAAAATTAAAGAAACTTAGTAGTTATGATCAAGTGTTAACTAGTGTACGTTAAAGTCTGATCCACTGAAGGGCATTAGATTTGCAGTTATATTAGCTTGTTTTTTGTTGAGATTTTTCCTTCTTTCAATGATTAAATTAAATAACAAACTCGAGGAAAACTTCCATAATCAAGACTAACTCAAGAAAAGCAATAGTTTATTAATATCTTTGATTCCTACATTTTGGAGGACCACTGCATTCATCAACCCAATACAGAGACATTAACAACAACAAAGTAATGGATCAAAAAATCACCTGTAAATTTTTGTTAAGCACTAGAAGCAGTAATTATACTTTGTGGCTGAAGGCATGCTATACATCTAGTTTGCTATAAAAAAGGAATTCCATCTGTCTAGTTTGGCCAAATAAAAGAAATACTATCTATGATGATGCTACGTACAGTAGTGTATCCTAAAGTGTAATATATGATTAGGTGAAACTGGTTAATGTTACATTTAAACTATCATGTATGAGTTTGTACCTTTAAAAGCTATCTTGTACGCAATACCCTTTCTCTTCTTCATTACAAACGCACCTCTTGAGGTGCATGAGAATTTAAAGTTCCCTCATCAGTCATGCATGACAAGAGCTTGTGCCTCTGGTCAAAGGACATTGTAGAACATAGAGAAATTATCTAGTGGAATCGCCACCCTTTGCATTCAAATCTCAAGAGCTTTCATTCAAGGCCAAGCTCAAAGAGATAACCATTGCATTAAGCTCTTACAATATTCTCTCCAACTGTGAATGCCACTAGTGTGAACCAAAGGCCAGATGGAAGCACGTACTGCACCAGTTCATGAACTAGTAGAAGAATTATTTAAAAGACCCTAGCTATTGGGAAATGTACATTGAAGTTTGGAACTAGGAATCACGTGATACCATTAACACACAAACACCACCACCAAGTAAAACTTAGAGACAGACAAAACTAGGTAGGGATGATGACAGTAGTCAAACAAATTAAATTAGTGAAAGCTACGACCCTTTACTCTAACAAAGAGGAGATCTCTGTGGGATCCCTTTCCTTCTGCTCATGTTGGCAGCCATGTCCTCATCGGACACCCTGCTGCCAACCTTGAGAAAAGATTGAGTCCAGTCCTCTTCTTCCGAACAAAGTCAGTGCATGGCATGCTCACGTTCTCCGAGTCCGATGAGGCCATGGACTCATCTCCTTCCACCACAGTAGAGTCTGCCATCTCCTCTCCAAACTGGACATCATGGGGCATGATGAAGTCCGGGCTCAATTGCATTGACTCGCATCTCCTCAGGCATGATGAAAGATCCTTCTTCTGTCTCAATATATAATCCACCTGCAACAAATTTATGTATGGATCGATGGATATGAAAATGGTCAATGCCATGCCATACATGTAGAATTTGCCATCATATAATTAATACAACTATATATGATGCATGCTTTACCTTGCACTCAAGGGAGCAATGGATGTAAGGTTCTTGGAGGGCCCGTCACAAGAGCTGCAGAAGTTTACTGCACCCTTGGATTGCCTGCTCTGTGGTCTCTTCTTGATGAAGATCACCTTGGAGCTGTTAATGGTGTAAGACTAGAAGAGTGGAGACAAGAAAAGAAGAGCAATATTCATCAACAATGGCAAGAGTTTGGCAGGCCATATATGTCTTGAAGTTTAAGCACACATGCATGCATGCATGCATGCACCAATTCCAACCTGAACATTGGAGCAGTCGATAAGCTTCTGGAGGTCCTGCAGCCGGACGACGTCGTGGTAGACGTAGCGCCGGACCTGCATGAGCCTGTGGCAGCGGTGGAACGGCAGGCAGTGGGGCAGATGGCAGTGCAGCAATCCAAGCAGCAAATGTTCTTCTCGTTCTTCCTCGCACCCTCATGGATCGAGCAGCTTACGAAGAACCTCTGCGTGTCGAGAGCCTCCAACCACGCCGGCTTCCAAATTGCCTGATCATCGAGAGAATGAAGCGAAAAAATTCATGCAGCCGATCCTAATTAGTATCAAGTACTTAACACCTTGTTGTTGTTGTTGTTGTGAATGAAGGTTAGAAGAGAGAACAAGGCTTACCATGGCACACCAACAACAACAACTGCTGCTGCTGCTGCTGCTGCTGCTACTTAATTGAAACAAATGCAGTAGTGGAAGCTTTGATGCATGGAATATATGAAGCAAGAAGGGTGTGGAAGGGTGGGGGGGTATTTGGAGGATCACAGGAGAGCATGGGGGATATATTAATAACACTGGGGAGCAGCACAGCATTTTTGTCAAGGGGTGGGGGTGGGGCAATAAAGAAAGCCAGATGCGAGGAGAACGTGGGAGCTGTTTCCGTGTCTCCCATCTCCTGCCTTTAACTAAGCTCAGCTCTCCTTGGCTCGAGAGCTCCACCACCTAAACTAATGCAAGTGAGGGAGCTGCCCGAGGGTCATGACTCATGACAATGCCTTGGACTTTTACAAGGCGAAAGGTTTCAAATGTTTTTACCTTGGAAAAAATGGAAGGCACCCAATGGGGACCATTGGAATGGCGTCCTTTGCCTGCCCTTGGCAGGTCTTGTACAAGGTTTAATGCTTCTTGTGCAAGAAAGTACAAGCACCAGCGTGAGAGACCTCGCACTGGTATTTCACTAGAATGGAACTCGTGGAGTTTGCAGGCTGTTACGATTTCACTTAATTGTGAAGTTGTCGCTCGAATTTGAGCTTCAATTCCATCTTCTCTTTCTTGGTATCGGACAAGTTGGGCTGAATTATCCACTATTTTAACTTTGTTTACATGCAAGCTTTTTTTTATACATTAATCATTTACAAGTCCAAACAAAGAAAAAGAATGATGGTAGATCGACAGCCCATATAAAATTATAGTTACATCTTATAAACATAATTTTTTTTAAAAAATCAATAAATGTAAAGTGTTCCATATAAGCGACACACTGTAACGGATCCCAGATGTAATGGAAATAGCAAGGATAAATAAGATAGTCCTCGAAAGCGATGCATAGCATCAGCTCGCTCAGGTATAATAAAAAATAAATAAGAGTTCCAACACCTTTATAGATGGATATGGATAAAAAAATAGTTAAAAAATAAAAATAAAAAATAAAATATATTTAGCAACTTGTAATATAAGGCTATTAAAGAAAAGTTAATAAAACTAATAGATATACCGACAAAAGGATAATTAATAACTTGCTTGTAAGAGACCAAATGGATAGATGAAAAAGTAAAAAAAGTTGATGATTTTAAACTTTGATATAGAAGCAAAGATAAGAATAAAAATGGAGCAGAAATTCTTGTAGAAAAAAGCCTAAAAGATGGAGTTGTAAACATTAAAGCTGTGTTTGATTTATAAAAGGTTATTCCTGGATAAGTGTACAGGATAGCATTTATCAAGGGAATAGCTCAAAAGATAATCACCTTTTTTAAATAACAGATTTGCCATCAAGGATAACTTAGTTATTCCTGAATTTTCTAGGGAATAAGTTTAGGGGATAACCCATGGTTAAACATGGGTTACCCCCTCTGATTAAACTTTTTCAGAACTATCCCCTCTAGCTATAGCTTTTGAAGATAAGAAGGAATATTTGGAGAATATTCATTCTTATCCCCCATATCAAACACATCCTAAGAGGATAAGAGATATAATATTCTTAATTAAATTAGTCATAAATGAGAAATCAATAAATATTATTGGTGCTTATACTCATCAAGTAGGTTTAAATAATATAACAAATCAAAGTTTTTAAAAGAATATAAGTGGATTAATTCAAGAGATTACTACTAAAGAAATAATATTTATTGAAGGAGATTTGAATAACTATGTAGCAAAACATAATATATATTTGAAAGAGCACATGAAAGTTATAGATTTGGAGAGAGAAATAAGAAAGAAAATGTTATTTTAGAGCTTGTGATAGCATATGATTCAGTATTAACGAATACATAATTTAAAAAAGGGATCCTCATTTGATAACTTTTAAAAGTGGATATAGTGCTAGCTAAATTTCTTTCTTAGTAAAAAGATTAATCGAGTATTTTGTAAATATTATAAAGTTATATTAGGTAAGGGTCTAACTACGCAATATAGATTAATGGTTATAAATATATGTATTAAAAAATAAAAGAAAAAAAAACTATAAGATATAAAAACCAAGGATTAGATAGTGGAATTTGAAAGAAAAAACTAATAACTTCTAAAAATAGAGTAATGAAAGAAGAAAAATAGAGTATAGATGGAAAGACAAATGCTATATGGAAAGAGATGGCTAATAGTATTAGAAAAGTAGCTATAGATATATTAGGATAAAAAAAATTATATGATAAAAAAACTTGATGGTAAAATTAGAATGTTCAATTAACAGTTAAGATTAAAAGAGAGATGTATGAAGTAAAGAAACAAAATCTTTATGTGGTTTTTATTAATTTAGAGAAAAACCATGTTAGGACCCCTAAAAAAATCTTATAGATGGTGTTAGAAAAGAAAGGAGTACATATTATATATAGTAACATAATAAAAGATATGTATAATGGGATAATTACTAATGTAAAAACTATTAGTGATAATACCAATAAATTTTCTAATGTAGTGGGCTTATATTAGGGATATGCTCTTTGTACCTATCATTTTGCTTTAGTTATAGATGAGCTTATTAGATATATTTAGAATGATATTTTATGATGTACATTATTTGCAGATGATATAATACAAGTAAATGAAACTAAGGCCGAAGTTAATTATAAGTTAAAGTTACGACAAAATACATTAGAATCTAAAGGTTTTAGGTTAACTAGGACAAAGACATACTACATAGAATATAATTTTAGTATAATTAAAAATAAGATGAATGTAGAGTATAAATTAAGGACCATGAAGTTACTAAAAATAATCTTTTTGGGTATTAGATCGATTGTTCATAAAAAGAAGAGATTGAGGATGATGTTATATAGTGTTGCTGCTGAAATCTGTCCTTCGACTCGGGCGCGATCGGTCTCCTGATTTGGCTTCCTTCTGGGCGGACCTGCAAAGAAGTCCTCACGCGGAAAGCGTTGGGGTGGCCCTCCGCGGAAGATCCTCCAACGCTCAAGTCAGTGGAGATCAGCGATCAACAGAAATGAGGAGAAGACTCTCTCTGAGGAGCCCCTCCAGGGATGGCCTCTCGGGAGCTCGAGCAGAGTGCTAATGGCAGAGAAAAGGAGGAGCAGTAAAAAAGAGAGAAAAAGTGATGCTGAAACTGTGCCTGGAGTCGCGTACCTGAGAAAATCTGGAAGTGTCCTATTTATAGGCAATCACCTGAATCTTGAGCGCCTTCTGGAAGGCTCAAAGGTTGTTGGGATTGAAGATGATTCGAATCAGGCTGTTGTGAGGCCGGTAAGATCTATATCTTGTCCGTTAGAGGATCGGTGGTTGGGAGAGATTTCTGATGGCCCGAGATCCAATGACTGCATAGGTCTTAGGCCATTATTGTAGGTCTTAGACCACGTTTCGATATGATTTTTCGTTGGAATTCTATTACACTGAGTTTGGGCTCTCCCACACCAAGTTTTGCAGGGGCATGAGCCGAGCTATAGATTGCTCGGAGAAGTCGAGCTATGGGTTGCTCAGGAAGGCCGAGCTATGGGTTGCTCGGGGAGGCCAAGCTATGGATTGCTTGGGAGAGCCAAGCTATGGGTAGCTCGATCCGCCGAATTATAGATTACTCGGGGAGGCCGAGCCATGGATTGCTCGGGGGAGCCGAGCTATGGGTAGCTCGATCCACCGAATCATACTGGTTAGCTCGTTCTTTATGGGCATAATGTAGCAAGTGGGGGCCAGGGCTGATCTTAGCCCCTTCGCACGGTTATCAATGCAATGACGATTTTACCCCTCAACATATGCCCCCCACTCCCTAGTTCGAAGCGTAGGTTCGGGCATAGGAGTATAGACCTAGGTGATATGATTCGAACGGGGGATCTGGATTTGACAGCCCACGCAATGATGCCCTAGTTAATGCTGCATGGCCGCCTTGCCTTTACGAGGTGGATCCGTCATTTCTTGGGTGCAACGGCTGGGGTTGCGCCACGTAGGGGAACTCAATCTTCACGGTGCCTGCAGCGGCGGTTCCGAACGTCTTGGCTGAGACGTCTTATCTTCTCCTTGAGGTGGTTTCTTTTGGGGAAAATGGAGTTGAAGCGGCGCCAACCCCATTCGTAGCGCTCTTTCGCTTTCCCTCGAAGAACTTCATTCTCCTATTTTCTTGGCGACCTTGCTCAGCATCTTTTTCGATCGAAAGCATGGTGAGTCCGAGCGACTTGGCTTCGAAGGTGACCCTGGCGGATCTAGAATGGATACGCCGCCTATACAAGGTCCCTCAGGATGTTGCCCTGTTGCTCCCGATGGCCGACGACATGGTGACATTTGAACTAGGGGATGGAGCATTCTGTTACGAGGAAAGTTTGAGGGTGGGCCTCAGGTTTCCTCTTCATCCACTGGTGCGGGAGGTGATGAGGTTCTACAACATATGCTTCACCATGGTGGCTCCCAATAGCTGGCACAACCTTATCGGATTCATCTCGCTGTGCAGCCGCATTGGGGTAACCGCGACCCTCCCGATGTTCAGGGTGTGCTACAACTTGGTTTCTGGGAGGGCCTCCGAGTGGTCCTACATTGGTCCCCAGAGGTCTTTCAAGATGATTTCAGACAATCCGTCGTCGATAAAAGAGTAAAAATGGCGATTCTTCATAGTCGAAGGAAATATCGGCTCAGATTTTTCTCGGGTGTGGGGACATTATGTAAAAGATCCGGAAGCGCATCCAGAGTTATCCGAGCACGAGAAGAGGGATCTGATCGTGTTGCGCAGCAGTCAAGTGCTTCCAGCTAGCGCCCTTCTATCATAGGATGCTCTTTTCGCAGCTGGATTGATCCTCGTTGATCCTCGCGGTAAGTATTATTTTGTAGCTAATAGGTTAAAGCGATTTTAGCTTTGATTTTTGTACGAGCTAATGGGCGAGTCGCATTGCGCCTGCAGTCGAAAGGTCGACGTTCGTAGATCAGATGAGAGAGGAACTGGGCAAGCGTCGCAGGAGGTCCGGCCCCAGCACTAAGCATAGGGCCGAGAAAAGGTCTCGCCCTTCCGGTTCCCGCCCTGGGGGGATTAGGAGAGATGGCAATGACCGCCATCCCTTGTCACTGTGGGATGAAAGTATCGAAGTTCCAGCGGCGGCGCAAGGTCCTTCGGTGCCGGAGGAAGGTCCGTCAGCGAGGAGGCTGCCAAAATTTCCTCCCCACCTGTTGTCGTTTTGCCAGATGATGGCGAGGGAGCAACGTCAGTTTACTAGGGGACCCCCGTGGTCGGGGTTGCCCGGTCTCCCTCATTGGAGGCCGGCGGTCCGAAGGCGTTGCAGGCAGAGGCGGGAGCGGTCTCTGCTTCAATCGAGGTGGGAGAGACGGTTGTAGCTGCTGAAGTTCAGCCTAGGCTGCCTGCAGGAGAACCGGCGGAGGATGAAGGGGCAACTGAACCAGCTGAACCAGTGACCGAACTTCCCGAGCCTTGGCGATCTCCCAAAGGGAGCTCGAGGAGACTTGCAAGACTCTTACAGCTGAGAGAGAAAGAGCCTCTCAACTTGCAATGCAGGTCAATAAGCTTCAGTGCTTTCACGAGCAATCCAACAAGGCTAGTCTGGAATTATCCCAGATTAGAGCGGAGTATGAAGATAAGGTCAAGGCGATGCAGCAGTTTTTCGAGAAGAGATGGGACTAGCTAAAGGCCAGCCACGCCGAAGATAAAAGTAACTGGAGTAAGAGGGTCAAGGAGGAGGAGCACAAGTGCCGGCGGCAGTAGGACCAGCTTATCCGTTTGAATAAAGAGCTCGCCGACATGAAGGATCGGCTAAAATGGTCGGATGAGCGAGCTGCTCGGCTCTCCGACGATCTCGACTATGCTCATCAGGAGATTGGGGACAGACAGTCCCAGGTTGATGAACTCAAAGAGAGTCTTCATCAAAATCAATCGGCTAAATCGAAGGCTCTCGATAGGGTTCAAGTACTGAGCCATGAACTGGCTCGGCGGGATGAGCAGGTAGGGTGTCCCCTGTTTTGTCCATTTTGGCCTTTCAACCCTTGCCTTACTCGGCTCTTTGTCTGCAGGTGAACAAGATGAGTCTGGAGTTCCAGGAGCGGCTGAAGGCCTTCGGAGAGGAGATGGCTTCGAGGCACCGAAGGACTTCTGAATTGGAGAAACAATTGGCTGAGGAAAACGCGCGGGCCTCTTCAGCGGTGGAGGAGTATAAGAGCTCTACTCAATTTGTCGAGGAACGCAGGGCGGCCTGTGCCGATGCATTCCGGTTCGGCGAAGAGGAGGCGCGAGCTAAGATCACTCAAGCTTATCCTGACCTGGACTTGTCCTGTCTGGAAGCTGAATACTATGAGACCTGCACCCCGGGAGCCGAGGAGGATGAATATAAGGAGATCTCGGACGTTGATCTCGAAGCTGTTCTGGGCGCCGATGTGGCTGCCGAGGTATCTCGGCGGGACACTATTGAGAAGGGGGAGCCAAGCGGTGCCCCCGCTGATACTGCTGTAGGAGACGCTGGGTCTGATCCCCAGCCTTAGTAAACGGACCTTTTGTTTTCGTTTGTTTGCCCTTTCTGATCAACCTTTTTATCTCAAGCTTTCTTCCGACTGCGAGCAGATCGCAATTTGTCCACGCCCTTAGGCCGGTTTGGTTCAAGTTTGAGTAAATGTTTCGGTCGAGGCCGAGGTATAAGGATAGCTCAGGCAGGACCAAGATCTGAGGGTAGCTCGGTTAGGGCCGAAGTTAGATAGTTCGGCTTAAAAAGACCAGGAGCCACTAAGGTTAGGGCCGAAGTTAGATAGTTCGGCCTACCCAAGGCAAGGATGTGGGCATGCTTTCGGAAGGAGTTGGGTCCCGAAAAGGGGGATTCGTTGAATTTCCTGTTGTCATTTATTTGTCCTTTTTGGTAAAAGGAGAGCGATTCTTCGCTCCCTGTGAGCGGCCACTGAGGCCATGACGCATGGCGAGATTTTATGGTAGTGGCGCTGGGACTAATGGTTTGAGCGATCGGGATACTTGCTCGAAGTGGTATAAATACTGGTGGGGGGTACGCCATCGTTAACCGCCTTTTTAGCTAACCTCCCAAGATTTTTAACCACTGAGATGGCTTCCAGAGGCGGGGGGCGGTCTGCTGGAGCGTCTGGCGGTGGCGGTAGAGGCCACGGGGAGTCCCATAGGAGCTGCATCATGGTGACCATTGTCGGGGAGCTTTTGGCATCGATACTTGCATATCGCGAGCAGCTTCACAGGGCAACCGAGCGATACTTGGACATCTCAACAAGGGAGATCGAGCTCCTTCGCCGACTCAACAACCGGCTGGAGGGGGATGTGGCGTCCCTTGAGTAGCGGGTTGCCAAGTTAACTCCGCGTTACGGGGGAGCTCGGTGGTGTCCAACGACAATAATAGGCCCCTGTGAGGGTCAATGTATCTTTCTTTCTGTTTTCTTTTGTAATCCTTTTTGGTGATGAATGAGAAGAAATTTTCGTAACGTCTGTGTTTGCTTCTGCCCTTAATATATGTGTTCTCATCACGTGGTTTTGATTGAGACTGTTATCACGAGACACACTCCGGCTTTGACCGGGGCTTATATTTGTAGGAAATGCACTCCGACTCCAGCCGAGGCTTACGCACTTCGGCCTTGATCGGGGCTTATAGTGTTGGGAGAGTTAATCCCCGAGGCATGCATATTTTAAAATTTGATAACAATTATCAATGCGGAAATTTAAAGATTACATATTAATCTTTCTAACATGCATCAAGATCATATCTTTGCCTTATATTATAAGATTGTTTGATCTAAGTATTGCATATAAATTAAATAATTAAGATCATATCTTAATCTTCAAGATGAGAAGTCATACTACTCATCTTGAAGCCTGCCTTAAGATCTAAGGATCAAATCACTCACCTTAAGAACAGTAGGTAAATCCTTTGTGCTCTGCAGCCGTTCAATCATTCGGCCTCTAGTATTGTCCACGCGAAGCCTCCGAATGATCGAATTCCCAGGAGTGCTAGCTCGCGAAAAAACAATTTTGCTGATCTTGAATTCTTCCACTTGAATCTTCCTCCAAAATCCACCAAGCTTTTGCTAACATTAAAATCACACCAGAATTTTCTGTTCTAACTCTTAGAACTATAACACTTGGTTCTAACTGTTTAGAATTTTTTGATCTCTTTTGATCTTGTGTTTTTTTTATCTGGTGAGGGATGTCCTCTATTTATAGTTTCATATTAGCCAGCCTATTGAATTCTAACATTTAGAATTCTGCTATTTTGTGAAAACCAAAGAGACATATTAAATTCACACACTTATCAATGCATAAAGAGTTGTGTGGAGTGCTCTTCCAAAGAGGCACATTAATTCACACACTTGTCAATGCACGGAGAGTTGTATGGAGTGCTCTTCTAAAGAGGCACATTAATTCACATACTTGTCAATGCACAGAGAGTTGTGTGGAGTGCTCTTCCAAAGAGGCACCTTTTAGCAAAATTTATTTTTTTTGAACTTGAAAATCATTTGAAGAAGACTAAAAGTTATAAATTAAATTCTGCATGAGAATTTAATTTCTCATGAGATGAGATTTTAGTTATCTCATCATGCGAGAAAACCTTTTTCACACATGGGGTTTGAATTTTTGGTTTTAAGCTAATTTGAATTTATTGGATTAAACCAATATAGATCATGGTCCTAGCCCAAATCAAATTTGGCTAATCCTGAATCTATTTAAATCCAAATCAAATCTAATTTCAAATTAATATTTGAAATTGATTACTCCTTCTAATAGACTTAAACCAAATTGAATCTTATTCACTTGTACTTAATCCAATTGAGATAATTCAATCAATCAAATTGATTAATTAAATCATATACGATTCTCAATCGTTGATCAGCAAATAGATCATCCTAGGAAACTTCTATGCGTGTAACTCTCTAGGTTCGAACCTAAGCCGGTAGCATAGAAATAATTTTCTATACTAATCGATGTGCCCATCTAGCAATGGAACCCGACGTTTGGATAGGTCGAAGAGTTTCCGAGCAAACTCCAAGAACCCTAAGAAACAGTTACCATATAATTCATCCTCTTGACCACAAATGCTAAGGATGGCTTAAGATCCTGTCAACTCTAAACAGTAAATCCATAAAGTGATTTCAATTTTAGTGATCATGTGACTTTCACATGAAGTGCCTTGGCCAAGGTCTTGCTAAATTGAAACACAAGCATTTCTCCTTTTAACGGGATAGGTCAAATTCCATCTTGATCCACAACTGACTACCACAAGTACTTGACTGCACCCAGTAACCTTTCGTAGCTGGATTAGAAATCCAGGTGGTCCGGCACCTAAGTACAATGAGTTTCTTGTAAGCCACTGGTTGTGATCTTCAGGTCTGAAGGATACTTATACCTATATCTTCTCGGATTAACTCTTGACAGTAGAGTATCCGGAAATGAGTCACGTTCGGTGAAATGTACTCCTACACTTTTACCTGTATGTCATACCAGTGTCTCTACACTCCTTGGTTAAGAGGACAACCAACAAATATGATATACAACGTCCTATAATTGATAGTACTATGGCCCTGTCATAGTATATCATTTGGTCGCGAACACTTTTAAGGACCTTCAAAGATAAATCCTCCTTTATCGTGAAGGAAGATCCTGAGGGCTTCATTACTATTAGGAGTTTTAAGAAGATATTCTTGTAATGAATAAACTGCCAAATAACTTTTATTAATATATCAATTTATATATAATTTACATCAGCACAATCATCAAATGATTGGCTTTATGATACAATTCCCAACAAACTCCCACTTAGCCTAAAGCCACTCATTACAGTATCTAATACCCATCTTCAATTTATAGTCATCAAACTCCTTGATGCTGAGTGTTTTAGTAAATGGGTCACCTAGGTTTTTCTTTCCATAAATCTTCTGAAGATTTATGTCACCTCGGTCTACAATCTCTCGTATAAGATGAAACCGACGCAGTATGTGCTTGGTGCGCTGATATGCTCGTGGTTCCTTTGCTTGAGCTATGGCACAAGTAGTGTCACTGTACAACAGGACTGGTCCATCTATGGAAGGTGCCACTCCAAGCTCGAAGATAAACTTTCGCAGCCACAGCTTCTTTCGCAGCATCTAATGCAGCGATGTACTCTGCCTCGCACACCGAATCTACCACTGTATGTTGCTTAGAACTTTTCCAGCAAACAGCTCTACCATTTAGGATAAACATGAAACCCGAAATACTTTTGCTATCATCATGATCTGATTGAAAACTGAAATCAGTATATCCAATAAGTTTCAAATCAGACTCTCCATAGACTAACCATTGGTCCTTAGTATTTCTCAAATACTTAAGGATTGTCTTAACAACTTGCCAGTGTTTTTTTCATGAATCAAATTGGTATCTACTCACTACTCCTAGTGAGTATGCCACATCTGGTCTTGTACATGTCATGGTGTACATAATCGATCCTACTGCTGAAGCATATAGAATTCGACTCATACATTCTCTTTCATTAGGAGTTGTCGGATAATCCTTCTTAGAAAGATGAATTCCATGGCCTATCGAAAGATAGCCTTTCTTGGAATTCTTCATGCTAAACCTCTTTAGCACTGTGTCAATGTACGTAGATTGAGATAAACCAAGCATCCTCTTAGATCTATCTCTATAGATCTTCTTCCCGAGGATGTATGATGCTTCTTCCAGATCTTTCATGGAGAATTGTGATGATAACCATGTCTTTATTCCTTGTAATGCAGGGACATCATTCCCGATTAAGAAATATCATTCACATATAATAGAAGAAATACAATAACAGAACCGTTAGCCCATTTATAAATGCAAGGTTCTTCTTTATTCTTAATAAAGCCATAAGATTTGATCACTTTATCAAATCGTATGTTCCAACTCCTAGATGCTTGCTTAAGTCCATAAATAGACTTCTGTAGCCTGCACACTTTAGACTCGTCTTCAGATATAAAACCTTCAGGCTGTATCATATACACATGTTCTTCTTAATCACCATTTAGAAAAGCGGTTTTAACATCCATTTGCCAAATCTTATAATCTAAGTGTGCTGCTATAGCTAGCATAATCCGAATGGATTTCAGCATTGCCACAGGAGAAAATGTTTCGTCATAGTCAATACCATAACGTTGACGATACCCCTTGGCAACCAGATGTGCTTTATAGGTCTCAACCTTTCTGTCTGCGCCTCTTTTCCTCTTAAAAACCCACTTACACCCTATGGGTTTTATCCCTTCGGGTGGGTCAACTAATGTCCATACATTATTGTCCTTCATAGAATCAAGTTCGGATTTCATGGCATCAAGCCATTTATTAGAGTCGGTCCTTTGCATAGCATCCATATAGGTGATCGGATCCTCGTTGTTCTCATCGAGTTCAACAGGATCATCGTTCTGGACCAAGAAACCTAAGTATCTGTCCGGTTGATGTGGTACTCTACCAGATCTCCTTAATGGTGCATATAAAATGGGTTTTGAGTTTGATCTAATCAACTCATTCTAAGGGTTCACTGGTTTGTGTTGCTCCTTCTACTTGATGAACTTCCTCAAGTTCAACATTAGAGCTATTTGTTCCTTCACTAAGGAACTCCTTTTCAAGAAAAACTGCTCTATTACTAATGAACAACTTTTGTTCTTCAGTATTATAGAAGTAATATCCTTTGGTTTCTTTCGAATAGCCGATAAAAAAATATTTGTCAGATTTGGGTTCAAGTTTGTCTGATTTTGCACGTTTCACATAAGCTGGACATCCCCAGACTCTCAGATAGGTGATTACCGGTTTATGTCCATACCACATCTCATGTGGAGTTTTTGAAACAGACTTACTTGGAACCTTATTGAGAATATGACAAGCTAATTCTAATGCATATCCCTAAAAGGATATTGGCAAGCTTGCAAAACCCATCATGGATCGAACCATGTCTAACAGAGTTCGATTCCTTCTTTCCAACACACCGTTATGTTGTGGTGTTCCTGGAGGAGTCCATTGGGAGAGAATCTCATTCTTCCTTAAATATGTCACAAAGTCATTGGAAAGGTATTCGCCTCCTCGATCCGATCGAACGATCTTAATACATTTTTCTGTTTATTTTCTATTTCTTTATGATATTGTTTGAACATTTCAAACGATTCAGATTTATGTCGCATAAGATAGACATAACCGAACCTAGAAAGGTCATCTGTAAAAGTAATGAAGTAGTAATATCCACCTTTGGCACAAGTGCTCATTGGTCCACATACATCAGTATGTACTAGACTTAATAGCTCTTTAGCTCTTTCACATTTTTCAGTAAAAGATGACTTGGTCATTTTACCAAGAAGACAGGATTCATAGGTAGTTAATAATTCACAATCATCAACTCGAAGGATGCCCTCCTGAGTTAACCTGTTTAATCTGTTCTTATTGATATGACCCAGCCGATGGTGCCAAAGATAAATGTTTGTAACATCAGTTGTTCTAGGGCGCTTACTTGATTTGTACACTACATTCACAGGCTGTGATAATATATAAATGCCATTAGATAAATGCCCAGTCATTACAGTGACTCCATTCATAATGATATTCAAAGTAACATCCTTTATTGAAATTTCATAATGACTTTTGGCCAGAAGGCCTACAGAAATTACGTTCAACAAGAACGTTGGGCAAAAATGACAATCATTTAGTATAATGACATTTCTATTGAAAACTATTTCAAGAACTCCTAATGCCAGAACTAGAACTAATCTTCCATCGCCGACATTAAGGAATCTTTCATTGTCCTCAAATCTTTTAGTGACCTATAGTCCCTGCAATGAATTGCAAATGTTAAAAGGACTCCCGGTATCCAATACCCAGGTTTGATTATCATATACAAAAAAATTACAAGGTGTTATCATATAAATACCTTGTTGAGCAACATCTTGCCCCTTTTCTTCTTCGGTCTGTTTGGATCAAGTGTGGCAATGTAAAGAAGACAGTTCCTCTTCCAGT
This sequence comes from Calamus simplicifolius, assembly GCA_900491605.1. NCBI lineage: Eukaryota > Viridiplantae > Streptophyta > Magnoliopsida > Arecales > Arecaceae > Calamus > Calamus simplicifolius. The sequence continues at coordinate 314,362 of UESW01004500.1, forward strand.
GCCCTTGCATCTTGCAATGAAAGCATTCAGCTTAACTTTTATCAACTTTCTTCTTCTGCATCTGACCCCTTATAGATGTCCTAGCATGTTGCACCTTTTTCTTATTCTTTTTCTTCTTCCCTTTCCCAAAGGGTTGACGCCCTACCTTAGATCATTCAACCACATTAACCAAACCCTTAGAGAGCTGGTTATCCTTCTCAAAGTTCTGTAACAACCCCAACAAACCGTGGTAGTTGACTGCAGGCTTTGTCATTCGAAAATGAGTAAGGAAAGGTCAGAAGGATGGAGGCAAGGAATTCAGGATCACATCTTTTCCCAACTTCTCATGTAGGGGAAAGCTGAGCTTGCTTAGCAGTTCTATCTTCTCGATCATGTACAATACATGATCAGTGATAGGAGATCCATCCCTCATTCGGGCATTAAAAATAGCACAACTAGTCTTGTGCCTTTCAACGTCGTCAGGTGTGCCGAAAGATTCATTCAACGCTTGAATGATTTCTTCTGGCTGAGCATTCTCGAACCGGCGACCAAATTCATCGTTCATTGCTGCTAGCATAATGCAACATATGCTAGTTCTATCATTGAGCCACTTCTGATAAGTATCTTTCTCAAACTTTGTGTGTTCGCATCAGGTATCTTTGGTGCAGGATTATTAAGAATATATAGAATCCTCTCATGCTCAAGGACGATCTTAAGTTTTCTAAACCAGCTATTGAAATTTGAACCATTCAACTTGTCACTATCCAATAGGGACCTTAATGATAAATTAGTGGCCATTTTCTTAATAAGGAAAAACTAAAGTTTATTAGTATATAAATTGATTCAGTCTAAAGACTTGAACTTTAGTCTAAAGATTCTTCCACTATTTTATTTAAATTGGCAGCCTCTACACCCCAATTCGAAGAATTATTCTTAATTCTTTAGCGGGCACTAAGATCTACATAGACTACATACAGGCCCAAGTAAAGCTTGGCCAACCCACATGCATCTAAGAGTAGGTTCAAAACTAATTATTTACCAAAACAATTCTTAGTGTTCAGTTTTGCCTCATGTACCTCTTCAGCAAGCATGGAGTGCCTCCACTGAAAGTCCTGGTTAGGTCCAACCATTAAATGATATAATCAGTGTAACCTATCAATAGACAACCAAGCCCGAGTGAAGTTCGGCTCACTTGACTGTCTATTTAATAGTTACGCTGACTTATCATATAATGAATGATAATTTCGATGGTTGACAAGCACCAGGCATGGAGTGCCTTCAATGATTATCAAGACATCGGACTTATTATCACCCACCTTAATGGGAGGCTATGATCTAGTTATCATATAACTATTTCATTTTAAGGACCTAATAATTTTAGAGGATTTTATAATTTGAAGATAAATTGACTAATCAAGTTCTCCCACTGAATGTATGAAATGGATAGAATGAAACAAGATTAAGTCAGGTTAAGTGGCACCTAAATCAATCAGACTGATTTCCTTACAGGCATGGGTCAACCCGAATCAGGTAAATGATCTGAATCATAAATGGTTCACCACATTGACCAGGTGAGTGAGATCGATGGGAGGAATATGTCATTAACTCGTTAAAGACGCATCAATACGAGTAGCTCCCAATTAAAAACCATTCGATCATTGATCCTAGAGCAACTTGCCAACTCACCTTGACATCATATGGTTAACCAATTCTGATTTGACCATCTAAGAGATTCATGCTCAACCACGGAGCCTAATCTACTTCCATTTGGTTTAATCAAGAGAAGGACATGATCAACTACAACTATTGTTTGATTTAGAGCATTCTTAACCTAATCTAATTAGATTTGTTCAAATACTCTTTTAGTCCAGTTGATTTAAACCTTAGGGTCTAACCCTTTATGGACCCGATTTAGCTAACCCAAAAGATTAAATATATTTCATATTTACATGTCATATATTTCAATCAAGCATCACATGTATTATGTTACTACTCATAATTCCTATATTTAGATCATATCTAAAGAGATTATGAATTAACATTTGACATTCAAATTAGACTCTCATAAATATTTGTATGTTTCATAACATAGATATCATGCCATCATATATCATATCTATGTTTTATACTAAACATGCAAATATCATGCTTTTATACAACATCTATATGTATCAAATATAAAACATCTTTTGAAAGTGCGTGTAATCTATGTTTTGATGCATAAGCTCAATTTAAATTATCTTTGGATTGAGCATCAATGATAAAATAATAGCACGTCAATATGTCACAGAATACCTCATTGAATGGGTAATTTGGATTTTCAATCCATGTGTGACCATATAGCCTTGGGATTAGTTTTAGTCATAATTACACAATTAATAAGAACATTAATTTACATGCAATAAATTAGATCAATAAGAAACCATTGCTCTGATACCATTTGTTGGGAGAGTTAATCCCCGAGGCATGCATAATTTAAAATTTGATAACAAATTAATGCGGAAATTTAAAGATTACATATTAATCTTTCTAACATGCATCAAGATCATATCTTTGCCTTATATTATAAGATCATTTGATCTAAGTATTGCATATAAATTAAATAATTAAGATCATATCTTAATCTTCAAGATGAGAAGTCATACTACTCATCTTAAAGCCTGCCTTAAGATCTAAGGATCAAATCACTCACCTTAAGAACAGTAGGTAAATCCTTTGTGCTCTACAGCCGTTCAATCGTCCGGCCTCTAATATTGTCCACGCGAAGCCCCTGAATGATCGGATTCCCGGGAGTGCTAGCTCGCAGAAAACAATTTTGCTGATCTTGAATTCTTCCACTTGAATCTTCCTCCAAGATCCACCAAGCTTTTGCCAACACTAAAATCACACCAGAATTTTCTGTTCTAACTCTTAGAACTATAACACTTGGTTCTAACTGTTTAGAACTTTTTGATCTCTTTTGATCTTGTATTTTTTTTTATCTGGTGAGGGATGTCCTCTATTTATAGTTTCATATTAGCCAACCTATTGAATTCTAACATTTAGAATTCTGCTGTTTTTGTGTAAACCAAAGAGACATATTAAATTCACACACTTATCAATGCATGAAGAGTTGTGTGGAGTGCTCTTCCAAAGAGGCACATTAATTCATACACTTGTCAATGCACGGAGAGTTGTGTGGAGTGCTCTTCCAAAGAGGCATATTAATTCACACACTTATCAATGCACAGAGAGTTGTGTGGAGTGCTCTTCCAAAGAGGCACCTTTTAGCAAAATTTATTTTTCTTGAACTTGGGAATCATTTGAAGAAGACTAAAAGTTATAAATTAAATTCTGCATGAGAATTTAATTTCTCATGAGATGAGATTTTAGTTATCTCATCATGCAAGAAAATATTTTTCACACATGGGGTTTGGATTTTTGGTTTTAAGCTAATTTGAATTTATTGGATTAAACCAATATAGATCATGGTCCTAGCCCAAATCAAATTTGGCTAATCCTGAATCTATTTAAATCCAAATCAAATCTAATTTCAAATCAATATTTGAAATTGATTAGTCCTTCTAATAGACTTAAACCAAATTGAATCTTATTCACTTGTACTTAATCCAATTGAGATAATTCAATCAATCAAATTGATTAATTAAATCATATACGATTCTCAATCGTTGATCAGCAAATAGATCATCCTAGGAAACTTCTATGCGTGTGACTCTCTAGGTTCGAACCTAAGCCGGTAGCATAGAAACAATTTTCTATACTAATCGATGTGCCCATCTAGCAATGGAACCCGACGTCCGGATAGGTCGAAGAGTTGCCAAGCAAACTCCAAGAACCTTAAGAAATAGTTACCGTATAATTCATCATCTTGACCACAAATGCTAAGGATGGCTTAAGAGCCTGTCAACTCTAAACAATAAATCCATAAAGTGATTTTAATTTTAGTGATCATGTGATTTTCACATGAAGTGCCTTGGCCAAGGTCTTGCTAAATTGAAACACAAGCATTTCTCCTTTTAACGGGATAGGTCAAATTCCATCTTGATCCACAACTGACTACCACAAGTACTTGACTGCACCCAGTAACCTTTCATAGCTGGATTAGAAATCCAGGTGGTCCGGCACCTAAGTATAATGAGTTTCTTGTAAGCCACTGGTTGTGATCTTCAGGTCTGAAGGATACTTATACCTATATTCTCGGATTAACTCTTGACAGTAGAGTATCCGAAAATAAGTCACGTTCGGTGAAATGTACTCCTACACTTTCACCTGAATGTCATACCAGTGTCTCTACACTCCTTGGTTAAGAGGACAACCAATATGATATACAACGTCCTATAATTGATAGTACTATGGCCCTGTCATAGTATATCATTTGGTCGCGAACACTTTTAAGGACCTTCAAAGATAAATCCTCCTTTATCGTGAAGGAAGATCCTGAAGGGTTCATTACTATTAGGAGTTTTAAGAAGATGTTCTTGTAATGAATAAACTGTCAAATAACTTTTATTAATATATCAATTTATATACAATTTACATTAGCACAATCATTCGGTATTGCCGAGAACATATAGTGTCCTGTTTCAGCAAAGGTGAAAGGGGGATTCCACAAATTTCGGTTAGAATGTAGGCCTCATTCGGTATTGCCGAAGAACAGGGAGTGCCCTGCTAGCATTAGGGGAGAATAGTTATCCCAGTATGGTCCGAGCAATAGAAACGTCCGGCTTTTGCTGAGTTAAGAGACACTTCGGTTTACTCTGGAGTGTGGAGGAGAGGTCTTGACTTTGATTCGGAGCGCTAGGCCATGTCTCAGTTTACATGGCGGACGGTTGGACCGGAGTAGGGGATGTCAATGCATCTTTTCTTTTTCGAGGAGTCCTTGGCTTCTGTGCCTTTTTATTGCTCTGCCAGTGCCTTGTCCTTTCCAAGGCGGACTGACCTTCTCTTTGCCGAAATGGATAATACAGTTTTGTACCCAGCAAAAGGTTGCTTGGTGCTTTCTTGGTGCACTTATCATGTCAACTTTTTCCAATGCAGGCTCTTGCTCACCATTGAAGGGCGTCATTTTTGCCGGACGATTTCCCAGTTCTGCCCGCATCTTAGAGATCAGTGGGCGATCCCCTGCAATTAAGGCCTTTGATTCAAAATCGGGGGAGATCTTTTGGCGTGCGTCATGGCTTGGGCGATGCGTTTTGGCGTGCATCGAAGAGTGTTCTTTTCACCCTGGGAGGACACGTGGTAGTGTGGATAGGGCATTTCGAATCTCGAGGCTCTCTGTTTTGATAGCAAACCCCCGTTTGTTTGCCTATAAAATGAGGGGAGGAAGGGGCCGTGTTAGGCCATCCACAAGACCTTCCCTTCTGTGAGTTGTGTAAGCGTTCGTGACGTCCATGTCTCTGAGGTTGAGAGTAGGGGGACTGAGTTTCCCTTTGGCAAGTCGTCTTCCCCCGAATAGTTGGGGCGATGAAGGGGCCGCTGGAGAGCAGCTCGTCTTCGAGAGAGGAGTTCCGGAGATCATGTGGAGAGCGCACAGGAGGTTCACAGAGATCACATGGAGAGCGCACATACGCGCTTCATGTGTGTCCTTTGCGGTTTGCTATAGGGGACGCAGGGTAGGAAGTGCATGCGTACCCCCCATGGCTTACGTGAATCTTGCCTCCTCTCCCAATCTGGATTCCTAGGCTCATCCGCCTGGGGAATCTTTTTCCATGTGAGAAGAGGGGTGATGGTGTGTTGTCTGCTAGTACATTGCTTTTGACTTGGGCAGTGGCTAGCAGTACACACTCGATTTGGGGGGAGTCCCCGGCATCAGCGTCCATAGGTTTTCTTCCCACTCATCGGAGGGCTCCGTGGATGGGTGGCTTGGGACAAGGCTCATCCACCCTTTCTGATTTCTCTGATATCTCGGGCCGGATGTTGAGACATCATTATTAACTGAGCTGGTCGCAACAATCAGGTCGAGTCATTTGCTCGTCTTTATTTCCTGTGCTATGACGCACTTGTAATGCCTCTTAGGAGGTTGTAATTTATTTTACTGATAATGAAATAAAGAAAGTTTTGTTCTTTCTTTTTAGCACCTATTTCTTTTTTGTGTCGAGAGTTGTTGCTCCCGTGTCATAGCATACTTTGGCAGCATTCTCGCCGCTTTGTTTTTTGCTAAGATCGATGTTCGGTCCTTAGTAAGGGAGACTGTTTGTTCCTATTCGAGCCAAAGGGAGACCTGGGCGGTCCTGTGGACTCACGCGGTAAACATGGTCTCATTTGTAGAATGAAACAGGTGTTTCTTCGGAAAGAGACAGCTCGTATGTCTTTATTTTTGGGTAGAAGGAGGTTGTTCACCTCTACCGAAGCACCGTGGGGCGCTTTCATTGTCTTGGAATGTTTAAGAAGTCGCTCGGTTCGTCCGAGTCTTTTGATAGTATCTTACTTGGCGTAGGCTAAGGCGCAGAGATATCGCTCGGTTTTGGCCAAGGATTTTGCGCTGTCTGACTCGGCCGGGGCTTGTAAGCTGCTCGAATTCAGACGGAACTTTGGAGATTATTTGGTTCAGTGGGACTTGTGATAATGAGACGTGTTTCAGCTTTGAGTCGAGGCTTTAATAGTGGAAAAGTTCCTTGGCTTTGGCCGAGATTCTTAAGAAAATACTCCTCGACTTTGGCCGAGGTTTACGCACTCCGATCTTGGTCGGGGCTTATGCACTCCGGTCTTGACCGGGGCTTCGGAGATTATTGCTCGGCTCAGCCGAGGTTCAAAGATTTATTGCTCGGCCCAGCCGAGGTTTAGAGATTTGTTGCTCGGCTCAGCCGAGGTTCGGAGATTTGTTGCTCGGCCCAGCCGAGGTTCGAAGATTTGTTGCTCGGCCCAGCCGAGGTTCGGAGATTTTTGCTCGGCCCAGCCGAGGTTCGGAGATTACCTGCTCGAATAAGTAGCTCGGTTGTACCGAGAATTGGTAAGTAGCATCTATTTCCTCTATGATTTTTGGTGAATGATTGCGGTGACCATGCCATGAATCACGGAAGCAATATGCTAACAAAAATTAACAAGGCGGGCCCATAGAAGGCATACCCTACTGATGATACTTGCGGAGGTTGTCCGAATTCCACGTCCGAGGGATGGATCTTCCGCTTAGATCTTGCAGCTTGTAGACGCCGAATCCGATGACTTCGCCACTTGGTAGGGGCTTCCCAGTTCGGAGCTAGCTTTCCTTGCTCTAGCGGTTTGAGACAGATGTTTTCCGGAGAACGAGGTCGCCAGGCGAGAAAGCCTTCCCTTTGACTCTGGAGGTGTGGTAACGGGCCACTCTTTGCTGGTAGGCAGCTATTCTGATCCGAGCTTTTTCTCTGATCTCCTCTATCAGGTCGAACTAGCTCCTTCCGAGTAGCTTTCCACCCGCAGGGAAGGGAGTCCTATCTCCACGGGAATGATGGCCTCTGTGCCGAAGGCCATTCGAAATGGGGTCTCGCCGTGGGCACTCTTGGGGTGGTGCGGTAGGCCCATAGGACATGGTGCAATTCATCCGCCCATCTACCTCGGGCTCTGGAGAGCCGAGCTTTGATCCCTTGAAGCAAGGTTTGGTTAGTTACCTCGGCTTCTCCGTTAGCCTGTGGATGCCCGACCGAGGTAAGGCGGTGATGGATCCCATGCTCCTCGCAGAACTGATGGAACTTCGGATTGTCGAATTGTTTGTCGTTGTCAGTAATGATGGTGTGTGGGAGGCCGAAGCGGCAGATGATGGACTCCACACGAAGTCCTTGGCTCGAGCCTCAGTTATCTGAGCAACTGCTTCCGCCTCGACCCATTTGGTGAAGTAGTTGATGGCGACGAATAAAAATTTTCGATGTCCCGTGGCAAGTGGAAACGGGCCGAGAATGTCCATTCCCCACTTGGCAAAGGGCCAAGCGGAGGAAATGGGACCAGGCTGGCGGAGGGGAGCCTCTGAATACTGAAGTGTCTTTGGCATGGGTCACAAGCTCGGACGAGGTCATCGGCATCCTTTTGCATGGTAGGCCAATAGTAACCTTGACGCAGCACCTTATGGCATAAAGACTGACTCCCCAGATGGTTGCCGCAAATTCCTTCGTGTACCTCCCGAAGGGCATAATCAGCTTCAGATGGGCGAAGGCATCTGAGCAGCGGCATAGAGAAGGACCGCTTGTAGAGCTGGTCGTCAATTAGCACATAGTGGGTGGCTTGCAGCTTCAGCTTTCTAGCTTCCCTTCGATCGGTCGGGAGCGATCCTTCTTTAAGATACTTCAGGATGGGGTCGAACCATGATGGTTCGGCCTCAACTTGCATTACTCTGTTAGCTTTCGCAATGCTGGGCCTCTCCAAAATCTCCAGATGAAACTTTCGCTCGGCGTCCATTGATTCCGCAGTTGCCAGCAGAGATAATAGGTCGGCATGGGCATTTTTGGATCTTGGAATCTGAATAACTTCAAATTCAGGGAAATGGGAATGTAGGCTTCAAACCTCTTGGAGATATCAAACCATGTTCGGCTCCTGGGCTTCAAACTCGCCCCGTACGTGGCCAGCTACCAGCTGAGAGTCAGTGAAGGCATTCAGCCTCTTCACTTTAAGGTCACGGGCGATTCGGAGCCCGGTGAGCTGAGCTTCATATTCGGCCTCGTTATTGGAGGCCGGAAAGGAGAAGCGAACGCCATATTCGAAAGTCACCCCCTCCGGGCTACTGAGGATTAAGCCAGCACCAGAGCAATGGGCGTTGGATGACCCGTCGACATGGAGGAGCCACCGGGCATCAGATTTTGGGCGTTCAAGGGAGTTGGGAGTGGAGTCGTCCTCCAGGATAGTGCATTCGAGGAGGAAATCAGCTAGCACCTGAGCTTTGATGGCCGGACGAGGTTGAAATCGAATGTCGTGCTCGCTCAGCTTGACGGTCCATTTGGTCATCCTCCCCGATGTCTCCGGACGATGGACTACCGCCTTGATGGGTTGGTCGGTCAGGACTGTCACAGAATGTGCTTGGAAGTATGGCCGCAACTTTCGGATCGAGGTTATCAAAGCCAACACCATCTTCTCAATCTGGGTGTACCTCGTTTCCACGTCTCAGAGCAGTT
>UESW01004500.1:329795-352742 GCA_900491605.1 Calamus simplicifolius
CCCGAAGGGCATAATCAGCTTCAGATGGGCGAAGGCATCTGAGTAGCGGCATAGAGAAGGACCGCTTGTAGAGCTGGTCGTCAATTAGCACATAGTGGGTGGCTTGCAGCTTCAGCTTTCTAGCTTCCCTTCGATCGGTCGGGAGCGATCCTTCTTTAAGATACTTCAGGATGGGGTCGAACCATGATGGTTCGGCCTCAACTTGCATTACTCTGTTAGCTTTCGCAATGCTGGGCCTCTCCAAAATCTCCAGATGAAACTTTCGCTCGGCGTCCATTGATTCCGCAGTTGCCAGAGATAATAGGTCGGCATGGGCATTTTTGGATCTTGGAATCTGAATAACTTCAAATTCAGGGAAATGGGAATGTAGGCTTCAACCTCTTGGAGATATCAACCATGTTCGGCTCCTGGGCTTCAAACTCGCCCCGTACGTGGCCAGCTACCAGCTGAGAGTCAGTGAAGGCATTCAGCCTCTTCACTTTAAGGTCACGGGCGATTCGGAGCCCGGGAGCTGAGCTTCATATTCGGCCTCGTTATTGGAGGCCGGAAAGGAGAAGCGGACGCCATATTCGAAAGTCACCCCCTCCGGGCTACTGAGGATTAAGCCAGCACCAGAGCAATGGGCGTTGGATGACCCGTCGACATGGAGGAGCCACCGGGCATCAGATTTTGGGCGTTCAAGGGAGTTGGGAGTGGAGTCGTCCTCCAGGATAGTGCATTCGAGGAGGAAATCAGCTAGCACCTGAGCTTTGATGGCCGGACGAGGTTGAAATCGAATGTCGTGCTCGCTCAGCTTGACGGTCCATTTGGTCATCCTCCCCGATGTCTCCGGACGATGGACTACCGCCTTGATGGGTTGGTCGGTCAGGACTGTCACAGAATGTGCTTGGAAGTATGGCCGCAACTTTCGGACGAGGTTATCAAAGCCAACACCATCTTCTCAATCTGGGTGTACCTCGTTTCCACGTCTCAGAGCAGTTTGCTGACATAATAAATCAGCTTCTGGGTCTTATTTTCTTCTCTGACCAACACCGAGCCAATGGTACCTTCCGAGACAGCCAGATACATGAACAATGTTTCTCCAGGATCTGGACTGCTGAGGAGAGGGGAGAGCCGAGGTACTTTTTGAGATTTGAATGATTTTTGACACTCGAAGACCATTGAAAATTCTTAGCCGACCGAAGAGTTTTGAAGAAAGGGAGGCATCTTTCGGCAGACCGAGCCACGAAGCAATTAAGGGATGCTATTCTTCCAGTCAGGCGCTGGACTTCTTTAATAGATGCCAGGGGGCGTCATCTGCTGAAGAGCCTGGATCTTCTGGGGGTTGGCTTCGATGCCCCGCTAGGAAACCATGAAGCCGAGAAACTTTTCAAGTTAACGCCGAAGGTGCACTTAGTTGGGTTGAGCTTCATCCGATATTTGCGGAGTGTCGTGAAGCTTTCGAGAGATCCTCGACGTGCTGTGACGCTTCTTTGCTCTTGACCAGCATGTCGTCGACATATACCTCCATGTTCCGGCCGATTTACTCTTTGAAGACTTTGTTGACCACCTTTGATAGGTGGCACCTGCATTTTTAAGACCGAAGGGCATAACACGGTAACAGTAAGTACCTCGGTCGGTTATGAAGGCGGTCTTTCTTCATCTTCTGGGGCCATCCGGATCTGGTTGTAGCCCAATAGGCATCCATGAATGTCGGCATCTGATGACCCGAGGTGGCATCTACAAGCTGGTCAATTCGGGGGAGAGGGAAATTATCCTTTGGGCATGCTTTGTTGAGGTCGGTGAAGTCGATGCAGATCCGCCACTTGCCGTTCGACTTCTTTACCATGACAACATTCGACAGCCAACTTGGGTAATTCACCTCCCGAATGAAGTTTGCCTTGATAAGCTTATCAACCTCCTATTCGATAGCTTTTTGTCGCTCCGGGGCAAAGCTTCTTTTCTTCTGTCTGATGGGTCGGTACATCTCATCCCATTGAGGCGATGAACAAGAATATCAAGGCTGATTCCTAGCATGTCGGAGCGGACCAGGCGAAGACATCGGCATTTCTTCAGAGAAAGTTGATCAGTTCCTGCCGGGACTCGCCTTTCAGTAGTGACCCAATCTTTATAGTTCGGTCGGGCCGAGCTTCGTACAGCGGCACTTCTTCCAGTTCTTCGGCTGGTTCTCCTCATTGCTCGGCGAAGTCCTCCCAAGCGTCCAGCCCATCAACCTCAGGCATCCTGGACTGAAGGCTGGTGACAAAACACTACCGAGCCATAGTTTGGCTTCCTTGGACAACACCAACTCCCCGCCCGGGGAAACTTCATAGATAGGTGCGGAATGGAGATGACGGCTCTGAGGGACATCAGGCCGGGTCTCCCAAATATCGCATTGTAGGGCGACCGAAGCTTGGTCACCAGGAAGTCTGTGTGAACAGTGGCCACACGGGGCCAGATTCCTGCCCGAACCATTAAAGTTACAACCCCTTCTGGGACGATAATATCGCCGGTGAACCCCATTAAGGTGGAGTCTACGGCTCGAGATTTTCCATGAACAATTTCATCTTGGCGAAGACATCAAAGTACAGAACACTTACGGAGCTTCCACTATCAACAAGGATCCGACTTACATCATAGTTATTTAAATTGAGAGATACAACTACGCGTCATCACGCGGGAATTGTATCCCCCGGAGATCGTCGTCGGAGAAGGAGAGCTCACCCGTTTGTGCTTTCTTCGATGCCGAACCTTCTTCATCATTCTTGAAGTTCGACGAACTACCGACTTCTTCAATCATATTGATATGGCCGATCATGGGTGGATTTGGAGGAGGAGGAGGCTGCTGAAGCTCGGGCTGCCAATCACCCCCTTGCCCTAGCTCGGGCGCCCTCCTGAACTGGTTCAGTCGGCCCCGTTGTATTAGCCTCTCAATTTCATTCTTCAACTGCCAGCATTCCTCAGTATCGTGGCCATGCTCCCGGTGATAGCGGCAGTACTTGGTGGGGTCTCTTCGGGTTGGGTTCTCTCGGAGAGGAGCTGGTCGGGGGAGCTGGCGCTCTATCTCCATGAGGATCTGCGCCCTAGAAACAGTGAGTGGGGTGTATCAGTCAAACCGCCTAGGCGGACTCCGAGAGCGATTTCTTGGTGGCGGTGGGGGAGCTCTTTGGCGACGAGGTGGGCTTGGTTGACGGGTAGGTCGATGCCTGTCCGAGCCCTTGGATTCTTTCTTCTTTGCCAGCTCGGCGTGGGCACCCCTTCGTGATTCTTCGACTCTGGCATATTTATCTGCCAGGGCCATCATATCGGAGAGGTTCGGGGGGTAACTGACCTCCATCGCCAAGTAGAAGTCGCTCTCCTTCAAAACTCCACCCGCTAGGGTGGACATAGCCACCTCATGATTAAGGTGGTCCACCTCCAGCATGGCCTTATTGAAGCGGCCAAGGTAATTTCTCAAGGACTCTCCCTCTCTCTGCTTAACTTCAGAGAGGGAGTCGGATCTTCGTTGGTGACGACGGCTGCTGACGAACTGGCCGATAAAAAGACGACTCGGCTTGTCAAACGAATCAACGGAACCTGGTTTCAGAGTGTTGAACTAGGTTTGAGCGGACCCTCTAAGGGTGGAGGGAAAGGCGCGGCACAGAATCGCATCTGATGCCCCGTGGAACATCATGATCGATCGAAAACTGCTGAGGTGATCGTCGGGATCGGAGGAGCCGTGGTAGGGCTCGATGGTGGGCAGCTTAACATGGAAGGGAATTACTTCCTCCATGATCCCCTTGGAAAAGGGGATACCCTGTTCCGCCTTAGGTTAAGGCGGATGGGCCTGCCTGGCGACGTCCAGCTCTTGACGCATCTCCTGAAGCTGTCGGCGGATCTCCTCTTCAGGCATAAGAGGAGGGGCCGGACGAGGAGAGCACGGAGATGGCGTCGAATCATGGCGGGAGAACTCCGGAGAGAGGGATCGGGCCCGTCGAGATCTGGGGAGATCCTTGTTGCAGCCCCCTTGTGGGACTGGTCTGGCCTCTTTGGGTCGGTGTGGGGGTCCGTGGCTCCATGCGGACCAGAAGAAGAGGTGGCTGGAGAAAAATGAGCTGCGGCCTCCTCAGGGAGGCATGGAGCAGGGGCAGCTGTAACTGGATGGGGGGCTGCAAGGCGCTCCTGAACCAGATGGGTCAGGGCTTGGACCAGCTGGATCAGTGTGGCAAACTGGTCCTGGGTCACGGGATAGCCGGTGGCGACGAAGTCTCAGCTGGTGGCGGCGGCGGCGCCACGATACTCATCGGATCGGGTCTCTGGGAGGTGACCTGGTCCTGGGCTTCAGAAGTTGCTCTTCTCCGATTAGCCATTGGAGAGGTTCTCTTCCAGATTGAGATCATTGTCTCCTTTCTTCAAGTTTTAATGGGACTTGAGGACCTTCCTCTAGCGCCAATCTGTTGCTGCTGAAATCTATCCTCTGACTCGGGCGCGATCGCTCTCCTGATTGGGCGCGATCGCTCTCCTGATTGGGCTTCCTCCTGGACGGACCTGCAAAGAAGTCCTCACGCGGGAGGCGTTGGGGGTGGCCCTCCGCGGAAGACCCTCCGACGCTCAAGTCAGTGAAGATCAGCGATCAGCAGAAATGAGGAGAAGGCTCTCTATGAGGAGCCCCTCCAGGGATGGCCTTTCGGGAGCTCGAGCAGAGTGCTAATGGCGGAGAAAAGGAGGAGCAGTGAAAGAGAGAGAAAAAGCGATGCTGAAACTGTGCCTGGAGTCACGTACCTGAGAAAATCTGGAAGTGTCCTATTTATAGGAAATCACCTGAATCTTGAGCGCCTTCAGAAAGGCTCGAAGGTTGTTGGGATTCGAAGATGATCTAATCAGGTTGTTGTGAGGCCGGTAAGATCCGTATCTTGTCCGTTAGAGGATCGGTGGTTGGGAAGATTTCTGATGGCCCGAGATCCAATGACTGCGTAGGTCCTAGGCCGTTATTGTAGGTCTTAGGCCACGTTTCGATATGATTTTTTGTTTGGAATTCTGTTACACTGAGTTTGGGCTCTCCCACACCAGGTTTTGCAGGGGCATGAGTCGAGCTATGGGTTGCTCGAGGAAGTCAAGCTATAGATTGCTTGGGGAGGCCGAGCTATGGATTGCTCGGGGAAGCCGAGCTATAGATTGTTCGGGGAGGCCAAGCTATAGATTGCTCGGAAAAGCCGAACTATAACTATAGGTTGCTCGGGGAAGCCGAGCTATAGGTTGCTCGGAGAGGCCGAGCTATGGATTGCTCGGGGGAGCCGAGCTATGGGTAGCTCGATCCGCCGAATTATAGATTGCTCGGGGATGCCGAGCCATGGATTGCTCAGGGAAGCCGAGCTATGGGTAGCTCGATCCGCCGAATCATACTGGTTAGCTCATTCTTTGTGGGCACAATGTAGCAAGTGGGGGCCAGGGCTGATCTTAGCCCTTCGCACGGTATCAATGCAATAACGATTTTACCCTTCAACATATAGGATTAAAGCAAATTAGATAAAATGAATAAATGTAATTAAAATATTATGTGATCGTAGATTCTAGTTAAGTTGAAGAAAAGGTTTTGTAGGACAATTATATGATCATCTATGCTTTATAACATGAAATATTGGGCAATTAAAAAACATATGTACATAAGATGAATATGGTAGAAATAAAAATGTTATGACGGATGTATAGTAATACAAAAAAAATAGAATAAGAAATGAAATCATTAGTAAAAGGATAGAGGTAGCTCCAATCGAGAATAAATTAAGGAAAGAACGACTTCAAAGGTTTGGACATATGCAACATAAATCTAGAGATATACTTATGCGGAAGACTAACTTGATATATGAGAGGAAAAAAGGTAAAAGTAGATCGAAAATCACATTGCAAGAAGTAATAAAGAAAGACTTAAAATTTTTGCATCTTATAAAAATATGACTCAAATAGAGTTAAATAAAAAATTTATGTAGTCGATCCCAACTAGTTTAGGATTAAAATTTTGTTATTGCTATTGCTATATTGCTGAGTTTTTCTTAAAGCTTCGACCAAAATTTTAACTTATTATATTTTTACTAATCCATCGAGACAAAGTTGATATTTTATAGGGTTAGGTAATGAGTTACGATAAGCCAAGAGTCTATACCAATGTATCTAATACAGACTAATTGAATTATTTCAAAATGATAATAGGGTTGATTTTAGGTCCAAAACCCTATAACAAATCCCATTCCGACCGTTTCTTGGTTTTTGTGACTCCTTCATTCTAACATGAGAATTGGCCACCCTCTTTTTTAACTAAATATCAATAGCAATTTAGTCTAATAAACTGGGTTAGATTGGTTTTGAAAGATAAATGGGATCGATTTTTTGTCCAAAACCCTAGAACCAATCCCCTTTGGATCAATTCTTCGAATTGGCCCCTTAATTCTGACGTTAGAATTGAGCACCTTTCTTTAAAAATAAAAATAAAGCACTCTTAAGCAGTGTTTGATATGAAGGATAAGGAGGGATATTCCTTGGATATCCCCCTTTTCTCCAAATGCTATAGCTAGAGGGAATAGGTCTGAAAAAGTTTAACCAGAGGGGATAACCCATAGGTGTGTTTGATACCCCAAAAGCTATCCCTGGATAAATGTACATGATAGCATTTATCCAGAGAATAGCTGAGGGGATAAGCACCTTTTTAAAATTACCACTCTGCCATCAAGGGATAACTTTAGTTATTCCTGGGTTCCCTAGGGAATAAGTCCAGGGGATAACCCATGGTTAAACATGGGTTATCCCCTCTGGTTAAACTTTTTCAGCACTATCCCCTGTAGCTATAGCATTTGGGGATAAGGAAAGATATCCAGGGGATATCTTCCATTATCTACCATATCAAACACCCTTAGGTAGTGTTTGAAATAGGGGATAAGAGGGGATATCCAGAGGATATCCCCTCTTATTCCCAAAAGCCATAACTATAAGGGATAGCAGGGAATAAAGTTAACCAAAGGGATAATCCATGGTTAACCATGGTTAACCATGGGATATCCCCTCAATTTATTCCCTAGAGAATGCAGGAATAGCTGGTTATCCCTCCAAATAAGAGTAAAAAAAGGTTATCCCATGGATTTACCTTTTGCATTGATATGATCAATGGGATAGCCAAGGGATATCCCTAGGGATAGCCAGAGGATAAATTCTATCCCGTACACTTATCCATGGATAACATTTTCCTATCAACACTACCTTAAGGATTACAATTTTGGCCATCAAGTATACCTCCCAAGTTATCCAGCATCCCTACTTGTCCACTAATAGATCTGGACCGCGAAAAAAAAAAAAAAAATTGGCCCAACCCATGCATTAGGTAGTCAAAGCTACTGGCCCAACAACCCATTTAGGTGTGGTCAGGACTCAATTATTGGCCCAACGCATGTTTTATTTGGACTTTCCTAGGCTTGGAATGACAATCGGAGGACATCACCATTTAGCCCAATATCTTGGACAAGGCTTTAAAACAGGCCATTTATGAAGCCTAGCTAGTCCTAGAAATTTATCTTTAGGCCAAGGTTGAAGGTTGTCATTTCAAAGTCATGAAGGTATCTTCTTGATTCGAGAATTTTAGATTTTTAAGTGTTGAGACTTGTAAGAGGTGTTTGGTTGCTGAAAGCAATAGGATATGAAATGAAAATAGGGAAGATACATAAGTTAATTGTAAGGCCTAGGGTTTTCATAATAAAAATTACCACATTGATGGATAATCCTCATCGACAATCATGAAGAAATAGGACCACCAACCGAGCATAACAGTTTATAGTGAAGGCCACATAAAAATAAGTCCTCCTTATCTAGGTAGAACTGTGGAACTACCCATCTTATTTATTAAGGACTCTTGTGAACTGTTTGTAATTTACCTTCCTTTCTTAAATATCACTACTTGTGAGAGCTAGGATGGGTAAAGGCTCACCCAACTTGTAATATTGCGATCAAGGTTTTAAATATCATGTAATAAAGTCATCCTGTTTTTCGATGGAACAGAACGAACTATCATTTTATTTTGTTCTTGCACTTGGTACCGAAGGTATTTTTTAAGATGTATCAATTGAGGTGCTAAGATGATAACTTGAGACAACCTCGGCTGCCAAAGAATAATGCATCAAAGAAGTTGGACTCGGCTAATAGTGGGTTTGGCCCATCATCACAGTTTAGGCCACACCATTCTTTGTCCTTTCCTGGGCCTACCACCCATATGCTGAAGTTGAGCAGGGCTTGGGTAGCAAAAGAAGTAGAGGGTAACCACAGATGACCACAGATGACCGAGAGAAAAGTTTAGGGTAAAAGATGCTTTAAAAGATTCATGGGGCCTCAATGAGATGATAGCTTTGTCTTTTGACAGGAGTAAGGCGATAGCTTCTCTTGGGTTCCAAGCATCAAAGCAAGATGATGGCTTTGTCTTTTTAGAAGAGTAAAGAGGTAGCTTGCCTTAGACTATAAGCATTAAAAAGAAAACTGACCTTTTATTCTACATTCTTTTCTTCTCACATATTATACAATATCCAAGAGTATCCAGTGAGACTAATAATATTAGCCCTTGCTTTCAGAGGTATCAGTGCTTTTGTTGGTGGAAAAAGTATGAAAAATTAACTAAATCTGAAAATATTTGAGAAGAAAATCAAATCATAGAACTTTGATCTAGTAAATATAAAAGATAAAGTAAGAATGAAAAAGCCAATGAAAGAGTTTGACAATTGGCAAGCAACTTAATGAGTTAAAACCTTCACCAAATGTTTCTCATATTTGTAGATAGACCTATAAAAAAAAGGAGGCTAAAATTTTAATGATCTTCTATTTATAAGGACGAGTTAGTATATAGTATTTGTACTTTTGATAAAGTATACATGGTTAGTATTTTGAATCTTATAATGGGATAACAGTGAGTCTTGATTATAAAAGTGGTCCTTATGTTTTTTTTTTTTTTGTATTTAGATTATATTCTAAGTTGATCAAAATTTTATAAGTCAAGCTAAACTCAAAAGCTCTTCTATAGTTTTGCACTTTGCGATAATTTATTGTAAGGCAAACTATTACAACACGAAATGGATTTAGAGGCAAATATATTTGCTTAATTAATAAAATATGAGGAGTTTGTCTTCCTATATTTTAGTAAAAAAGAAATAAATTCAGAGACATGTAATTATAAGATAGATTTAGGTCTCAAGAACTATGATTAGTTGATATAATTAATGCTATTTATTTTAACAATTCTATCTAATATTATAAGAGTAATGAAAAATTATTTTATTATAACTATGAATCTGCTGAACCGAACATGATTGCAAACATAGTGTCACTCCCAACATAGGCGTTTTCTAAATATAGACATCCAAAGGACCCACACTATGGTGTAATATAGTATAGGAACCACGAAGGCAATCAATGATCACCTGTTGCCTTGAGATGATAAGCCTTGAATTAGTGCGCAATAGAATTTAATTTTATAATGCATAGCAGTGAAAAATACTCAAGACATGAACAATTAAAAACAATAACACACCAAAACAAGCAAGGTGAAAAGGGATTACACATGGTCCCTCACTTTAACTGTTCATAAATGAAAGATTAATTATTTTAAAGATTAGGTATGCAATCTCTCTCTCTCTCTCTCTCTCTCTTTGAATATATTGGAAGCATGTTCAATTAACTAGGTGTCAAATTTGATCTATGAGATTTTAATATCACGATTTACATATTCTGAAGCAAGATATCATGGCATATATCTTATAGTTATGTTCTTATTTCGATTTTGATGGGACTGATGGAGCCGCATCCAATCAACGATGCTGATCATCCTCTAGAGCATTTTTAGCTTGTTATTTGGATAGAATCTTTCACTTAGGTAGAACCTTTAATCGGTCATTCGGATAAGACTCTTAGCTGGCCATCCAGATAGGATTGCTAGCCGACCATCCAGACAGGACCTTCATTTGGCCATCCAAATAGGATTTTTTGGGAGACCATTTGTATGGCCCAGTAGCTCAGAATGTTTGTATGATCTAAAACCTTTGCATATATGTGAAAGATAAATTCGATAAATTTTGATCATCGTCGAAAAAGATGATTAAACGCTTTCCGATGATCAAGAAATGTAACTTGGCAACAACAAATTTAAATTTTAAATCTAATAAGCTGGACAAGAGAATCAGAGTATCATCACCTTCCCTTTTCTTTTTTTTTTTTTTTTTTTGACAATCCGGTACACAAAAATTTCAACTATATTTGCATGCAGCTGAAACAGTTCAGATCTCCACACAGAGACACACACAAAAGATGTGGACTTAGATCCTATTTCTTATGTTTGACGCTAATTCTTCCTCAAATTTAGACATCTTGAATCTTTCTCATCTACACGTTTCATTCAATCAAATGGACGAACCAACTACCATCCACGGATAATGAAATAGAATGAATTGCAAAATGGTAAATTATCCTAGAAATTTTGCAATCAAAGTAATGGCCAATGGGATTAGTGGAGTCTTAAGTTCAAATATTGTTGTCTATTTTGGTTTGACGAAACGAAAACGCAACCCAAAAATAATACTACCAACCCACAAACCACGCTCCATCGTTTAATTTCCAACATCAGTTTCACCCACCAACGACGCGCTCCATTCCTAATATTAAAATAATAATAAGAAATACGTCCAAGGATCAAATACGGGACATCCCAACACCCGCCACGTACCCCCATCATCCTGAGGACACTACACGTGTGGCGACCGCATCAGCCACGCCGCGCCGCTCTCGCGGGAAAAGCGGACGCAACCGCGTGGGCCCGCGCGCGTCACGCCGCGGGCCCCGCCGGCGGGAGTGCGGACACCGAGGTGGACGCGCGCGGGCCCCGCCGGCGGGAACGCGGACACCGAGGTGTCGTCGTCCGGCGATCCGCGTCGCTCTCCCTCCTCTTCTTCCACCACCCCAAGACGTTTTATAATTAAATCTCGCGGAGGCTTTTCGCCGACCACTTTTAGTTGAAGTGAAAAACCCCAAAATATCCCTTATTATATTGACTGCAATGCCCCTGGGAGAAGACGGGGGATGCCAATATATCTTTCTTAGTTCTTTTTCTTTAAAAATTAAAAAAAAAATCAAAGGATACATGTTATCATTCTTGTCCTTATCTTTAAGCAAGAGTTCAACACGTGTCAACCGAGTTATTTTGGTGTATTTTGGTGTTAGATCTTTGATCATTGTTCAATTATTATATAATAAAATAATAGTTGTTTTTAAATTTTTATTATCCAATTTGAATGAAGTACTGATGAAGGAAGCAATGACCTCCGCGAAGGTAGTCATGAATGCTATGATGGTGAATATTTTATTATGTAAGGCTGAGAGCCAACGAGTGTAGGTAAGATATCGATGTATCATAAAGATGTTAATCAGATATTAAAAAAACCATTAAAATTAAAGATACGATATAATTTAAAAATAGATTAGGTTACTCTCACATCTTAGTTGTTGGACACCTCTAGCTTTGCTTCTAATTATTTTATTAAATCTTGTGGAAGCTTTGCCCTTGCTACTGTTAGCTTGAAAAATGAAAAATAGTTATCTTCATTCTCTTGTAATCTCCTGTTGCATTATTTTGACCGCAACTTTTTTTTTTTATTACAGATCATACTATTTTGATGCAAATCAAACCCAAATTACTACAGTACAAAATTTGATTAAAAATAATAGGATAAGAGACATCGATATGTCATTTTCACTGACTAAAATAGCGAGTGATCATAGAAGCTAATCAGCTGCAATATTGACTTCTCTATAAATATAACGAATCACAAGACACAAATAATTTAAAAAAAGACTCTGATATCTTTAATCAGGAAATTAATTGACCGTAACTTCTTTGAGTGAGAGAGAGAGAGAGAGAGATAGAGGACAAAGGACATGGGATGTCTTTATCTTTCCCACGTCATATGATAGATGACTATGATAAAATTATGCATCATGTGTCATGTTTCAGAATTTGAACCCATGATTTCTCACATGCACGACAGAATAAAAGGTAAAAAACGGTAAATATAATTCATGCAGCACACAAACATGTCATTAGTTCTCGGGTAAATATTATTAATTTTTAAAAATCATATAAAATTCATGCATAAAGAAATAAAAGCAAATAAAATAAAAAAATATTATCCTAACATACTAATTGCATCTTTCTTTTTTTTTTATTTTTTTAAAGAATTAAAATGAAAAAGTAAAAAGAATGACTGAATCATTTGCTGTCCTTTGAGCAGGCTGAGTCCCTTGTAGACTCTTAATCAGATATTTGACAACTGTTCAACTTTATTAATTATTTTTTAAATTTTTATTATCCATTTGATAAAGTGCTAATATAATAGACAATGACCTTAAAAAACTAATAGTATGAAAATTATTATTACCATTGACTACCATGACCATGGATGTTATCACAAGGAACATTTTGTTCTATAAAAATTCATCCATAGTTGCCAAGTTAAATAGAACAAATAATATAGCCATTTATCTTTTAAAAAATATATATCAATATAATATAACATTATATAAAATTACAAGTAAAATCAAATAATCAAATATCCACGTACACACCTCCATATCATTGATGAATATATATATAAAGCTATAGATACTAGTCGGGTAATTAAATTTGTATTCATGTCTGAATGTATTAATTTGGATGTAAAAATAAATAATGGTTATCATAATGATAATGTATGGATGCATGCATGCATTATGAAAAGATGCCAGTTTCAAAGCACACGCAGAGAGTTTTATTTATGGCCATCACTGTTAATGGCTCGCCTGCTCGATGATCCAAAATCTTTAGAACATTATTGAATTAGTGGAATGGCTTTTGAGAAGGGGACCGATGCCGTGGGGATGGAGCTCAGTGGAAAAAATAACACAGGGGGCGTGGAGGTATATGGTTGGCTAAAATAACACCGGGGGTGAGGAAATGTCAGTGCACCCCGAGTTTGGTCGGAGTCTCGGGGTCGAGAAATGATGACCCTATCCCGTGACCCGAGGGGGTCCCGGGGGTGGGAAAATGCCAGTGCATTCCGAGACCGATGGGAGTCTCGGGGTCGAGAAATGATGACCCCACCCCGTGACCCCGAGAGAGTCCCGGGGTGGGGAAATGCCAGTGCATCCTGAGACCGGTAGGGATCTCGGGTCAGTAGCCGTCGTTACCTTTTCTGATGACACGGAATCAGTCATATCAGATGCCCTCTCGCTCTTGGGGCGAAGCGAGTCCCACTGCTGAGGCTCAAGGGGCGTTCTCCACGTGGCTGATCCTCGTCCTTGTCTTTTATGCGGACGGTGCGGGGAATGTAAGGAGGCGGCCTTCCGTACGCTGTGCTTGCTACGATCGCCCTCGAGAGTGAGGACTGGCTCTTCGAAGTTTGCGCGAAAAGCCGCATCATCATTTCCTTTCATTGCGGCGATGTCAGCGGGGTCCCACCACTGGCCGGAGGCGCGCCGCACCACGCGCTGGGGCGTTCCTCGAGGCGAGCCAGCGTATGGCAAGGGGCCATGTGGCCGACGAGACATGGCGGGATGATTTGAAAACCCGATAAAGCTAAGCGAGGGGGTTGAACTGACGCCATACCGCCTTTGTCATCGTCTTCTTCCTCGCCTACACTCCAACATCTCCTGCAACCTGCGGGCCTGCGTCTGGTTTTTTTCCCTTCCAGGTCAGCTTTTTCTCATCTTGGACTTGTCTCCCTGCTCATGAGTTCCCCTTCTTGGACCTCGGAGGACAGTTCTGAGAACCGTCCTCCCTCCGAGAGGCGTCATACCTCTCCTACCCCTTCCCCCTCGATTGAGTGGTCCTCTGATTCAGAGGACCGCGTCCCTCTGGCCCGACGACGGGTCACCGGTGGAGCCCCATCGAGGGGCCGCCGGTTGGAGGCCAGCGCCTCCTCGACGGCGGAGGAGTCCCCAGAGGGGACGGCCTCCACAATGACACGGCTGGATTTGGAAAGAATCCGGGCCCGTTATAGGATCCCCCGGGAGGTTGAGCTATTCCTGCCAACCCCCGACGACAGGGTCATTTCCTCCCGACCCGTCGGGTGGCCCTTTACGAGATCTGCCTAAAGGTGGGTCTCCGCCCTCCCTTTCCCCCTTTTTTCGTCAACCTCCTTGACCTCTATTCCTTGACCCCCTCCCAATTAGTTCCAAATTCTTATCGTGTAATCAGCGCTTTCGTCATCCTCTGTCACCACCTAAGTATCACCCCCAGAATTAGCCTGTTCCGCACTTTCTACTCCCTCCGGCCCAAAAGGGTTGGTGGCTGTTTCAGCCCCGACCCAATCGGGTCCTAAAACTCCTTCTTCCTTCGTCGATTAAGGGATGGAAGTCCCGTTTCTTTTTTGCAAATGTCAACCAAGTCCGGCCCCAGTGGGGAGACCCCGACCTCCGGGGAACGCCGTTGCTATCCAGCCTGGGGACCGGGAGGCACTGGGGCTACTGTTGGCCACCGAGATCCCCCGATATACCCTGCTGCTATCGGAGGACAACTTGGAGTCGGCGGGCCTCATCTCCCATCGGGGTAAGCCTTCTCCACCCTTAGCCAAAAACTTCGCTCCTTTGCCCCTCTCCTTCTTCTTTTCTTCCTCCTCTCTCTTTTTTTTTTCTTTCTTTTTTTTTTTTAATTTTATTCTGAAAACCCAACTGATGCCATGCAGCCATGAAAATATCGGCGGCAAAACTGTTGAGAGCTGCCTCCAAGAAGAGGGCCCGGGAAGGACCATCCAGGGGTCAGCGGCCCCAGCCCCGAAGCGCCCTATGGCTCGGGCCTCCCCTCCAGCACAAGTCTCCCCACCCCCAGCTCTGCAAAATGTCCTGGATGTTCCGGAGGTCGACCTCACAGCCGATACCCCACCAGAGGTGGGGACAACCGCGGGAGCCGCCGTTGAAGAGCCAGCAGCGGGGGAGCCCATGTCGACTGAAGAGCTCCCGGCTCCTGGGGGATCGACCCCGCCGGATACTACCAGGGACTAGGCTGAGGGACCATCTGGCCCCGCGAATCCACCCCCCGAGGGGTCACCCAGGAGTGGCCCACGCACAGAACCGGGGACAGCTGAGACGGCGGGGGAGGCGGGGGCGAGCCCGGACCACCCCGAGACTCCCTGGATGACGGCCGTTGGGCTGAGCGAGTCCTGGATCCGATCTTCGTTCCTGGGATCCTGGAGGACCTCAATCGCCAGAAAGCGGGCGCATTCTTCCGAGACTCCTATGCCGCTGTCGTCAGGGTAAGCGATCTTCTTATCCTTTGCCTTTTTATCTTTTTCCTTTAGCTGACCTGGGGCTTACGCGTGCAGATCGCGCACTCCCTGAAGGCCACCAGGGAGGTAATTCACGGAGAGAATGTCCTTCTGCGGGAGACACAGAAAGAAGTTGAGGAGGCTCGGCGCCGCGCAGAGGTGGCCGAGAAGGCGCTGGAGTCAGCCAAAAATGATTGCGCGAGCGAGGTAAAGGCCGCCGAGAGCCGGGCGGAGATTGAAGCCAACCGTGCGCGCGCAGCGCTCCTCCAAATGACGGAGGCTGAGAACTCTGTAATGGCCAGGGACATACATATCTCTGAGTTAACCTCAACCCTCCGGGAGGCCGAAAATCGAGCGGGCGCGGCGGCAGAAGAGGCAAGAGCGGCGAAGGAGGAATCTGCCGGTCCGAGGAGGAGGTGAGTCGCGCTCGGGAGGCCGAAAGGGTTGCAACGGAAGCCCTTGCCGCAGAGAAAGTCCGAGCCGCTGGGCTCATAGAGGAATACAAGGCATCTGGGCGTTTCACAGATGACCTGGCCGAAGCCTCGGCAGCTGTATTCCTTGACGGGTTCCAGCATGACAAGGAGAAGGTGGCCAGAGACCTGAACTTCTCCCGGGCCCTGGAGGTTGAACTGGAGCGGTTGTCAGACTTGGCCCCTTCTGATGATGAGCCCGCACTGGCGGAGCCGTGAGCTCGCACTTGTCATTTTGCTCTTTCTCTTCTCTTTTTTTTTTTTTTTCTAAGTCCGACAACGTCGGCATTTTGTAGTCCCTTTCAATTAATGAAAACACTCTTTAAGATGCATTCTGACTTGTCATAGACTTCATCGATTGACAACACGTAACCTTGTAACCCTATTAGTTCTGATAGTCCGGGGGACAACTCCCAACTCAAGCTATTCCGCCCCAGCTGTTTAGACCCGAAAGTTAGAGCCAGGGAGGGTAGAATTCTCGGAGCGGAAACGCCGTCAGTCAGAGGTTAAGTAGGCAGGCTCCTCGGGGCTATCGGCGCAATGCCCTATCAAGTATCGGACCTTGTACTAAATAGGTGCGTGGCTTTTGATGCCTATGGGGGTAGGCTTTCATCTGACCGGCGGGACTTTGTGCTGTCAGGTGTCGGGCCTTTGTTGCGGAGAGTCGGTGGAACACCGCTCTGCCAGTGGTACACCGATATGCCAGTGGTACACTGGGCTTCATGCCTGGCTAGTGGAGGGCTTTAGGTGCCGACGGGGCGTTGGGCTTTTGTTGCTGAGAGCCGGTGGTACACCGCTCTGCCAGTGGTACACTGGGCTTCGTGCCTGGCTAGTGCAGGGCTTTGAATGCCGACGGGGTGTCGGGCTTTTGTTGCTGAGAGTTGGTGGTACACCGCTCTGCCAGTGGTACACTGGGCTTCATGCCTGGCTGGTGCAGGGCTTTAGGTGCCGACCGGGCGTCGGGCTTTTGTTGCTGAGAGCCGGTGGTACACCGCTCTGCCAGTGGTACACTGGGCTTCATGCCTGGCTGGTGCAGGGCTTTAGGTGCCGACGGGGCGTCGGGCTTTTGTTGCTGAGAGTCGGTGGTACACCGCTCTGCCAGTGGTACACTGGGATTTATGCCTGGCTGGTGTACGGCTTTAGGTGCCGATGGGGCATCAGGCTTTTGTTGCTGAGAGCCGGTGGTACACCGCTCTGCCAGTGGTACACTGGGCTTCATGCTTGGCTAGTGCAGGGCTTTAGGTGCCGACGGGGCGTCGGGCTTTTGTTGCTTAGAGTCGGTGGTACACCGCTCTGCCAGTGGTACACTGGGCTTCATGCCTGGCTGGTGCAGGGCTTTAGGTGCCGACGGGGCGTCGGGATTTTGTTGCTGAGAGCCGGTGGTACACTGCTTTGCCAGTGGTACACTGGGCTTCATGCCTGACTGGTGCAGGGCTTTAGGTGTCGATGGAGCGTCGAGCTTTTGTTGCTGAGAGCCGGTGGTACACCGCTCTGCCAGTGGTACACTGGGCTTCATGCCTGGCTGGTGCAGGGCTTTAGGTGCCGACGGGGCGTCGGGCTTTTGTTGCTGAGAGTCGGTGATACACCGCTCTGCCAGTGGTACACTGGGCTTCATGCCTGGCCGGTGCAGGGCTTTAGGTGCCGACGGGGTGTCGGGCTTTTGTTGCTGAGAGCCGGTGGTACACCGCTCTGCCAGTGGTACACTGGGCTTCATGCCTGACTGGTGCAGGGCTTTAGGTGCCGATGGGGCGTCGGGCTTTTGTTGCTGAGAGTCGGTGGTACACCGCTCTGCCAGTGGTACACTGGGCTTCATGCCTGGCTGGTGCAGGGCTTTAGGTGCCGACGGGGCGTCGGGCTTTTGTTGCTGAGAGCCGGTGGTACACCGCTCTGCCAGTGGTACACTGAGCTTCATGCCTGGCTGGTGCAGGGCTTTAGGTGCCGACGAGGCGTCGGGCTTTTGTTGCTGAGAGTCGGTGGTACACCGCTCTGCCAGTGGTACACTGGGCTTCATGCCTGGCTGGTGCAGGGCTTTAGGTGCCGACGGGGCATCGGGCTTTTGTTGCTGAGAGCCGGTGGTACACCGCTCTGCGAGTGGTACACTGGGCTTCATGCCTGGCTGGTGCAGGGCTTTAGGTGCCGACAGGGCGTCGGGCTTTTGTTGCTAAGAGTCGGTGGTATACCGCTCTTCCAGTGGTACACTGGGCTTCATGCCTGGCTGGTGCTGGGCTTTAGGTGCCGACGAGGCGTCGGGCTTTTGTTGCTGAGAGCCGGTGGTACACCGCTCTGCCAGTGGTACACTGGGCTTCATGCCTGGCTGGTGTAGGGCTTTAGGTGCCGACGGGGGTCGGGCTTTTGTTGCTGAGAGTCGGTGGTACACTGCTCTGCCAGTGGTACACTGGCTTCATGCCTGGCTGGTGCAGGGCTTTAGGTGCCGACGGGGCATCGGGCTTTTGTTGCTGAGAGTCGGTGGTACACCGCTCTGCCAGTGGTACACTGGGCTTCATGCCTGGCTGGTGCAGGACTTTAGGTGCCGACGGGCGTCGGGCTTTGTTGCTGAGAGCCGGTGGTACATCGCTCTGCCAGTGGTACACTGGGCTTCATGCCTGGCTGGTGCATGGCTTTAGGTACCGATGGGGCGTCGGGCTTTTGTTGCTGAGAGTCGGTGGTACACCGCTCTGCCAGTGGTACACTGGGCTTCATGTCTGGCTGGTGCAGGGCTTTGGTGCCGACGGGGCGTCGGGCTTTTGTTGCTGAGAGCCGGTGGTACACCGCTCTGCGAGTGGTACACTAGGCTTCATGCCTGGCTGGTGCAGGGCTTTAGGTGCCGACGGGCGTCGGGCTTTTGTTGCTGAGAGCCGATGGTACACAGCTCTGCCAGTGGTACACTGGGCTTCATGCCTGGCTGGTGTAGGGCTTTAGGTGCCGACGGGGCGTCGGGCTTTTGTTGCTGAGAGCCGGTGGTACACCGCTCTGCCAGTGGTACACTGGGCTTCATGCCTGGCTAGTGCAGGGCTTTAGGTGCCGACGGGGCGTCGGGCTTTTCTGTGAAGATTTAGGTAGCTAAAATCGAATCTCGTTAATATTGAACAAGGGGTAAAAGCACAAGCGAATACAATGGTGATACTTAACATGAAAGGAGGAATACATTACTGATAATACCGGCGAAGGTTATCCGCATTCCACGTCCTAGGGAGTGGCGTCCCATCAAGTTCTTCAATTTTATAAGCTCCGTGGCGAGTGTTTCGGCGATCCGATAAGGCCCCTCCCAGTTTGGGGCTAGCTTGCCTCCTTCAGCTGGCTTCGAGACCTCGGCCCGTCGAAGGACCAGGTCTCCCGGCAGGAACGTCCTGGGGCGCACACGGTGTTGTAATATTTTGCGGCCCGTTGTCGGTAGGCGCCATCCGAAGCCGCGCCCGGTCTCGCACCTCCTCCACCAGGTCGAGGTTGGCTCGCAGCTGGTCAGGGTTACCTTCCTCGCTGTAGGCTTCCACCCGAGGGCTTGGTGCAGCCAACCTCCACCGGGATAACAGCTTCGGAGCCAAAGACTAAGCTGAATGGGCGTCTCGCCGGTGGGGGCTCGCGGCGTTGTGTGGTAGGCCCATAGCACGTTGGGGAGCTCCTCCACCCACCGCCCTTTCCAGTCATCTAGCCGAGATCTCAGCCCTGGAGAATGATCCGATTAGTCACCTCGGCGCCCCGTTGGTCTGAGGGTGCCCGACGGAAGTGAACCTCTGACGGATACCCAGCTCGGAGCAGAACTCCCGGAAGGGCGCGTTGTCAAATTGCCGGCCATTATCAGTGACTAGGTGTGCGGCAGTCCGAACCGACATATGATGGACTTCCAAAAGAAGGATCTCACTTTGCTTTCGGTAATCTTGGCAAGGGCCTCGGCTTCAACCCACTTGGTGAAGTGATCCACCGCCACCAAGAGGAACTTTCGCTGCCCGGAGGCCGGGGAAATGGTCCCAGGATATCCATGCCCCACTGGGCGAAGGGCCAAGGTGCTACTAAGGGGGTTAGGTGAGACGTCGGCTGTCGCTGGATATTAGCGTGACGCTGACAGCTATCACATCTCTTAACAAGCTCGGCCGCGTCTTCCTTCATGTCAGCCAGAAGTACCCCTGCCGCAGGGCCTTGTAGGCTAGGGCTCTGCCCCCCAGGTGACTCCCGCATATGCCTTCATGGATCTCCCTGAGGATGTAATCTGATTCAGTTGGCCCCACACACCTGAGGACTGGGTATGAGAAGGATCTCCGATAAAGCTTCCCGTCCATCATCAAGAATCTCGGGGCCCTCCGCCTGAGTAGCTTGGCCTCAGCGGGGTTCTCGGGAGAGTACCGTCGGTCA
This sequence comes from Calamus simplicifolius, assembly GCA_900491605.1. Taxonomy (NCBI): domain Eukaryota; kingdom Viridiplantae; phylum Streptophyta; class Magnoliopsida; order Arecales; family Arecaceae; genus Calamus; species Calamus simplicifolius. The sequence continues at coordinate 349,885 of UESW01004500.1, forward strand.
AATATCGGATGTAGGCGTCCATCCAGGAGGGCTCTTGCTCCACTGGCAATGCTTCATCCGCAACTTCATGCTCGGGGCTTGTAGTGCTCCACATATGTTCTTCCCAGCGTCCCGTCGGCCGAAGTGGCTAAGCGGGATAATGCATCGGCCCTGGCATTCTCCGCTCTGGGGATATAGCTGACACGGAAGTAAGAGAAATGAGAGGCTTGGGACTGCACCTTGCTCAATATCGGGACATGGTTGGGTCCCTAGCCTCGTACTCCCCGGTGATCTGCCCAGAAACAAGCTGAGAGTCCGTGAAGGCCCTCAAACGCCCCGCGCCTAACTCCTCAGCTAACCTCATCCCGCTAACAAGGCTTCATACTCCGCCTGGTTATTAGTTGCTGGGAACTGGAATCTGAGAGCATACTCCACCACGTCCCCTCGGGCTCGCGAGAATGAGTCCGGCTCCGCTTCCTTGAGAATTTGCGCCATCCACATGCAAGATCCAGTCCTCCGCCTCCTCAGTTGAGGGAGGGTCCACACACTCCTCCGGTCGTCCTCCTCCATATCCTTCTCGGTCCAGGAACACTCGACCAAGAAATCAGCCAACACCTGAGACTTCATGGCTGACCTTGGCCGGATGGACAGGTCAAACTCACTTAGTTTAATGGCCCATTTGGCCAACCGACCGGAGGTGTCGGGGCGAGACAAGATGGTTCGAAGAGGCTGGTCCGTGAGCACCACGATGGGATGAGCTTGGAAGTAAGGTCGGAAGCGTTGAGCAGAGACCACCAAGGCAAAAATAATCTTCTCGGTTCTCGAGTACCTGGTCTCGGCGTCATGGAGTACCTTGCTGGTGTAATAGATTGGCTTCTGGACCCCATCACATCCATGCGCACGAGCACGAGCTGACAGCCTCGGGGGAGGCTGCAAGATATAGGAAGAGCTCCTCTCCATTTTAGGCTTGGACAACAGCGGGGAGTGGATAGAAACTGCTTCAACTCCTCAAAGGCACCCTGACACTCCTTTGTCCATTCGAAGCCATTGACCTTGCGCAGCGCCTTAAAGAAGGGCAGGCACCTTTCTGCCGATCTTGACATGAAACGACTCAAGCCGCCACCCTCCCCGTTAGGCGTTGCACCTCCTTCTTGTTGGCTGGGGGCCTCATCTCCAAGATAGCCCTGATCTTGTCAGGGTTGGCTTCAATCCCTCGCTGGGTTACCATAAAACCCAGGAACTTGCCTGCTGCCACTCCAAAGGCGCATTTGTGGGGGTTAAGCCTCATCCGATACCGGCGCAGTTGTTGAAGGTCTCCTCGAGGTCGGCGACATGGTCAGCACTGGTGCTCTTGGTCAGCATGTCATCCACATACACCTCCATGTTGCGCCCTATCTGGTCCTCAAAGACCTTATTCATCAATCTTTGATAGGTGGCCCCGGCATTTTTCAACCCAAAGGCATCACCCTGTAACAGTAAATCCCCTTTTCTGTGATAAAGGAAGTGCTTCTTCATCGCCGGGTTCATCTTGATCTGATTATACCCCGAGAATGCATCCATGAAACTAAGGTCTCATGCCCGGACGTGGCGTCCACCAGCTGGTCGATTCGGGGCAACGGGAAGCTGTCTTTGGGGCATGCCTTGTTGAGGTCGGTGAAGTCCACGCACATCCTCCAGCTCCCACTGGCCTTGCGAACCATCACGACATTCGCCAGCCAGTCCGGGTAGTGCACCTCGCGGATGTGACCGGCCGCCAGCAGCTTCCGCACCTCCTCATCCACGGCCTTTGTCGGTCGGGGAAAACTCCTTTTCTTCTGCCGGATAGGTCGGCACTCCGGCCGAATGTTAAGTTGGTGGTAATCACCTCCTCTGGAATCCCCTGGCATGTCGGACGCCGACCAGGCGAAGACATCCGCATTAGCCCGCAGAAAGGTGAGGAGTCGGTCACGAGCCTCCTCCGGAGTAGGGCTCCAATCGGACCTGCGGGGTCCTCCCCGAGGGGGAAAGTAAGCAGCCGCTCGGCCGGCTCCCCCTTTTCTCCAGGTCTCGAGGGTCCAGCGTCTCAGGTACCGGTGCGGGTGCCGTCCCCTGCGGACTAGGGGCCAAGTGATAGCAAAGTGGGTGGATTCTGCTCTCCCGCATCCCGACTCCTCTGCTGGTTGGGAACCTCACGAGGAGCCTCTTAGTGGATATGACAGCATCCAAGAGGTTGAGCCCGGGCCTCCGAGGATCGCGTTGTAAGCAAGGGGCACACGAACCACCAAGAACTTCATGAAAACAGTGCTTTGACACGGGGCTGTGCCAGCCGTCACAGGGAGAGTGACCTCCCCCTCAACTTTCACAGAATCTCCTGTAAACCCCATCAAAGGCGTGGCGACAGGCCGGAGCAGATCAGGCGACAGGTTCATACGAACAAAGCATCGTAGTTCAAAACATCCACAGAGCTCCCACTGTCAACTAAATTCTTTACAGGATGTTTAGCGATCGTCATGGACACGACGACGCTATCATCATTTTTTTTACTACCCCATCTAAGTCCTTTTCAAAGAAAGGAATTACAGACTCCGACTCCCCCTCCCCTCTGGCCTCTTCGACGGGCCTCCTGCCCCCAGGAAATCATTGCCACCGTCTTCTCCGTTGGGGCATTGTCGATCACCGGCGGCGGGGCGCTGACGGGCCAGGAGCTCCCGGGTTGTTCCTCTGGACGAACTTTCCCAGGTGGCCCCGCTGGATAAGGTCTTCAATAGCCTTCTTCAGCTGGCGGCAGTCGTCGGTGTCATGGCCGTGATCCCGGTGGTAGCGGCAGTAGAGGTTCTTGTTGCGAGGGATCTTCGGGTTTGGGAGGAGGGCGCTGCAGATAAGACTCCCCTTCAATCTCG
>UESW01004500.1:356579-722191 GCA_900491605.1 Calamus simplicifolius
CCATTCTTCTGCTGAACGGCAAATAGACTGTCCGCCACCCTCGGGATCTTCCGGCAGGCATCAAAGTGGGCCAGAAAAGCCCTCTCCAACTGGCGGAAGGAGTCGATGCTTCATGGCGGCAGACGAGAATACCAAGCCGGCAGCCTTCTTCAGAGTGGCGGGAAAGCAACACACATAAGTGAGTCAGTGGCCCCCTGGACTTGCATGAGTACCTTATAGCTCTCCAAATGGTCCAGGGGGTCCGTGGTTCCGTCATATGGATCTAGCTGAGGAAGGCGGAACCTGGTAGAGATGGGCTCCTCCATGATGCGGCGGGACAAGGGAGGCCGACTGTCGTAATCTGTCTCTGGCAGGTGGGTGATCCGACGGCTAAGCTCCTCCAGCTTCTGGTTGCACTCCTCGAGTCGACGCTCGGCTCGACGAGGCATCCGGCCATCGAAAGAGCCCTCCCCGAAGATTCAGAAGAAGAGCGAGGGCGGCGATGCTGGCGCGGGCGCTCCGCCTCCTTCCCGTGCCGCCGTTAGGAGAAACGCTAGCGTGGCGAGAGGGAGACCGGAGCCTTTTAGATGCTTCACGGTGATGAGGTTTGGCCGGGGATCGGCGGCGATGATTGCAGGAACCGGCGATCTCCGGCGGGAGGAATGCTGGCTAGGTTGCATCACCCCCGGGATGGACGGGTTCAGCTCCGGCTGCTGCAAGGCCGCCTGCTGGTGCTGCAGGCCTTGAACCATCGCCGCCAATGACTGGACCTGCGTGGCCAGGGCAGTGAGTCGATCTCCTGGAGTTGTTGTGGAGCAAAAGGCCCTGCCCCCCGGAGATGCAGAGGCTCCGGAAGACTAGATGCGAGAGCCGGGGGGCCTCCGCGGGTGGACCAGCCCCGCAGCGCTGCCCCCAGCGCGACCGGCTGAAACTCCTTTCGTTCGAGTCGTCACCATGGCTTTAAGATCCTGAAGACAGGAGAAAGAAGAAAGCTGCTGGCTCGACGTCTTTCTTACACTCCCCCTTCCTGGCGCGCCAATCTGATGACGCCAAGTCACCTTCCTCAAACGTCGGGGAAGATGGACGTCCTTCTCCTCGGAGTCCTGCAAGAAAAGTCCTCCAGAGACCGGCGATACCGGTGGGACCCTCCGACGATCAAGTCAGTCACTTGGGCTCAGACAGATAACCGCTTCAGCGAAGAAGAGCTGAGGCGGTTAGGGTTTTGCTGGGAGGAAGAAAGCTCAGAAAACCAGAGTTCAGATCCCACTTACAGCGAGCACGTGCTTTTATACCTGTCCGAATACCCTATCTTACAGTTCCGGGAGATCACCACCGTACCATCGCTGCGCGTCGGAGACATCCCGTACCGCTTGCTGGCGTGATATCATACGTGTCCAACAGCTGCGAAGGCATCCAGTGCGCGCCGTCGGCTGATATGACCGAGCACAGTTGCAAGTGGTAGCGAATCGTACGCCATAGCGAGGCATGGCCATGCACAGGGACATGCAACGCGCCATACGCCGTTATGAGGTATGGCCCTCCGTAACGGGGCGCAATCACGGGAGTACTGAGAATCACGTGGGTGTACCGTGCGACCTGGAGTTGTCATTTTCCTTGGCGGTTGAGTTGCATGCCAATCGCTGATGACCCCCCACCCTGAGACCGGAAGGGGTCCCAGGGGTGGGAGAACGCCGGTGCACCCCGAGACCGGTAGGGGTCTCGGGTCAAGAAATGATGACCCCACCCCGGGACCGGAGGGGTCCCGGGGGTGGGGAAATGCCAGTGCACCCCGAGACCGGTGGGGGTCTCGGGGTCAAGAAATGATGACCCCACCCCGTGACCCCGAAGGGGTCCCGGGGTGGGGAAATGCCGGTGCACCCCGAGACCGGTGGGGTCTCGGGGTTAAGAAATGATGACCCCACCCCGTGACCCCGAGGGGTCCCGGGGGTGGGGAAATGCCAGTGCACCCCGAGACCGGTGGGGGTCTCGGGGTCAAGAAATGATGACCCCATCCCGTGACCCCGAGGGGTCCCGGGGGTGGGGAAATGCCAGTGCACCCCGAGACCGGTGGGGGTCTCGGGGTCGAGAAATGATGACCCCACCCGAGACCCCGAAGGGGTCCCGGGGGGGGAAATGCCAGTGCACCCCGAGACCGGTGGGGGTCTCGGGGTCAAGAAATGATGACCCCACCCGTGACCCCGAGGGGTCCCGGGGGTGGGAAAATGCCAGTGCATCCCGAGACCGGTGGGGGTCTCGGGGTCAAGAAATGATGACCCCACCCCGTGACCCCGAGGGGTCCCGGGGGTGGGGAAATGCTAGTGCACCCCGAGATCGGTGGGGGTCTCGGGGTCGAGAAATGATGACCCCATCCCGTAACCCCAAGGGGTCCCGGGGGTGGGAAAATGCCAGTGCACCCCGAGACCGATGGAAGTTTCGGGGTCGAGAAATGATGACCCCATCCCGTGACCTCGAGGGGGTCCCGAGGGTGGGAAATACCAATGCATTTCGAGACCGATAGGAATCTCGGGGTCAGTAGCCACTGTTATCTTTTCTGACGACATAGATCAGCATATCAAAAGCACACGCAGAGAGTTTTATTTATGGCCATCACTGTTAATGGCTCGCCTGCTCGATGATCCAAAATCTTTAGAACATTATTGAATTAGTGGAATGGCTTTTGAGAAGGGGACCGATGCCGTGGGGATGGAGCTCAGTGGAAAAAATAACACAGGGGGCGTGGAGGTATATGGTTGGCTAAACGTCAAAGAATGGTTGAGGTCGAGCTTTCAATGGTCACTGAGTTTAAAGCGATGGGAACAAAGGGAGGTCAAGTTGCTATGGATTTCTTGAGGATTGCCAAACGGTGAGCTCCGTCAACCGTTGGGGACTTGGAGGGTCTTTCAGTACTGGGATGGTGCACAGTGGACAGAGCCCTTCTTTGTTCTCACTCTCATGATGTTGATGAAGACTTGTTCAAATTAAACCAAATCAGCTGACATCTGAGATGTGGAAAAAAAACTCTTGGCAAAAATATGCTCTCAGCTTTCAAACTTTCGCTCAAAATCCATTTTTGATCCTAAAACTTTTTAAGTTATCACACTTTATTCCTTTATGTTTTAAGAACCTTAAATTCTTATCATTCGAATAAATTAGAATTGATGAAATAATTAAACTACCATTCTAATACAAGCATAGATATGATAGTTGTTTTAAGTGAAAATATAAGGATTAAAAATATTTTTGATTAAAGTTCTTTTTCAAACACCCTCATCCACCTCATCCACCTCAATCCCAACCTTAGGTTACTAAAAAAATAGAAAAGAAATAATCCAAACAAATTTGAGCATATATTGTTCAATTGCTCTGGTTTAATTTATTTGCATGCATCGTTTCCTTAAAAAAAAAAATTTTTATATATTTAGAATATATACTATTAGTACTAATAAATGTTAATTTAGGAGGTGAAGTTAGTACTTGAAGTTGGAGAGAAATATCATGGATCCAAAGTTCAGCCTTAGTCATAATTCATAGCCTAAATGAATTTTGATAGGCTTTAGTTTTTTAATAAAAAAAAAATCTCATTGGTGTGGTTTTATATAAGTTGAGCTTCCGAGTCCAGAGGCTAAATATAGTCATAATTATGAAAAAGATATTAGTGAACAAATATAATACGATATAATAGTATAATCTCATGATTTTATATAAATATTATATTTAAATATGATAAACAAATCTAATAAATTTTGAAAATAACTTTATACATGCAACATATGGCAAGTGTAATATGAAGATTGTGCATGACTCTGGTTATTATAACGTTTATCATTATCCGAAATATTGGCAAATAGCCCCCATATGACTCAAAGGAATAATTTGCCCATTTGCAATGCAGCTGCTTTAGCTGCATGCATATTTATTTTTTGGGGGCACACATGTGGAGCATGTCTCTTTTGTTTTTCCATAGCAAGTTCATTGGTAAGTACTCTTGATTTCTTTCAAACTAATTTGAATGTTCAAGCATAATGGGGCCAATGAAGGTGCTGAAAGAAAGAATTGACCTATTTTACTCTCTGAACAATCAAGGGGGCCCTCATGAAAGGGATTTGCAACGAAAACAACAGTCGGCAGGAGAGCAACCACAAGTTCAAAGAGTGCTATGAAGGAATATAATCAAAACTTTTTTTTAAAAAAAGCCCTCAGCCAATATATGAAACATGAGCAACAGAAGGCTGTTAATGCTCAGGACATGTCAACAGTACATTGGGTATAAAGTATACTTAGAATATTATCAAAGGCAGTGTTTGGATGAGGGAATAAGGTCTTAAAATAGGTCTTATTCCCCCTTATTCTCTCAAACAGAAGGAAAAGGTGTATGAGCCCCTACTAGATTAGCTATTTCAATCAACCCTTCTTATTCCAATTTCTTATTCCATGGTACTGGAGGGAATAGCTATTCCCACTGTAGCTATTCCAAAGGCACCGATGGCATTAAATTAAATATAAATAAATTTATATCATTTAAATAAATTAAATTTATTTATAATATAATTTAAAGAAATAAATATAAATAATTTAAAATTAAATAAATTTATTAATAGAAAAAATAAGTATGTATTTTTTCTTAGTAATATAAAATAATTATTAAGTGTTTATATTTATTAATAATAATTAATATTACCTTTATTGATAAATAATAATTTATTCAATTAAATAATTAAATAAATAAATTTATATAATTTAAAATTAAATAAATTTATTAATAGAAAATAAATTAAGTAGTTATTTTTTTTCTTTATTAATATAAAATAATTTATTAAGTATGTTCTTATATTATTCTATTAATAATAATTAATTTATTACCTTATTTATTAATAAATAATTAATTCAATTAAATAAATTAAATAAATTATTATAATATAATTAAAATTAAATAAATTTATTAATAGAAAATAATAAATTAAGTATGTTATTTTTTTCTTTATTAATATAAAAAATTTATTAAGTATGTTTTATATTATTTTATTAAAAATAATTAATTTTACCTTATTTATTAATAAATAATAATTTATTCATGTCATTTTAAAAATAAAAATTGATAAACCATTTTATTGGAAGGGGTATCTTTGGAATTTAAAAAAATTCTTCATCTATTCTTATTATTTCTATGTCATCCAAACATCATTTGAATAACACTGCATTAATTGCATTGGAATAACATGGAATACAGATTTTTATTCAAACAGAAATCTAGAATACAAAGGGAATAAGCTATTCCTACGGAATTCGTATCCTTCTCCGGAATAAACTTTTTGATATCCAACGCAGCCAAAGTGCTTACAACCTAAGGATTATGATAGATGAAATGGATTATTGTGATCTTATTAATGCATTTAATAATTAAAATATATATTTCATTTAAATCTATATATTTTTAAATTTTTTTTTTTTAAAGTGACTGCAAGAGATGAAGTTATTGAGAGTAATTGCATATTAATGATATTTACAGATGAAAACCGCCTAAAAAATAAAGTATGCCATGGATAAAGCCTCATATAGCATCCATAAAATATTTTAAAAATAAAGCTTCAATCCATATATTTAAAGTTATTAATTAAGGACTTTAGCTCTTACCCTCATTATTTACAACATGGTTTATATACAATCATGGTAGCAAAAATAAAGATTAATAGATGCTCTAATTGTTGCCATTTAAGTGCGGCCTTTAATTATAAGAACTCATTCTAAACTTCATTTTTCTCAGAACATGTGCAAACTTTTTTTGATAAGAAAACATGTGCGACTTTCCCAACAAATCATATAGACAGTTGATGATGATGATTTAGAGCTACTACGCTAACATGGCCAAAATTTATTTTAGTTCCCAAAGTTTTAATAAATTTTTTTTTTTGATCCTAAAAGTAAGAGGGAACCAAGCGAACATTTGAGGACCTAAGTATATTTTATATTATTTTATTTTTATGCAAGTTGGAGCAGGACTCCCCCATAAAGCATAAGATGCCAAATTATTGCAAGGGCCCGAGAGTGAGGCCAGGTGATGCCCAGCTGACACTGGGTCTCACTGGTTATATTTTTTTTAATCTTCTCTCTTTATTATTGTACTCATAATTTAAGAGATTTCTTTTATTTATATAGGATTTGTTTTCCTTGTATGTTAGATTATTCTTTTAAAAAAAACTTATTAAATTGGTGGGACTGAGGAGGAGACTTGGAAAAGAAACCCAGAAATGGAATGCAAGGTGCCAGATTTATAAAACAATATAGTTTTTATAAATATTTTTTCCAGTCAAGAAGTTTTAGTGTTTCATTAAGGTCAGTGTCGAGGGTGGTTTGGTCATTCCACAAAAGGCATTCCGGATTTGGTGAGTTTTATCCAAGAAAGCAAGCCATGGCATCCCAAGCCACACCGAGTGCCCGACAGGAATCAAGTGTCCAAAGAGGAAAAGGGTGGGTGAAAAAGAACCAAAGATCTCGTTTTTGGCCGCTCGAATTCTCAAGGGGTCTGGAACTCGAGGGGCCTCCGTTATCGTCTTTTTGGAGATAGCAAGCAGAGAGAGAGAGAGGTATTGAGTTCGGAGAAGCATGGCATTCTCTCGATCGAAGCTTCTTCTCTTCCTACCCGTTCTTTGCGTCTTCTTCCTTTCCATCTCTGTCTCCTGCGCTTCTTCCTGGATGCAAAGCACGCTGATACCTGGTGCTTTTCCTCTCTTTGCGTGATTATTTGTTGTTTTTTTGAGAAGTGCCAGCCTATTTCTTGCCTGCTCTGCTGCTTTTAGGTTCCGGTGTTGTTCTTTTTCCGCATAAACGCTTGTTTTGGGGGAAAATGGTCGATTTTTATGCGTTTCCTGAGGTTTTTGCGGTTGTTGGATGATGACTCTGAGGAAAAATCGTGGCTTCATCAGAAAAATCCGGTTTTTTTTTTCTTTTCTTTTTGATCGATCCTCGGATTCCGAAGGTTTTTGCGCTCGTTTTTTTTTTTTTTTTTGGTGGAAAGACGGGAAGAAGGGATGCATTCTGGCGATCACCCGTTCCTCTTCTTCCACCCACCCTCCTTGGCTTTCCTATCTTTCTTTATCTCTCGCTGTGCTCCAGTCTCAGAACACACCCTTACCAAGTGGTCTCTTTTGCCAACTTTCCTTTTGTCTTCTTTCCTGGTTTTCGGATGCGCATTGCTTCCTTCTCCGAAAGCGTTTTGTTTTTGTGGGAAAAAGAAGGTGATTTTACGATTTTCTTTGAGTTTTTTCAGGTTTCTTCTTTTAGGGGGGGCCATTTCTTCATCTTCCGACTTATTTGTCCTTTTTTTTTTTTTTTTGGATGGTTTCTGTATCAGGAACCCTATTTTCGATAAAGGGTCGATTTTTACGCGCTTGTTGACTTTTTCTTTTTCTTTTCTTTTTTAATTTTTCCCCTAGTGGGTGAGTTGTGGGATTAGATATATGATAATTCTTCAGGGAAAATGTTTTTGTTTAAAAAATATAATTTTTGTTATTTCCAAAGACCTAGGGCTGTTTCCTTCATTCGTTCAATCCTTTCATCTTCCTACCCTTGTCTCTCACCGACTATTATTTTGAGCTCCACAATTCACCCATATCTGGTGCCTTTCTCTCTGCTCTCTTTATAACCTTGCCTATTTTTGCTGGTCTTCTTACCTGTTTTTAAGGTTTGGGCGTTGTTATTATGAGCAGAGACCCTGTTTCTCTTTTTTTCCTTATTTTTAATGTTGCCTTGTTTATGTTAATGCAATAGAAAAATTCTTGTTTTTTTATTAAACAAAAGAGGTTGGGGTCTGTGTGGGATTGATTTCTTGTAGGTGGAAGAGGGGAAGATGTCTTGGTTCTGTGGAGAAGATCTCTTGCTGAGAATTCAACATCTGCTGAGCTTTCAAACAGCTCTTTCATCTTGGCTGCGCAGAGGACGAATAGGAGAGACCCTTTGAATGGATATAAACGTTACACTGGTGGTTGGAACATCAGTAATGAACACTACTGGGCTGTAAGCTCTTCCACCTTTATTTTGTGGGCTTTCTTGTTTTATCTAAATAAATAATATATCGTTTTTGTATCTATTATTTGGCAGTCAGTTGGCTTTACAGCAGCTCCCTTGTTTGTCATTGCCTTGGTCTGGTTTGTGGGATTTGGTTTGGTCTTATTGCTCATATGTTGCTGCTATTGCTGCTGCCGACGCCGGAGTTATTCATATTCTCGCACAGCATATGCGCTCTCACTTATTCTGCTAATACTATTTACCTGTGCTGCAATGTAAGTTACGTCACTCTATATTTGTTTACAGTTTGTTTTTGTGGTTCAATTGGTTCTTTCTTTTTGATAATGTTTATAAATGGTGTCCAGCGTTGGATGCGTTGTCTTGTACCTGGGCCAGGGGAAGTTCCATGGCAGCACTTCAACTACTCTGGAATATGTTGTGGGTCAGGCCAACGTAACAGTTGACAATCTTAGGAATTTCTCAGAGAGTTTGGCTGCAGCTAAGAAGATTGGGGTGGATCAAGTCTTCCTGCCTTCTGATATCCAGGGTAAAATTGATGCCATCCAAACTAAGCTCAACTCATCATCCAATGATCTTGCTACTAAGACAAAGGACAATTCTAAGAAGATTCGGAATGTGTTGGATAAAGTGTATGATTTTGACTCCCCCATATTTCCTTTCAAATTCTGTAAAGATTTTTTATTTCAAATATTTCATGATAGCAATTTGTACAATTCTTTGTGTGTATTGCAGGAGATTAGATTTGATCATAGTTGCTGCGGTGATGCTCTTTTTGGCATTTCTTGGATTCTGTGAGCATATATAGCTTCTAAATCTGGACAAATTTCATATAACTGTGGTTTATTTGTCATTGCACTTGCTAACTTGCTCATGTTATTCTATTACTATTCTGCAGTATTCTCTATATTTGGATTGCAGTTCCTTGTTTCCATGTAAGAAAGTTGACTTCACTACCATCCATCTGTTTCTTCTTCATGCCTCTGAACTTTATCTGGGCTTCTTCTAATCTAGTTTGTGACTGATAATTTTTACAGGTTAGTTATTGTTGGATGGATTCTTGTAGCAGGCACATTTATCTTGTGTGGTGTTTTTCTTCTCTTGCATAAGTAAGTTCTTCTAGTATTATATTATGATTATATTCTGCTGCGTTGCTTAATCTCATGATTTAGATACAACTCTTGGGTCATGTGTAATCATGTTTAGCAAATATGTAATGCTAAATTTGTTCGGTTATTTCTAGTAAATGTTGCTGCAATCTTGAAAATGTTTTATGATGCACTGGACAAAAGATGTTGATATCATGTACCTCTAAACATCTTGTGGCTGTGCTGTTTGTGATCTTCTTTTTCTGTTTCTCTTGTAATATCATTTTTATAGGTGTATATGTGGAACTTATTCTTGTTTGCTTTGTCTGCTTTATTAATTTGAGACCTCTGCAAAGTCTTATAATGTCCATCTTTTATGTGATCGGTAATTTTAAAATTCATTAATATTTTTATAGAATTTCTTACCCTTATTCATCAACACTAAAACTTGGAAGGCCAATGACTTATACAAGGATGGAGAACACAAAGCATTGGTTATGTTTTAGATTGGTTTTTCCCCTCGTGGTGTTTTCTTTGTTATTACAAATTTGTATCTCAGTACTCAGATGTCGTGCTAACTTTTTAGTTGATAGAGAGGGGTTCTATTTGTAGTTCAACTTCTAGGATTAATTTCATTTTTGGATGCATAGAGTTGCGTCTGACCAAAACCATTCTTTTCATTTGAAAAGGATATGAGAAACAAGAATCTATCCTTCATGGGTGGAAAACAATATTAGCTTCACATTTGAAACTTCTCTGGTTGATGTTAGGTGCAACTTAAAAACATCATGCTAGAATCATCAAGTCAAAACTCAAAAAGAAGCTGAGATAACACCAAAAAAAGGAGGATATGCTATAGCATGAAACTTCTATCTAGGGTGCCTCACTTGCTTTGGAATCCCTAGGGAAACTCTCCTCTGCATCAACTTCAAAAACACTTCCTCATTTATATATTTATATTTTTTTGAGAGATCCAGGACGACTACCGCACCGTTCTTGCCCTATTTACCTAATGATTTGTCAACTGAAAGTTCCCAAGCCCCCAAGTGTGCATTGTTTACATGTCTACACTTTTGTTTAGCCAGGGCCTGAAGGCCTGTCCATGTAGCAATCAATTAACAAAGAATCCTTGTTTAAGAAGTCAAATTGAATAACTCTCCCTTTTGAGAAAATTCTCACCTTTATCTCTACTAGACATTCCAAGAACTTGTGATGTTGACAATGCTGTAAGATTGTTGGACAAACATCGATGTCATTTTCTGCTTATGTTGTGATGAAAGGTTTCAACTCAGTTAATCCACCCTTTTGCCTTAATCATGCACTTGACGGACCAAGATAAAGGAAATATTAGAAATGGTGAGCTAGGGTATTACAACCTTTTCTTAACACAAGTTGCAACTTGCAGACTGCCCACTTCTTCTATCTTAGATTATCTTTTATGGGTTTCCTATTTTGTGCAAGAATGCCTTTCAAGTTGTAATGCTATTGGACATAACCAAGGGCAAGGGTAAAAAGACTAATGTTACAATCGTGCTTAGAAGTTATAGAATGTTTTGACCCAAAAAAAAAAATCCAAGCTGGACCATCTCCATCGTTTTTTTAAACCATTCTATTTGGACAAGGTTTACCAGGTTTGTTAGCTCTAATAAGTTATGTCTCTGTTAAGAATTGACAGGAATATGGGATATTGACACTACAAAACATGGATACAACAAAACAGCAAATCTTGAAAACACAGTATGCAATGTAGGTAGGATATGACAATGGATACATTAATGTGTATATGTATTCTTTTTTACATGTATGTGTAGAAAATCCATAAAGTATTGTGGGCTATCAAAATAACATAGTTCATGCTTTATATTGTAACATTGACATCCTAAAAGCTTGCTATTTAGTTGTCATTCAAACAGTAGACCCAAGCCATACTCTATACTATGGTGTCAGCATCGCAAGCTCCAAATTGAACATTCATTATTAAAAGGCTAGCATTCATAAATAAAAAAGAAAAAGAAAAAGCCCTTCCGTCATTCTGGGTTATATCAGGGAAGTATCTCAAGCCTACCTTGGAACTATTTCGAGCAACTTTTCTGTCTTGAAAATGAGGATATTTTGGACAGGCATCTTAGACACATTTGACTAGTATTGTTGTGAATTTGTACCAAATGTGGAGATGTCATGCGATTTTAAGTATTCATTCTTCCTAGCATTCTCTTTAACACCTTTCAGAGCATAGGAGCCTATTTAAATGCACCATTGATTCTTTCAGCATGCTAGCTCACATACCAAGCAATTTATAGTCTTGCAAAGTGAACATTTAAAGGTGTTACTAGACATTTTAATTTTTTTTTTCCGAAATATGATTGTTTTACTCATGGCATGGGACATGATACCATATGGTACATGCTGCGCTAGTAAAGTGCTAGCATGATATTCACATAACCCCTGTATGATACATGCCACTCCCGGTGCTGGTACCATTTGTTGAAACAGCACAGCAGCCCAGACTGATGTGAGCCAAGTTATAGCCGTTTTGCTTGCCACAAGCCTTTGCAGCTTTGTATGTCATCAACATGGCCTCACATGGTATGTACTGTACAAGGCTGTGATTGGCACAAGCAGGGTTCGTGTTACTTAAATTCTTAGGTTTAACATCAATGACGAATGAATCCATCCTACAAGGCATCCTATTATCAGTCTTTATTATGACATTCCAAAGTGCGGATACTTTATTATAGTGTTTCTTGAGATAACATAGGTAGGTTTCTCTCATTGCTTTTACATTGGAGCATACCCATAGCTTCCAAAGCCTTTGCCAAAGTCTAAAATGTGGTTATGCAACAATGCTGGTTCGAAACTTGATTTCAAACTTCAGTGGAGATTGGCATTAGTTTCCTTTGCACATATCATTTATCTATTTGGAGCATATCATTGCTATCTGGAAAACATGTTTTTTTTTTTTTTTTGAAGCATAGGATTCTTTTCTGCTTTTCTGCTTTTCTGCTTAGCTAATGTGACCTAGCCAAATTTGTAGGATAGGCTGCTCTTTTGCAACTTGGACTTGTCCTGAACCCTTCAATTTTTCCTGTTTCTGTCATAATCTTGGAAAGTATTATCATGCATGAATGTGGTAGATTTTTTTTTTTAAAGTTACAATGATGACATCATTTATATTTTTCAAATTGAAAACATTTGTTTGTTTCATATTTTTACAAAGAGGATTTTGAAATATGCTCTTATACATGCGCAAAACAACTGAGTTTGGATGCATGCTGCACTGCATATATAATTGTTAAGTCGGTATTTTGAGATGGTTTTAGGGTACATAATAATTTTAAGATGATTTTTTTGTTCCTTTTAGAATCAATTGATTCCATGTATGCATTTTGTATGTTTCTTTTGTTCTTTGCTTTTATTCACTTGCAGGAGACCGTTATTTGTGTCATAAAATATTATCATGACAAATGGATTGTTGACAACTATTATAATTTCCTAAGGGCTTGCATCCTTATGTATGTTCACAACAAAAATATATTGTCACTTGGATTAAAACAATGGCTACTATTTCCTCTTATATGGAAGAAATGTAAAATTATATATTTTTTGACTTTCTTAGTTGAGATGCTGTTATTTTGGTTAAATCTTTCATGGCACTATTTCTTAAGCTATGCATAAAGCAATGATTTAAGTCTTGGTGAGACAGAAGCTGAGACGACCGAAATGTCTCGTCCTAGAGATTCTAAGTCCAACCTTGGTCGTTCCATTTTATTCCTTTTCGACCATAATACATTATAATGTTAATTTTAAATTGATCTAATTTATAATAAAGATATAACTTTTGAAGTTCAAATATATTAAAAAATTAAATAAAAATATAAAAGTTTTATAAATATTTTTTTAAAAAAAGGCATCCCAAGCAAGAATGAGAACTTCTAACAGGATTGCGATTGAGACGTAACGGGATGTGGGCATCTCGTTCCAGGGGAAAACTAGAATACCTTTATTCCATAAAATTTAAAACCTTGGTATAAAGAATATAGTTAATTCCATGACACACTCATTGTCTTTCTTTAAAATAATACAGATATGTGTTTGATGAGCATACATCAATCTTATTGTCTATTACAGTATGAATTTGCAAGATATGAATTTTTAGTCTTTATAAAAAAAAAGAAAAGAAATTAAGTAACCATATTTTTCCTTAAAAACATGTATGACCTGTATTCAAAAATTTCATGATAGGTTGACAATGTTTTGGCATAAAAATGAATATTCTATGAGCTTTCTAGTAGCATTAAGAGACAGTATTTTTGAGTTTGGAGGCTTAACACCTATAGAGGACATCTGAACCAGCTCTTGCTAGTTGTTTACTCCATATAACCCAACTCTTTCAGTGACTGAATCTACTCCATGAGCCCCAACTTGGCTATCCACTCAAAAATCTCCTAAACCGCAAAGTTTTTCTTCGGCCTTAAAAAAAATTACCTTCATCTTGGATTCTTGGAACCAAATACGGATGCTTTCAGTTTTCTCAAAATGTGTAGGATCTAATTTTAATCCTAATAAATAGAAAAATCTTCCATATATATATATATATATAGGAGGGTACAATAGGTCTTGTCAGAATTCTGAACTGATCCCACTTTCATGTTAGTTTTGAAACATGTTACTGAATTAAGCTTCCTTCTAAGCTTAATAAGTGCAGCCGTGAAGCAATGTTGGAAGAAACATAAACAAGTTCATAAGTGTTGGTACAATTTTTGCTGCGGTTGCTCATCTGACACTTTGGAGAGATGCAAGGCTTGCTTCCTTAATGAAGGCTACGCTTAAAAATTATGTTGTACATTTCTTTGAGATATTCTGTCCTGTGTGAAACACAATTCTGTAAGTTGTGATTTAATAGCAGCCAATCAAAGATGGTTCTTATTTCAATTTGATGTCAAGAACTCTTGCTTGGATGTCTAGTTTATATAGAGACCACCCATCAGATTTTTCTCCATTTGCTTGAGAAGCCTATTTTTACGGTATGAAAGTCTTCTCAAGCTTGCTTGATGAATTAGCTGAGTAATTTAGTCATTTAGACTTATCAAGGGCTTTTGTTCTCATTATTCATGTAGTCGTTGTTCTTATAGGAGACAACTTGACAGATGGTTTCTTTGAGCAATTGTTGTGGAAAGGTTTAAAATTAAATATTTGGCAGAGGTTTGCTAATTTCTGGGTATGGTGGTGATACATTGTCAGTATTATTTCGTAAGTATGTAGTGGATCTCTTTAAGGACATAAGACTTTTGAATGCCAACCAGTAGATGCCCCTACCGAGAATCACTTAAAAACCTGAAAACACAAACAAATGACTGTTGACATGTAAAAATCCCCAGATAAAACCATGATAGGTTAGATTATGTATATCTTTTAAATATCACCAAACCAAACATTAGTGGTTAGATGTCATTATAGAATGCTTGAGCTCCTCGTCTTGAAGCTCTATTTGGATTTTGTGGTGTCATTAGAAATCTATTATCATGCAATATAGCATAATGCTCAAGACCATCTTAAGATTTGGGCTACACAAGTGCAGGAGTGCGGTGGGGGTTGGATCTTCAGTCATAATTGTATGAGGCTGGAGTCCGGTTTTGCAGCCTATTCTTTTGTCTTATGAACAAGCAGTTTCCTACATTGCTGTTAACCCAGTTCTATTTTAAAGGTTTAGATACAGATGAAGATCATCCTTTTGTTTGAGATCACTTTTTTGTTTGAGACCCTTGGTTGGCAAGGAGGTCATTGCACTTTATGTACAGTCCATGTCTGACTCCTAGCTGTTGGACTTCCTTAGCAAGGCACATGATCAATTGGGAGTATTAACATTTAAGTCAAGCAAGTATCATCTTTGCTTTGGCTTGAGGAGATTTTGATGATCTAGTACAATTTATGCTCTGTCCATCCATCAGAGACCAAGGACTTCTTGTCTTATCTTTCAGCCCACAGGCCAAAAGACAGCAGCATTGGTTGACCAGACCATTATAGTGTGTCAAAGGAGATTTAGTTTGAAGATTTACCAAAAGACCATTACAATATGACTGCAATATCTCCATAGAAGTATGAACAAACCCGCAGAAGTAGGACAAAAACAAGCAAAAGAAAAAGAAAATACTAGAGCAGCTATCTGTAAGGCAAGAAAATGAATGTTGAATTGAATTATACTTATTATGGTACACTGTTAACGTGGAGTTTATGAACAACAACTTTCAGTTGTATGATTAGAATAATACAAATATTCCTGCTTGGTACTATAAGGATGGTTCACTCAATCATGTCTGATGAAAGTCCTCATCCGATTGGTTTGTACGATGATGAGGCTGTGCCCTAGACAATGAAAATTCAATTATATTATTTGATAGCAACATGCTAATTTCACGTAACCAAGAAAATTCAGGACTCCTATATGCTGTAGTACACAAGAACGAAGTGCATTACTGGTTGCATGTTCCATTTCCTAAATTTCATCATATCATTGATGGTGGCTGCAATGCTGTTCTTCCTGTTGCCACACTCTTGCACTCAAACCGCTTGTTGACCTATAGTTTACAAACAAATTAACCTTGTGCAATGGGCTGCTTGGGCCATTGGTCATTAGAGAGAAGCAAATGCTAGGCACCAAATTTGTCCTGAATGGTACTAACAGTGTAACTTCTTTTTGATTTTATCAGTGTGGTTGAAGACAGTTGCGTTGCAATGAATGACTGGGTTGATCACCCTCATGCACATACAGCATTGGATGATATTCTTCCCTGTGTCGATGTTTCCACTGCCAATGAATCACTGTACCGAAGCAGGGACGTCACTTACCAGCTGGCAAATGTTGTGAATCAGGTTATCAACAATATCGCCAATAGGAACTTCCCTCCTAGTGCTAAACCTATGTATTATAATCAATCCGGACCATTGATGCCTCCGCTCTGCAACCCATACACAGCACAGCTGAGTAACCGTACTTGCGCCACTGGAGAAGTCAACTTGAACAATGCACCACAGGTAAATTTACTGATAGCCATTTATATTGCTGAATCATTTAAAAGGAAAGAAACACTACATAATCCATCAGAGAAGTGAAGGTAACCAGCACTCCAGCAGGAGATGGTCACACCATCAGCTTGTGTTAGTATTACATCTTTCCTTCAAGGATATAACCTTGGCAGGGCCCAGGAAAGATATATCAAGAGGCCTTGATGGCTGGAGCTGTTTCCACCAAATTTCTTTTCTAACTAAATAACACTTAATAATTATATAAACTTGGTCGACTGTAATTTAACTTTGTTTGTAATGCAGGTGTGGAAGGGATACATATGCCAGAGTGCTAATATCTCTGGGTCTGAAATATGTACCACGGTTGGTCGGGTTACACCAACCATTTACAACCAAATGACAGCAGCTGTTAGTGTGAGCCAAGGAATATACCAGTATGGGCCATTCCTAACTGCGCTAGAAGACTGCACTTTCGTGCGACAAACATTTACTGAAATTAATGGCAACCACTGCCCTGGCCTAGAGCGGTACAGTACATGGATCTACTTGGGACTCGTGATGGTGTCGACTGCTGTGATGCTGTCTTTGATCTTCTGGGTTATCTATGCTAGGGA
Source organism: Calamus simplicifolius (assembly GCA_900491605.1). NCBI lineage: Eukaryota > Viridiplantae > Streptophyta > Magnoliopsida > Arecales > Arecaceae > Calamus > Calamus simplicifolius. The sequence goes on from UESW01004500.1 coordinate 373,303, forward strand.
AAGGCGTCACCGCAAGTATAGCAAGCAGTTCCTTGCCCGGTCAGGTCAGCCACCTCTGCCTCTACAGGAGAAGACACCATAGGATCATGTTTTTGGTTTTTGATCAGTTTAGTGGGTTGCGATGATGATGTGCATAGTTGATTGGTGGAATATTTGCTCAGTGTTCTTAATATATAGCTTTCAGGGTTCTCTTGCTCGAGCTAGATGGGTAGCTTATGTAGCTTGCTTGTTCTCACCACAGTTTTTTAATGGTAAAATGTGGGATCTTTCAGGTTTTACTTTTTTGGTGATTGAAATATATGAGAGCTTGCATATTAAATATCCATGCGATTATCTGTTAGTGATCATCGATGATGGTAGATGACCTTAGGAAAGAATTAAGTAAATATTTGATGGTGATGATGTTCTCGTTTCAGCAAGCATTATGTTGGTTATGCAACCGGAATACTTCATGAATGCAATTCCTGCAAGTATTTCATCTCTTCTGGGCAGCTAATTTGTATGAATTGGCATCATCCTTGCATATTGGAAGTAGACTTATCTTGATGGCATGTTAATGGTGGAATGAGGATTATTTATGGTGGGTGATCTCATGAATTTTGGTGATGCTTAGTTCTCTTCTCTTCAGAGATTCCCTGCAGTGAAAATGCTTCCCTCCAGGCTCAAAATGTTTAAAATCTAAATAGCATGTAAAAGTTTTCCAAGCTTCATATCTGCCATCATTTTCAAGAGTGAAACTTTGACTTTTATATTTCACCAGGGTTGGTATGATAGTTGATTAGATTGAAGAATGTTGGTTGATTCTGGCCATCAACAAATTGGACACAGCATTGCTTCTAAGGTTGAAAATGCTAATTAGGTTTCATTTGATACTGATTAGTGGTTAGTGGTGGGTGAACTGATACTGGGATGCTTCTGCCTTAGTTCGGTATGAAGGACGAATCGTTCTGAACTATTTGTACAACGAGTTGATCCGAGGTTCCTTTCTAATCTCTGATTTGGGTCTGGGGCTAACCAAGCTATAAATTAAAAGGTTGCTTCTGATGGACCAATTGAAAGCAGTGCTCATTGAAACTGAGCACCTTGTTTTGAGCCATCAATGTCATGAAAGAAGCACCAGTGGGCGGGAAAAGTTATCCAATTAGAGTCCAATGAGACGGCTGAGATTAATTCTCGCAAATATCTAAAGATTCTAAACCACAATCGACTGGACTCAGGTGTCGCAGAGGAAGGTTCGGGCACCATTAATTATAAGATAGCCAAATCAATGCTCTGTTTTAGGTCTCATAAAGAGATCCAATCGTCGTCCACGTGGAATGGATTGTGATACAATTGTCGGTATGTGATGCATTTACGAGGAATGGGGATCTAAATGGCCTTAGAATTTAATGTGCAGAGAGAAGTATACAGTATACTGGTTTTGAAAAAGAGATGGATTATGGTTATCAAGGCTTTTCAGTTGAGCGCAGCTACTGAAGCATCTTCTACTTTTCCTTTCAGAGTGTAAGCTCTTGGTTGTGTTTGAAATAAGGGATAAAAGGGGATATCTTCTTATTTTCAAAAGCTATAACTATAAAGATAAGTCTGAAAAAGATTAATCAGAAGTTAATGAGTTATTTCCTAAACTTATTTTCTAGAAAACCCAGAAATAGCTGGAGTTATTTCTTGAAGGTAAAATTATTATTTAAAAAAGATGATTATTTCCTTGGCTATTTTCTGGATAAACTCTATTCTTTACACTTATCTAAGGATAGTATTTTGAGAATCAAACACTACCTTACGTAAGAGAGATTGCATCCAACCCAACCCAAACCACCAACTTACCAAACCCACCAACACACACTTGTATTAGGATGGCAATGTTTGTTTCTAGTTATATAGCGTTTCTTTGTTATTTTTTAAGTGATATTTATCATTCATTAGGATAGGATTGTTTGTGATATTTTATTAAATAAACCAATTATTTTAATCATTTCATTATTTTTTGTTTTAGCTCCCTTCTTGGAGTTTCTATTCAGCCGATCACAGTTCTCACTTTCCCAATTTACTATTGACTCTTCTTCTCCATGCGTCAAGGTTGCAAAGAAGAGGAGAGAATATTTGGTGCGTTCGGCTTGGATGAAATTTTACGCATTTTTTTTTTGAGAATGATGGCACCTCATTGAGGAGATGAATCGATCCTTTTCTCTCTTATCCTCGTATTTTCTATATATTTTTCATAGTTATATTCATAACAAAATTTTATTAACTTTAATTTATTTGCATGTACCAACCACGCACATCATCGATTCAACCGGTTATCTTTTTATTTAATTTAATATATTAAAAGATATTCAAATAATAAGAAAAAATTATGAAAATAAAAAAGTGGGTTTGAAGTGCCATTGGCAAAAGTGTTCATTGGATTACCTTTTCAATAGAATTGTTAGGCTCGAGTATGAATTTTTAATCCAATTAATGAACAAATAAGTTTTAGTAATTTAAGTTGATAGATTTTTTGATAGATTTTTGACTTAACTTGTATCAAACTCAATCCCAATTACCATCCTTACACATGCATAAATGCAATGTATAAATAAAAAAAATAGAAGAAGAAAAATAAAAAGCTAAATGCTTAAGATCCCTTTCATTCCATTGAATGCCACCACCTTGCCAAACCAATATTTACATGTAGTTGGCTTTGCGTTGAGAAAAGATTGAGAAATAATAATAATCTATGAGCACTCTTATTTGTTACTTCAATAAATATGATAAGAATGAAAATCTCTTTTCTTCGTAGTCATTTTTTAAATTGGTGCCTTTTGGCACCGATTTTAAAGAAAGGTATGAGAACGAAACTTATTGCAAAAATGATATTAAAGTGAAAAATACCATTTCAAATGGTATTTTCTACTTCCACATCCTCACCCCGCTGTGCCACGCCAGCGGAAAGCTTCCGCTGGTGTAACAGAAGGGTGATATGAAATTGCCACTTCAAGTGGCTATTTCATTTTCATTGAAATCGTCACTTCAAGTGACGATTTTTTTACTGAAATCATCACTTGAAGTGGCAATATTCTCAGAAACCCAGCTACCCGAAAGTAAGTTGCTCGGTTTGTTATAAATCCCAGCCCTCCTGCTCCCAAGAGGACGATAAAACTGAGAAAATCACTGTTAGGGTTTAATTCTTGATTTTCTATTCTTTGCTGGAATATCCCCAAGCTCCTCCACGCTTTGACCGTTGACAAGACTCCCTCTGTTCTTCACATTGACTAGACTCCCATGAGTCTTCCTCCCACAAGATCAGCCTGGGAGAAAGCTCTGGATCTTTACGGCTTCTATGGGAGAAATCCACAACGCCGGACGCCCTGGGAGAAAGCCGTCGCACGTCCACAACGCCCCAGGGAGAAACGGCTTTTCCTTTCTCTCGTGGATTTCCTTTCTCACCGTGCACTGGATTAGAACACGTCACGACTTCGGTTCTGGTTCCGTGCGGCAGGGGGAGGAAGAAGAGAGAGGAGGAGGAGATAGGGAAAAGAAGAGGGCGCCGTCTTGTGAGAGATGAAATTTCTGGAAGAAAAGAATCTGTTCACTATTCCATCCAAACCCTAGAGACTAGAGTTTAAATACATCCACGAAGTGGGCCAGGCCCAGACTCAACAAAAAACTCCCATGGACTAACCAATGAGATTAAACTAATCCCCAAGCCCGTGTACACCCGTGACTTGATTTAATCTCAACCCTTGGACTCAAACCCAGCCCAATACAAGTTAGCCCACCTGGGCCTTGATAGCACCACACCAGGCCCAACAATCTCCACCTTGGTGCTTTCAAGGCCTCAGCACGTCCACTGTGTCCATCAGCTTTAACAACGAAATACACTTTTGAAAACTGTCCCGTGGAAGAACCTTAGTCAGTGCATCTGCTGGATTTTCTTTGGTGTATACCTTCACCAGCTCCACCTCACCATCTTCCACCAGCTCTCTGATCCTGTGGTATCTGAGGTCAATGTGCTTCGTCCTGGCATGATAGACTGCATTCTGCGCAAGCATCAGAGCACTCTGGCTGTCACTATGCACCTGGACAACCTTCTGATCAAGTCCCATCTCCAGCATCAAGCCCTTCAGCCAAAGAGCTTCCTTTGCTGCCTCTGTGATACCTATGTATTCTGCCTCCGTGGTAGATAAGGCTGTGATGGGCTGCAGACATGATCTCCACGATACTGGACCACCAAACAGGCTGAACACAAAGCCTGTTGTGGATCTCCTAGTGTCCACATCTCCACCAAAGTCTGCATCCACATACCCATATAACTGCCCACGAGCCTCCTTGGATAAGTTGGATCTCTCAGCATCTTCTTGCTGTCCATAGCAAATACCAACCCCAACTGTACCTACCAAGTACCTGAAGATTCCCTTCAGTGCTCGCCAGTGCTCCCTACCAGGCTGCGCCATGAACCTGCTCACCTGGCTCACTGCATGGGCTATGTCTGGCCTACAACATACCATGGCATACATAAGGCTCCCAACACCAGAAGCATATGGTACCTTCTCCATCTCCTGAGCCTCCACCTCAGTCTGTGGTGACATGGTCTTCGATAAGGAAAAATGTGCTGCCAAAGGTAGTGCTGTCGGTTTGGCATCCTTCATCCCATATCGCTCCAGAATCTTTTAATGTAGCCACCCTGACTCAGATGCAGCACACCTTTGGATCTATCTCTGATGATTTCCATCCCTAGGATCTTCCTGGCTGGCCCCAGATCCTTCATCTCAAACTCCCGAGACAAAGCTATCTTCAGTTCCTGTACAGCCTTCTTACTCTTGCATGCTATCAGCATGTCATCTACATACAAGAGTAAGTACATCCTAGACCCATCATCCAGAGATTTAACATACACACAAGAATCATACTCACACCTGGAAAGTCCAATGCTCCTAACATAAGTGTCAAATCTCTTGTACCACTGCCTCGGCGACTGCTTCAGCCCATACAGAGATTTCTTCAGCAAACAGACTTTCCCATCTGATCTTGGTTCTCTAAACCCTGGTGGCTGCTCCATGTAGATGCTCTCCTCCAAATGACCATGGAGGAATGCTGTCTTCACATCCATCTGCTCCAGCTCCAAGTCCTGAGCTGCTACAATACTCAATAATAGTCTGATGGAAGTGTGCCTGACAACTGGAGAAAATATCTCACCATAATCGATGCCTTCTTTCTGAGAGTATCCTTTGGCCACTAGTCTTGCCTTATACCTGATACCCTCTTGTTCTGAAGCTCCTTCCTTGCGCTGATAAACCCATTTACAACCAATGGGTTTCTTTCCTTGTGGCAGCTGGACCACCTGCCACGTATTATTGCTGTGAAGAGACTGCATTTCCTCTGCCATAGCATGGATCCACCTATCTCTATCCTGACTTTCCATAGCCTCCTCATAGGTGAAAGGGTCTCCATTCGCTGTCACCAGGGCATATGACAACGAATCCTCAAAGCCGTATCGAACTGGTGGTCGCACGTTCCTCCTGGGCCTTTGCTGTGCGATCCCAGTATCAGTCCCCTGTCCAGCTGCATCCTGCTGAACTCCCTGGCTTCTACCCCCTCTGTCAGTCCTCTCCACCTGAATCTCAAATCCTCCTGGTCCACTAGCAAATGGCACAACTGTATAGGAGGTTGTCTGACTAGTGTTACCGTGTTCTACCTCCTGTAGTCCCTGCTGTGCATCCATGCCACTTCTGTTCTGGAGGATTGAGCTCTCATCAAAGGTTACATCTCTGCTGATGACAACCTTCTTCTCCAAGGGGTCCCATAGCCGATACCCCTTGACTCCTCGCGGGTAGCCTAGGAACACCATCTTCTTAGACCTGGCATCCAACTTACTCCGCTCCCCAGCTCCAACATGCACATATGCTGTGCATCCAAACACCCTTAGATGGTTTAGGCTTGTCTTCCTTCCAGACCATATCTCCTCTGGAATGTCTCCATCTAACCTGGTGTGCGGTGACCGATTGACCAAGTAGCTAGCTGCATCTACTGCGTCAACCCAGAACATCTTTGGAAGCCCTGCCTGCAGCCTTAAGCATCTTGCCTTTTCCAATAGTGTTCTGTTCATCCTCTCAGCCACCCCATTCTGTTGAGGAGTTCCCATCACCGAGAAGTGCCTTCTGATGCCCCACTCCTCACAAAAAATCTGGAACTCCCTGCTGGTGTATTCCCCGCCATTATCAGACCTCAGACACTTCACACTTTTACCCTGCTCCTTCTCCACCTCAGCCTTCCAGATTTTGAACTTGGTGAAGACCTCTGATTTCTCCTTCATAAAGTAGATCCACAGCTTCCTTGAGAAATCATCTATCAGGGTCATAAAGTATCTGGCCCCATTCCTTGCAGAAACTGGGGCTGGTCCCCAGACATCTGTGTGTACTAACTCCAGGGGTTCAGCACTCCTAGCTGTGCTGACTGAGAACTGTACTCTCCTCTGCTTTCCCATCTGACAAGGCTCACAGATCTCCATATCTCCGCTACTCAAGTCTGGAAGCAGACCTCTCTTGCTCAGTTCTTTCATCCCCTTGTCTCCCATGTGGCCCAGGCGGTAATGCCACATCCTGTACACATCCCGGGGATCTTGCTCCACAGCTGCCACCTCAGATTTCACAGTCATCACAGAGCCCTCCATCTTGTATAGATTATTTTCCAGCCTCCTCCCTCTCATCACCACCATGGCTCCATTGGAGATGTTCAGAACTCCACTCCTGGCACGACTGCTGAAGCTGTATCCAGTCCGCTCCAAGTACCCCAGTGATACCAGATTCTTCTTGAGTTCTGGAACATGCTTCACACTGGTAAGAGTGCGCACCATACCATCAAACATCCTCACCCTCACTGTGCCAATACCTGCCACCTTGCAAGGGTGATTATCTCCAAGAGTCACATTCCCCTCCTCAACCTCTGTGTAAGTACTGAACCACGACCGGTTGGGAGTGTAATGATGAGAACAGGCTGAATCCAAGGTCCACATCTCTGTGCTGTGCCTGTGATCATCTGATACAACCAAGAGATCATCCTCCACCTCCTGATCTGCAACTGTACTCACAGACTCAGATCCTCCTTTTTCTCCCTTCTGATTTTTCCACTTAGGACAATTCTTCTTAAAATGTCCTACCTCTCCACACTTATAGCACTTCAGCTCTCTCTTGCCTTTCCTGGACTTTGATCGTCCTCCAGACTTACTTCTGTCCCTGCCCCTACCTCTGCCTGTCCTTTCCCCAACTGATAGACCCTCCTGGGGAACAGCTTCCTTGGTCATCTTCTCCCTCTGCTCATTCGTCCGAAGCACCGAGACAATATCTTCATAAATTAATGTCTCCTTCCCATAGAGCAGTGTTGTGACCAATGAGTCATAAGACGTGGGCATTGAACATAAAAGCAGAAGTGCTTTATCTTCTTCCTCCATCTTGACCCCGACATTCAGAAGTTCATTGCTCATCTGGTCGAATATCTGGATGTGACCCAGCACATCTCCACCTTCTGACATCCGAAGGCTGTAGAGGCGCTTCTTCAACATCAACTTGTTGCACATATTCTTTCCCATATAGAGGGTGTGCAACTTCGTCCAGAGTCCCTTCGGGGTCTTCTCCTCCAGCACTGAATAGAGGACTGAATCCGCCAGACAGCCCCTGATCATTGAACATGTCTTCTTCTCCAATGAAATCCACTGCTTGTCTGTCATCCCATCTGGCCTTTCCTCCAAAGCCAATCTAAACCCTGCTGCACAAGGAGGTCCTCTACCCGGACTTTCCACATGGAGAAACTTCCCTTCCCATCAAACTTCTCAACCTCTATTTTTATGCTACTCCCCATGGCCAATTTCAAAAATAGCACAAAAATAAATTTTATAAAATAGAGAAGTACCTTGACGAGATTCTGTTGAAATTATTTCAACTCCTTGAAGGCCTCCAGATTACTCCTTGAACCAGGCTCTGATACCACTTGTTAGGGTTTAATTCTTGACTATTCTTTGCTGGAATATCCCCAAACGCTTTGAACAAGACTCCCTCTGTTCTTCACGTTGACTAGACTCCCATGAGTTCCTCCCACAAGATCCTGAGAAAGCTCTGGATCTTTACGGCTTCAATTGGGAGAAAACGTCCACAAGAGAAAGGATTTCCTTTCTCAACTGGATTAGGTTTCGGTTCTGGTTCCGTGAGGAAGAAGAGAGGAGGAGGAGAAGGGAAAAGAAGGGCTGCCGCCCTTGATGAGAGAAGGAAATTTTTGGGAGAAAAGAATCTGTTCTCTATTCCATCCAAACCCTAGAGACTAGAGTTTAAATACATCCACGAAGTGGGCCAGGCCCAGACTCAACAAAAACTCCCATGGACTAACCCAATGAGATTAAACTAATCCCCAAGCCCGTGTACACCCGTGACTTGATTTAATCTCAACCCTTGGACTCAAACCCAGCCCAATACAAGTTAGACCACCTGGACCTTGATAGCACCACACCAGGCCCAACAATCACCGAGTCCCCTTCATCCATTACTTTCTTCGATCAAAAAATCACAAGCCATTCTTCCTAAGCAACCCCAGCTCTTAGGCCCCAACACGCCATCGCCCGTCAAGCTTCCTCTCGTCTCTGTACTTTCTTTACTTTTTCGTCAAGGTCCGTTCTCTCTTTCCTTTTGGTTGGTGGGCTGGATGTAAGTTGCAACCTCTTAGATTTGATTTTGAATAAGTTTCAAGAATGCAATGATTATAGAACTTTTCTTTCCTTGTGCTCAGTAGCAAAGGTAAAATTTAATCTTTCTGAGTTTCAACAGCAACAAAGGAACAATAGACAATGTTTTTCTAATTTTGAACACTTGCTTTTCTTAGTGGCGTAATTTACTCAAGTTTTTGCTCTGTACCATGGTCTTGCCTTTCAGTCACAGATATTGGTTTAGACCTTCATTTTCTGCTCCGAATCATGATTGTATGTAACACCAAAAGCCAAGAGAAGTTCAACCAAAGCCACAACTTAACGGGTAGATTAGGTTTAGATAATTTTTTTTTGTTTCTTTCTCTAAATAGTAATTTGGGTCCAAAGAGTAATTTTTTTTTGGTACAAAAACGGGCGATCACATTAACCTAGTGCGAGTCAGCCCAGAAAGGTCCGAATACAAAATTTGCTGTAAAATAGATGGACAGGGATCGCTCGGCTTCCAAAACTACGATCCATCATGCTGGGCCACAAAGGACGCTATCCAGTCCGCCGCCGAATTAGCTTCACGATAAATATGGCGAATCCGGGTACAGTTGACCTTGGAAAGGATGGAACGAATGTCCGTCAGAATCGGGTTTGTAGGACCAGAATGGCAGTTCTCCTTCTGTAGCCAGAAAATAACCGACAGGGAATCACCCTCAATGACAATCCTGTGGGCCTGAAGAGTCCTGACAGCATAAGAAATACCCGCCCAGGCCGCATAAAGCTCAGACATTGGGACGGAGGAGTCAATAGATCCAAAACCTTCCGCTCCCAGAAGCTCACCCTGAGGGTCACGAATGAGGAAACCAGAACCAGCTGCTCTGCCACGGACACTACCATCAAAATTGATTTTGACGAACCCTGGAGGAGGGGGATCCCAGGAGATGAACACCGAATGACGGTTCACTGCCGAAGTAGCAGGGGATCCCCAGAGGCCAGAGACATCAGAACCAACCCGGGCACAGTCCATGACCAGAGATCTGATTTTTCTCATAATTCTGAAGGAAGACATAGGGTCGTCCGTAAAAAGAATCTGGTTTCTCGATAACCATATATGATAAGCCATGGCAATCCAACGGCTGCACCTCTGCGGAGAAGCTCCACGAATATCCAGGAAGAAAGAAGAGCGAGGAGAACCCTGATCATCCATCCTGACAGAATAACCTACCCTCTGCCATATCCAACTCGCCCTGGGGCAGGTAAAGATAGCATGATCTGAGGATTCGTCCTCCTGCCTACATAACGGACAACACGGATGAATAACCAGACCTCTTCTAGAAAGAAGAAGATAAGTGGGAAGGCAATCCCACAGAAGCTTCCACATAAATAGCTGCACTCTGAGGAGGGTGGGAAGCTTCCAAATCCAATCAGCATCTATCGAACGCTGGGACCCCGGTCTGAAAATCATCATCAAATCCTTGATTGGAGCCCTAGAAAGACAAGATTTCTGCCAAAGTCTGGAGTCAGATGAGCAACCTGGGATAATGGGCATCGAGAGAATACGTCTAGAAAGCTCCAACCCAAAGAAATGGGTCACAGAGGGGATATGCCAGGCAGGGGGATCAGAAGAAATCAAATCCTTAACCCGAAGGTTATAAGGGATGTCAATACTTATAAAAGAGGGCCATCGTGAGAGAGGAATATCCGAAAACCAAATATCCTAAATAACATCTATAGATGATCCATCTCCCATCATACACGTAACATTACCCCTGATAGCCTGACCAAATCTGCAGACTTCCTTCCAAAAAGAGGAGCAACCACGTGGAGGCCTGATATGAGAATCCAGCACCCAGCCACCATACCTAGCACGCATTATAGTACTCCAAAGACAATGCGGCTCCAGAAGGAATCTAGAAGCATGTCTGGCAAGGAGGGCATCCCTTCTAACAATCAGAGACTGGATCCCAAGTCCACCATCTTGGATAGGCATGCAAACAGTTTCCCAGGATAAAAGATGCATACCATGACCTTCTTGCGTAGAAGCCCACAGAAAATCACGGAAACTTCTCTCAATCCTCTTAAGACAAGTAATAGGAATAATAGAATTAGACAGAAGATACATGGGAAGGGAGGAGAGAACCAAGCGTATAATAATAATCCTGGCCATCATCGAAAGGCCAGTAACCTGCCACCCCTCCATACGCTGATGAATCCTCCTCTCAAGCTCGTAGTAATCAGAACAACGGGGACATCTTCCTGTGATAGGAATCCCCAAATACATCAATCTGTCTGCCTGAGTAGAAATTCCCGATAAATAAATAATGGCTTCCTTGATAGCTCTAGGAGTCTTCGGGCTGAAATATAAAGTGGACTTTAGAAAATTAACCTTCTGGCCTGAAGCCTGACAATATCTCTGGATAATAGAATAGAAAGACGACGCATTAACAATAGAAGCCTGGCCCAGAGAATGCAGTCATCCGCAAAGAGGAGATGGGACACCAAGGGGCCCTCCGCACCAGCCAAATAAGGGACTATACTCCGATCTCGCTGCGCCTGATGGAAAGCCCGAGACATATCATCCACAGCTAGAATAAACAACAAAGGGGACAAAGGGCAACCCTGTCGGATCCCCACAGTAGAGTGAAAGAATCTGGTCAGAATTCCATTAATAATTATAGAAAAGGATGGCGTCTGAATGCAAGCCATAATCCACTCAATGAACAAGTCATCAACTCCAAACTCCATAAGAGAGCGACGCAAAAAGGCCCAATTCAGTCTGTCATAGGCTCTCTCCATATCAAGTTTAACAGCCATAAGACTTCTCCTGGCCGAAGCTCTCTGTAAATCAAACATAAATTCCTGAGCAATGAGAATATTATCTGAAATAGAGCGCCCTCTAATAAACGCCCCTTGTTCAGCAGAAATTAGGCGAGGGATCACCAGAGAAAGCCGACGAGCCAAAAGCCGAGCACATACCTTATAGAGAGTAGTGCAAAGACTAATGGGCCAAAAATGCTGAGGAAGGGAGGCATCAGGACGCTTAGGCACCAGAGAAATAAAGGTCTGATTCCATTCCGCCGGAATTTGTTTAGCCAGGAAAACAGACTGAATTGCTAATACCACCTCCTGCCCCACAATGTCCCAATAATGACGATAAAAGAAAGGCGGAAACCCATCAGGCCCAGGGGCCTTATCCGGGCCAAGGTCCCAAAGGGCCGCCCTAATCTCGTCCGCAGAAATAGATCTGGCCAACATACTGTTATCTACGGAAGAGACTTTCACAGAATCAGAGACCGGAGTAACTGGCCCTCCCGCACCAGAAGAATCAGCCCATCTAGACTGGAAAAAGTAAAGAATCATCTCCCTAATAGATTGGGTATCCTCCTGAGTATTCCCCTCATCATCTACTAATCTCCGAATCCTATTGGCAGCACGTCGCTTCAGGGTAGCCTGATGGAAAAATCTGGTATTTCGATCGCCATCACAGATCCACTGAGCCCTGGATCGCTGCCACCAATAAACCTCCTGCTGACGAAGAAGAGAGTGATGCTGAGCAAGCTTATCCCGGAGAGAAAAGAGGTCCGAGGCCTGCAGACATCCGTCCTGATCTTCCTTAGCCTGAAGAGCGCTAATATCACTTTCTATCTGTTCAATATGTCTGACCAAATCCCCCAACTCCACTCTACTCCATCTGGATAATCTATGCCTGGTCATCTTAAGTCGGCGAGATAAACGATAAACTGCATTACCCCTGACCGGGAGATGCCAGATGTGATGAATAATAGCACGAGCAGCTGAATGGGCAGACCAGAACTGCTCAAATCTGAACTGCTTGCACTGATGCTGAACAACCTCCGTGGAAATCAAAATAGGGCAGTGATCAGAAGCAATTCTAGGAAGATGAGAGACAGTAACCGCAGGGAACAAATGAAGCCACTGAGTTGTAGCCATTACTCTATCCAACCTCTCCCAAACACGAGCTGAACCCTGCCGATTATTACACCAGCTGAATTGGGGTCCAGAGTATCCCAAATCCATCAATCCAGCAGAATCAATGAAAGATCTGAATTCAGTTATGTCAGCAGAGCCAGTAACTCGTCTACCCCCACGTTTCTCATTAGGCTCCGTAATGCAATTGAAATCCCCAGCAATAATAGAAGGAATACCTTGGTCAAGAAGGGATCGGAGTTCAGACCAGAGAATCCTTCTCTCCCTATAGTCCGTACTGGCGTAGATAGCCGAAAATAGCCAAGGCTCAGAAGCACCTTCAGAGACAATCATACTTATCTGCTGACTACACTGATGAAAAGCATCAATCGTAACCGCAGTGGAACGCCAAAAAGCCAGCATACCTCCAGACAACCCTTCAGCCTCCACGGCATACGAGGACCAAGATCGGGCCATCTGCTTACGAAACCGAGTCAGACTCTCACCCGACAATCTCGTTTTCAAAAGGACACATATATCAAACTTATGCAGCTGCAACAATCTTCCAAGAGAGGAACGAAAGGATGGCTTACGAGCACCTCTAACATTCCACAGAAGGATCTTCATTTACAGACTGGGAGAAGCTAGGACCCCTCCATGGTCCTCTGACATAATGCTATCAGCAATACCCCCTGCCAACGGAGGGCAAACATCCGGCTGAGGATCTGAACAGCCCAGCGGCCCATCCATCTCCACAGGAGAACCAATTGATACGGAGCTAGGACCCTGACCTACAGGACTTTCGTCAATCTCATTCGCTATAGGCCCAGAACCCTGGATAGGCTGCCCCCTTGACCGATCAAGATCACCGTTCTGGCCAGAAGGGGGTAAGTCAAGTCCGACTCGGGAACAAGCAGTGGCCCCCCCTTTTTTAATCACGGAGGCCTTTCCTTTTTCCCTCCGGATCGCCGATTTAGGAAAAGACCTAGGAGACATTGACACCTTCGGTCTGGCCCGCTTCAAGGAACCCGGGAACCCGTCCCTACAGTCCATGTGGCCTTCATCTCCCAACTCCATATCAAGAGAGGAGAAGGGATTAGAAGTCATCACCACATTATTCAGAGGAGGATCACTGGCACAATCCTTATTCACTGGCTTCTTCTTCTGAATATTAAGTTTCAATACGGCACCCCCAGGCTTACCACCATTCTTCAAAGAGAAGGGGGAGTTCATCATCCCCGGCTGACTCACTGCAGCACCCGAGCCTCCAGCTGTCGCCTTGGATGAAGAAGCCTGCCTGCGAGCCACCTTCACCGGAGATTTCCAGCCATCACGACGACCCTCTGGCCCTGGGCGAATCTCATCCACAGAGGAAGGGGAAGCAGAGGCGACGGCTGCAGAAGACACAGACACACCCGAACGAGAGATTCTCCTTCCCTCAGTCTGAGATCCCAGAGCTCCTCTCCGCTGTCTCACAGCTGAAAGCCATGGCCCAAAAACGGCATCCGAAGCCGGAACCTCCTCAGCCGAACGAGACAGGAGCGAGCAGAGACCTCCCAGATGGATCGAACAGCAACTCTAGCAAATCCCTTGAAGGTTCTCATAAGAGAACTGTTGCCAAAACCTCTGGTTAAGGCCTTGCACTCGAGCTCCTGGACGAAGAGGACGGGAGAGGTCGATCCGCATACAAACCCGTGCAAACCCTCCTCCTCTGTTTCTCGCCAGGGTAGCAGCATCGGGACAGACGAATTCTCCCGCCATAGCAAGAATTGATTTGAGGAAATCAGCTTTCCAGAACTCCAGGGGGAGGTTCGGCAGCCGGATCCAGACCAACGCCGACGGGATTGAGTCCTCTGCCGGAGCGAAATCCGGCCGTCATCCCTCAATGCCAATAACCTAACCGTTGATTACCCACGGCCTTTGCATCACTAACTCCCGAGCTTCGGGAGATTCAAAGCAAAATACATGACACCGGAATGCCATGCTGGTCGGAACAATGTCTCTAGGAACTCCGGCGCGCCGAAATTCTCTAAGAAAAGCATCCGTCGGAACCCAACGATGGTATGAACGGGCGATAATAGCTGTCTTCATCCACCCAGCCACCTCCTCAGCAAGCTCCACAGCTGGGAGGGTCACCACCTCAGGGAAGGCAGCCTCCAACTTCGCCACAGTGGCCGGCGACAGGGACGAAGCCACCCAAATGAACCCTCCTTCCGCCGCTACCCTGTCGGAAGCCCGGCCTATTTCAGCCGCATCCGATGCCATAGGAAGAACGGAGAGGACAGATAGGAGCTGCTGGACCCCGGCGAAGACCAGACGACGATGATCACCGGAAGATCGGGGACGAAGCAAAGAGAAGCACGAATCTAAAAGCACCAAAGACTGATAGAACTGGAGCTTAGATAGCACGATTCTTAAAGCACGAAAACAAAAAACATCAAATTCTATTTGGTAGTGGGGGTTGGTAGCCTGATAACATATCCTACATTTTAGCTATTTGGCTAGATTTGGATGACATGCATGCGTCAACTAACATTTACTCATGGAGTTACTAAAGATGTCAATTGACCTACTGGAGAAACTAGTAGTAGTAACGAAGAAAGTGGTAAAGAAAATGGATAATTACACTTAGATTGAACATAATAAATCTTTTGAAAGTCTAGTCTTTTTTTCTTATACAAAGCATTTGTTTTTCACACAATTGTACTGGTACACCCCTTAGTTTAGTACCAATGAGGTGAATCATGTCTTGAGGGACTATAAAAAGTTAATATCTTTTACTAATAGGATTTGCTACTTATATGTGTTAAATGCTACTAGAATATATGTATATTTAAATTTTTGTTTGTTTGTAACTGATCTGAGATAAATTTTGATCACCTTTTTTCAGATGAAAACTGTAAGAGTTTTGCTCAATCTATTATGATGGATCAATTGAACATGGCCAAGAAGGGATACATTATAATCAACCTCCACGTAAATGTTTAAAATTGAGCACGGGAACACGTTTTGCTGAGTTGGTTGATCAGATACATACTGTTCTAAAAATTTCAGTATAGAGATATATTATCAGATTGATGTGGAGATCTCCAATATTGCATCAAATATACGTGCTTCATCCAATTGAGGATGACGACAATGTAGAGCACATGTTGACATATTCCTCAAAATTTTTAGAATATCGGTATATTGAACTATATGTTTTCAAGGATGATGTTCCAGAGCCATATAGTGTTGGTCATACAGAGGATGTTCAGGACAGTTCTCCTATAGCCCAGCAGCAGGAACAGGTTAGGACTCCAGTGGATTTCCCAATGATTGAAGGATTTATGCCAGCAGTGGAGAGCGATGATATGGTAAACAATCAGTTCAACACTGATAGTCGAGGAATAGAGTTAGATGAGAGTGCAGATTATGACTATTGGCCTGAACATGATGACTCATATGAAGAGCTAAATGAAGATGAAAAGTCATATGGAGACGATATAGTTCATGACATTGGCTTTAGTTTTATTCCTGTATACAGTCATCCAAAACCTATTCCAACTTAGGTACATGATCATCAAGCCTATGCATATGAACAAGTACCAAAATTTTATAATGAGTTGAATTTGCATGATGGCGGATGTGTTATACTCCGAGAGAGTTACCCTTCAATTCTTATTTTTGGGATTCATCAATGACAGAGTTTGCTAAAGGATTGTTGTTTAATACTAAAGATGAACTGAAGAGAGCATGTGAAATGTATCACATCAAGAAGCATCGCACATATAATATGGTAGAGTCAAAGAAATTATTTTGATCTGTTAAATGTACCTCTTCAAGTATTGCCCAAAGTTGTTAATGGAGGTTGCGTGCTGCAAAGTTAAAGAAGCATGAATTTTTTGAGATCATAAGGTATAATGGGCCGCACTCTTGTTTATTCAATAATTTAACTCAGGATAACAAACATATTAGTTCTCGAGTTATTAGCTATGCCGTTTGACACATTATAGAGAAAGATCCAAGTATGAATATTGATGCTATTATAGCAACTATTGCGGAACAATTTCACTATATGGTGTCATATTCCAAAGCATGACATGGAAAGTAGAAGGCATTGATTGATATATTTGGTGAATGGGAACCATGATATACAAAACTTCCTAAATGCATGCTTGCACTACAGAATGCAAACCCTGGAATAGTTGTATGTTGGAATTTCTACAGTGAAGCAAGTTCTTCTGTACATGTCCTGAATTATGTATTCTGGGCATTTCATCCATCCATTGAGAGCTTTCGATATTGTCGCCCGATGATTTCTATTGATGGAACACATCTTTATGAAAAGTATAGGGGGAAGATGCTTATTGTGACAGGCATTGATGATGATAATAGGATATTTTCACTGGCCTATGCAATTATAGATGAAGAGTGTACAACTAGCTGGAGCTGGCTTTTGCTGAGGCTTAGGAGGCATGTTGTGAAAAATAGAAATGATGTTTGTCTTATTTATGATCGACATCCAGGTATACTAAGTGCCATAGCTGATAATGAAAATGGATAGGCTCCACCAAGAGGAAAGCCAAAGTCAATCCGGATCCCTAATGAGATGGATGAGGTTCAGCCTAAAAGAACAAGTCAATGTTCTATTTGTAGGCAAACTGATCATTCTAGACGTCGTTGTCCTAATGTAATTGTTGGACCTTCAGGATCATAAATTTATGTACTCTTAAGTAAATTGGGCTTTGTTGTGCCTATGATATACTTGTCTCAGGAACATGATGTTACATGTTATTTGATACAGCTCCTTATTGAATGCATGGCCTACTTTTGACCTTGTTGTTTAATGAGTACTGCAAAAGCCGATTTCTACCAATAAGGTTGTGGATAATCATGGGTTAGCAAGATCAATATGGAACACTAATGATCTTATGTTCTGCAAAAGTGGCACAGATCTGAAATTGGCTGATTTCAACCTAACTGCTAGACTGGATTGGTGGATAAATTCATTGGAAAATAGTCCAGCACACCATGGAATAGTTTGCTTGCTAACCCTAGTGTAATGACTGCTATTGTGGGTTTTTACTCAATTTTTTGGCTGTTGCAAACCCAAGTGCCATACAGTGCCGATACTTAGCATAATATTTTTTAGCTTGCAATTGCTATATTAACAACTATACTTTTGGATGCTTGTTGCAAGTAGTTGTAGTTCAAATGAATGAAGAAAATGATGCCTCAAACTCTATTCATGAGAAAATGATGCCTCTATTGTTCTAGGGCCCTTCGTAGTTGAACCATGGGATCAGAAATATATACAATCTATTATAACTGTACTCTATATCTTATTTATTTATTTATTCACATTACATTTACTTGCAATTTTTTGTTGTTCAATCTTGTTGTTCTACCATATCAAAAATCCATGCAATTTTTTTCCCTCTTTTGATTTGCTCAGATCCATGATGGAAAGTGTCCATTAAAAAAGAGTGCCCACAGAAATTGCCACTTGGAGTGGCGATTCCATTTTATATGAAATCTGACTGAAACTCAGCCGAAACTGTACCGAAACTCAAACGAAACTCACATCATCCAAAATTATATATCTCACAAGCATTAAATATCATTGCATCAGCAGAATAACACATACTCATAAAAATTTAATATATCTGATACTAAAAAAAAAGAAAATTTTACAACATTTAGTTTAAGTACTACAACCTAGGCAACCTAGGTTCCACATCCGCGTCTAGGAGGTCGGCGAATATGTCCAGTCCGTCGCCTATAGGTTGCCAACAATGGAGGGCTCTCATCATTCACTTGAGATACCCCCTCCTGCGTGAGAATCATGGTAGGATGGGAAACATCAGGCATAGCAACATTCAAATGCGATCGGGTGACATCCTCAATGCTCTTGGTGATATCCACATTAGCAATGTCATCAATATGATATGCAGTGTGATCTCGACTGGCAGATGTACTCTTCATGGCATTCTTTCTGTGCGAATACTCGTGTGCTAATGGAGACCGCATGCAAGAAGGTGATGGGGCATAATGAAATGTCTCCATCCTCGGATTATGATCAGCTCGTGTAGACTCCGGCCCCTAGAGTGCTGCTGCAGGTGTGCTCCGAATATGCTGATGTCCGATAACAGACAATATACCATAAGCCATTGCCATCGTGCTCCTCAAAATCTGTAGCCGCTCATCCTTCACTGGGGCAACTATAGCCCGCTCAACCTCCATAGTCAACTATTGAAACCTCTCATGCTGCATATAAAATGACAACAAAAATTCATATGAAAACTTATGAAGTTGAAAGAAAAAGATATTAAATTTTATTTTTAAAATAGTACCAGAAACTCATATGAAGTTTCTTCCCCTTCGTAGCCCCTTGTACTATACTCAGAATGGCTTACACATATTCGGATGATACTCCTAAACCAGTCCATGTAATCGGGTGTGCACGAGACTCCCGCTACTATAGGCTCTCCTATAATAATATGCTGATGCCATGCATTTCATGTTGCAATATAAGTTTTGTGCACGACGTCCCATGCAACATTTGTCCTTTCCTATCGATCAATCTGATGAAGATGGACCAACGTATCACATGAACATGGTATGGATTGACAACATTCAAATTGACGAAGCACTCGGTCCGGCAAATGCCACTCGACTACATCAAAACATTAAGCGGGGTCCGTACCATCCAAATACCCAAACTGAACAAGCAGCTCGAAGGTAAAATAGAGATAACCGCCGGTGAGTAAGGACACCATATGAACTGCATAGAAAAAAAATTAATTAATCCATAATCAACATAAACTTGAGAAATATCCCATCTAATTGAATTCCATATTGCAAGATGACATACCCGTTGTTTACTATCATCCAACACGTCCAACTAGTCCCTATGGGTTGGAACATTTTTCAAGTTATATCTTACATGTCATCTATACCCCCATGGTGCACCTAAGTGTCAATCATCATCGGCATCGAAAGGTCTAGCCTTCGAAGTTTCGAGTCTTGTGGGATGAAAAATGAAAAATCATTCCCATGCCTAAATCTGCATGTTTGAATAATTCAAAATGTTAATTAAAAATAAAAATTATCTCGATCTCAGACATAAGAATATAATGTTTACCTGTAGCAATGGGAGGTATCCTCCGATGTCTAACTGGGTAGGGCTCGTTGCACGACATAGTGCTCTATATAAACCAGCAAGTGTAGTCGATCCCCAACTAAGAGCGGCAAATGCCTCTAAGTCTTTCAGAAATGGAACATGCATCAACTTCACTAAATTACCAGAGGTATCCGAAAGAATCACTCCACTAATGATTTGAAGAAGTTGTTCCCTCACGAACTGCTGGACAACCTCATCATCCACATCTTCGTTTAAGTGAAGGTTGCGATAGAATTGATCGAAGAATGCTAAACAAAAATGACCTTTCAAAATGCTTCGACAGGAGGTTCAATACCAAATAACCTCCCAAATATAGCCTCCCACTGATGGATAGTATAGTGTGGATCTAACCCAGTAACAATGGATCCATCAATCCGGAGGCCACTCAAAATACTGACATCCTGTAGTGTAATGGTCGCCTCACCAAAAGGAAGATGAAATGTGTGGGTCTCTTGCCGCCATCTCTCAATCAATGCAGAAATAAGGCCAATTTCCAGTCAAATCTAGCCTATCCGATATATGCCAAATATGCCAACATGATCTAAGTAGTACTGTACTCGTGGGTGTGACATGCCCGGTGTCTCTTTCCATATATGTACGTCATGTCGACGACATCTAAGCACCGGTAACTCCTGCAAAAAAAAATGATACATCAACATTCACATAAACACATGACATTTAATTAAGAATCGTCGATCAATAATACACACGTCGCCCTCAAATATGTTGGTTGATCTATTCAACCTTTGCAAAGTGAGAATACTGGGATCACGAGGCCCTAAATCTAAAACATTATAAGCCATGTCTTGATAATCTGACAAAACAAGTTAAAAGAATTATAACCTATCTAGTGATCAAACAAACTTCATTCTATTATATTCAAAGAACAAGAGAACTGGCACACACAATATAAGAATTAAATATTGCAACTTGTGAATTAAATATTGCAACTATAGTAGGCATATGGATATAGCTCAACAATAAGCTCAAGCAATGTTTGCTAGCATCCTATTATTGTTCTTGTTGCTTCATTATTCTTGGTGGAACGAAATCCAACCCACACAATATAAAAGGTGCAGTTACATATTTTTTAAAAAATAATTAATTGACACTATGCATAAATGCCATCCAGCAATTAAAATATCCCCATATATCCCATATACCTCTATATACCCCATACACATGAAACAAACTGAATATTTCAAAGACCCCAAGTAAACATTAAAAAAAAAAATAAAAATAAAAATCTTAGACTCCTGAAAATCATCAAACCCCCTTCCGTGAGCTAGATTAGTACCTTAATCAGAATCTCAACACATGGATAAGAGTTGTAATTGATTTTCAAACCCCCTTCCGTGAGCTAGATTAGTACCTTAATCAGAATCTCAACACATGGATAAGAGTTGTAATTTCCAGTATGTATCTCGGGGTAAAAATGAAGGGAGAGAAAAGGTTTACTAAGTTGTTAAGGTTTCCATAACTTGTCACCTACCATTTTTCTTTTGGCAGATAAATGATCAATAAAGCTTATTGAAGCATAACAACACCCACTTGGCCATAAAATTCTTATCAAACAAGCTTTCTAATCGAGATAATCAACAACCTATGCCCTATTTCTTTCTTTTTTAATTGGTTATTGTGAACTGTAAATCAAAAATAGATACAAAATAGTCTTTTAAGTACAAGCAAAATGATGTACATTCTTAAGAACACGTATACAATAACACCATATTGTTGCTGCTGAAATCTGTCCTCCGGCTCGGGCGCGATCGGGCTGCAGCATGGGCTCCCTCCTGGGCAGACCTGCAAGACAGTCCTCATGCGAGAGGCATTGGGGGTGGCCCTCTGTGGAAGACCTTCCGACGCTCAAGTCAGTGGAGACCAGCAATCAACAAATATGGGAGAAGGATCCCACAGGAAGAGTTCCTTCGAGCTCTCATGGGAGCTTTTATGACGGAGTGTGAGAACTGTGAATGAAAAATGAGCATAGAATAGCCATACCTGAGAGGCTTGAGGGTGGTAGTATTTATAGGCAGTCACTTGACTTCTTGGGCGTGCTCTGGATGAGGTCTGAAAGTTGTTGGGATTCGAAACGGATTCGAATCAGGTTGTTATAGGGCCGGTAGGATCCGTATCTGGTTAGTTAGAGGATCGACGGCTGGGAAGCGGGGAGAGCTGGCCGATGGCTCGAGACTCAGTGGCTGCGTGGTCCCTAGGCCACTATTGTAGGTCCTAGGCCACGTCTTGGCATGATTCCTTGTTTGGAATCTTATTCTGTTACAGTGCATTTGAACTCTCCCGCGCCAGATTCCGCAGAAGTCTGAAGTAGCTCGGATCGGATGGCCGAGGAATGGTCTGGCCTTGATGGCAGAAGCATAAGAATAGCTCGGGTTACCGAGGCATAAGGTTGGCCGAACCTGCCGAAGTATAATGTGGTTGGCCGAGTCGGTGTGAAGCAAGAACTCCTCTTCATGACGCCCGTGCAAAAGGTGCCAAGGGGCCAACGTGGCAGCCATAAATGCCTTAATGCATGAAAGAAAATAAGGCATTGAATGCCTTAAAGTAGGTGGATATATGTGGCCTTTATGAGGTCATAAATGCCTTGATGCAAAAGACATAGCGTGGTTACGGAGGCCGAGGTATGTTTGCCGAACTATATTTGCCGAGGCATGTTGGCTATATTTGCCGAGGCTTGTTTGCCGAAGTATATTTGCCGAGGCTTGCTTGCGAAGTATGCTTTCTCCTTTCTTTTTATTCCATTAAATGCTGGCCAAGTCATTATGACCGTTTCTGCACCATTAAATGCTCATCCTATTGACTTGACTACCGAATATTAATGAGGGGGCCCTTAAGAGAACCCATGCATATGACGTGACCCTTTTTTCCTTTTGTTCTCTTTCTTCGTTACGACGAGACGCTCGTTGCTAGAATGTTACGCTAGAATGTTACGCTAGCAGGCCAGTTGGCAAGCAGAGCATTTGGATCAGGCGCGACCCCATCACCAATGTGAGCGATCAACAATGTAATGATGATTTTACCCCTCATCACATGCCCCCCACTCCCTAGTCCGAAGTGTAACTTCGGATATAGAGAGTAAAATTCTGGAGCAATCTTATTTGGGGGACATGTCATTTGATCCTCTGTAGAGGAAGTGTTTATCTCTGTGTATGTTAGAGAAAGGCCTGGGCGGCCCTCTTGCTAAAGTAAAATAAGGCGCTTTAGTTGCGCTAGAGTGTCCGAGAGATTATTCGGCTTGGACGAAGCTTTAGTTTTGTATCACTCGGATTGGCCGAGGCTTTTGATAGTAAAAGATGTACTCCAGCTCTGGAAATTTATTACTCGGTCGTTGCCGAGCCTTCAGAAATATATTACTCGGTTGTTGCTGAGCCTTCCGAGTTCGGTTGTAGCCGAGGCTTCAAATAATAAATTACTCGATGTTTCTGAGCTTTCCAAATATGCTACTCGGTTGTAACCGAGGCTTTCAAATAATAAATTACTTAGTGTTGCCAAGCCTTCAAATATGCTACTCGTCCGAGGCTTCCAAATATTAATTGCTACTCGGTTGTGACCGAGGCTTCAAATAATAAATTACTCGGTGTTGCTAAGCCTTCAAAATTATATTTTACTTGGTGCTGCCAAGGTACGGAGATCGCTCGGCCCAGCCGAGGATTATAAAGATTATATTTTATTTGGCGCTAAGGTACGGAGATTGCTCGGCCCGATCGAGGATTTATACGACCTGCTTCTTATTGCAGCTTTCAAGGAGAGTTATAAGAATTTCGCAGGCCTTTTAAAAACTGAATTTAATTCAATGAATAAAAATGGGTCTAGAAAGAGCATACTTTTATGGATGAATTTATTACTTGGTTGTTGCCGAGCCTTCAGAAATATATCACTCGGTCTTTTGCCGAGGCTCTGGAAATTTATTACTCGGTTGTTCCCGAGCCTTTAGAAATATATTACTCGGTTGTCGCCAAGCCTTTAAATAATAAATTACTCGGTGTTATCGAACCTTCCCAAGATGCTACTCAGTTGTAACCGAGGCTTCCAAATAATAAATTACTCGGTGTTGCCGAGCCTTCAAAGATATATCACTCGGTCTTTGGCCGAGGCTCTGAAAATTTATTACTCGGTTGTTGCAGAGCCTTTAGAAATATATTACTCGGTTGTCATCGAGCCTTCAAAATAATAAATTACTCGATGTTGCCGAGCCTTCCCAAGATGCTACTCGGTTGTATCCGAAGCTTCCAAATAATAAATTACTCGGTGTTGCTGAGCCTTCAAAGATGCTACTCGGTTGTAACCGAGGCTTCCAAATATTAATTGCTACTCGGTTGTGACCGAGGCTTCAAATAATAAATTACTCGGTGTTGCCGAGCCTTCAAAATTATATTTTACTTGGCGCTGCCGGAGATCGCTTGGCCCAGCCGAGGATTATAAAGATTATATTTTACTTGGCGCTGCCAAGGTACGGAGAACATTACTCGGTTGTAGCCGAGCCTTCAAGATTATATTTTACTTGGCGCTGCCAAGGTTCGGAGACCGTTACTCGGTTGTAGCCGAGCCTTCAAATAATAAATTACTCGGTGTTGCCGAGCCTTCAAATAATAAATTACTCGGTGTTGCCGAGCCTTCACAAAATGCTACTCGGTTGTAACCGAGGCTTCCAAAATAATAAATTACTCGGTGTTGCTGAGCCTTCAAAGATATATCACTTGGTCTTTGGCCGAGGCTCTAGAAATTTATTACTCGGTTGTTGCCGAGCCTTTAGAAATATATTACTCGGTTGTCGCCGAGCCTTCAAATAATAAATTACTCGGTGTTGCCGAGCCTTCCCAAGATGCTACTCGGTTGTATCCGAGGCTTCCAAATAATAAATTACTCGGTGTTGCCGAGCCTTCAAAGATGCTACTCGGTTATAACCGAGGCTTCCAAATAATAAATTGCTACTCGGTTATGATCGAGGCTTCAAATAATAAATTACTCGGTGTTGCCGAGCCTTCAAAATGCTACTCGGTTGTAACCGATGCTTCCAAATATTAATTGCTACTCGGTTGCGACCGAGGCTTCAAATAATAAATTACTCGGTGTTGCCGAGCCTTCCAAGGTGCTAAGCCTTCCAAGGTGCTACTCTATTGTAATCGAGGCTTCAAATAATAAATTACTCGGTGTTGCCAAGCCTTCCAAGGTGCTACTCGGTTGTAACCGAGGCTTCAAATAATAAATTACTCGGTGTTATCGAGCCTTCAAATATGCTACTCGGTTGTAACCGAGGCTTCCAAATAAATTACTCGGTATTGCCGAGCCTTCAAATAATTACTCGGTGTTTCCGAGCCTTCAAGATTATATTTTACTTGGCGCTACCAAGGTTCGGAGACCGTTACTCAGTTGTAGCCGAGCCTTCAAGATTATATTTTACTTGGCGCTGCCAAGGTTCGGAGACCGTTACTCGGTTGTAGCCGAGCCTTCAAGATTATATTTTACTTGGCGCTGCCAAGGTTCGGAGATCGTTACTCAGTTGTAGCCGAGCCTTCAAGATTATATTTTACTTGGCGCTGCTAAGGTTCGGAGACCGTTACTCGGTTGTAGCCGAGCCTTCAAGATTATTTTTACTTGGCGCTGCCAAGGTTCGGAGATTTATTGCTCGACCCAGCCGAGGTTTGGAGATTTGTTGCTTGGCCCAGCCGAGGTTCGGAGATTTATTGCTCGGACAAGGATTGGCGCTAGATTTATCCCGTGCAAAAGGCCCTTCCTTTCTTCAAGTTTAATGAATAATTTTTCGGACACTCTAGCGCAACTAAAGCACCTTATTTTACTTTAGCAAGAGGGCCGCCCAGGCCTTTCTCTAACCTACACAGAGATAAACACTTCCTCTACAGAGTATCGAATGACATGTCCCCCAAATAAGATTGCTCCAGAATTCTACTCCCTATATCCAAAGTTACACTTCGGACTAGGGAGTGGGGGGCATGTGATGAGGGGTAAAATCATCATTACATTGTTGATCGCTCACATTGGCGATGTGGTCGCGCCCGATCCAAACGCTCTGCTTGCCAATTGGCCTGCTGGCGCAACATTCTAGAAACGAGCATCTTGTCATAATGAAGAAAGAGAACAAAAGGAAAAAAGGGCCATGTCATGTACGTGGGTTCTCCCAAGGGCCTCTCATTAATATCCGGCAGTCAAGTCAATAGGCTGGAGCATTTAATGATGCAGAAACGGTCATAATGACTTGGCCAGCATTTAATGGAATAAAAAGAAAGGAGAAAGTATACTTCGGCCAACAAGCCTCGGCAAATATACTTCGGTCAACATGCCTCGGAAAATATACTTCGGCCAACGTGCCTCGGCAAATATAGTTCGGCAAATATACTTTGGCTAACATGCCTCGGCAAATATACTTTGGCTAACATGCCTCGGCAAATATACTTCGGCCAACATGCCTCGGCAAATTTAGTTCGGCAAACATACCTCGGCCTCAGCAACCATGCTATGTCTTTTGCATCAAGGCATTTATGACCTCATAAATGCCACATATATCCACTTGCTTTAAGGCATTCAATGCCTTATTTTCTTCCATGTATTAAGGCATTTATGGCTGCCACGTTGGGCCCCTTGGCACCTTTTGCACGGGAAGGAGGCGTCATGAAGCGGAGTTCTTGACTCCATGCTTTACACCGACTCGGCCAACCACATTATACTTCGGCAGGTTCGGCCAACCTTATGCCTCGATAACCCGAGCTATTCTTATGCTTCTGCCATCAAGGCCAGACCATTCCTCGGCCATCCGATCCGAGCTACTTTAGACCTCTGTGGAATCTGGCGCGGGAAAGTTCAAATGCACTGTAACAGAATAAGATTCCAAACAAGGAATCATGCCAAGACGTGGCCTAGGACCTATAATAGTGGCCTAGGGACCACGCAGCCACTGAGTCTCGAGCCATCGGCCAGCTCTCCCCGCTTTCCAGCCGTCGATCCTCTAACTAACCAGATACGGATCCTACCGGCCCTGTAACAACCTGATTCGAATCCGTTTCGAATCCCAACAACTTTCAGACCTCATCCAGAGCACGCCCAAGAAGTCAGGTGACCGCCTATAAATACTACCACCCTCAAGCCTCTCAGGTATGACTATTCTACGCCTATTTTTCATTCACAGTTCTCACACTCCGCCATAAAAGCTCCCACGAGAGCTCGGAGGAACTCTTCTTAGGGGATCCTTCTCTCCATATTTGTTGATTGCTGGTCTCCACTGACTTGAGCGTCGGAGGGTCTTCTGCAGAGGGCCATCCTCAACGCCTCTCGCGTGAGGACTGTCTTGTAGGTCCGTCCAGGAGGGAGCCCATACTGCAGTCCGATCGCACCCGAGCCGGAGGACAGATTTCAGTAGCAACACATGATTCACACCAACACTCGTTTAAGAACAAGGCTTCCTATTTACAGAGGGAGAATCATGATGGGAACGACGATCGTGTCCCAATTCATTGAAAAAGGAAAAGAAAACCCCCCAAATAATAAGATTAGAATTATCAGTTATAATTAAAACTAAGAGAAATCATGCTCATTTTTGTTAAGAACGCTTCAACCATATACGATAAGTGTGCAAACAAAGTCCATAAAAAAGAATGAAAGAATGAACGAAAGAAAAAAGCTTCAAGAAAAAATGTAACCGGAGTAGAGATGCAGAAGATGAGGATGGATCGCAGTGGTCCGATGAGAGGGGGCGGAGGACTCGCAGCCCAACGAGACGAAGGCAGATAAGTGGGCGACGGAGTCAGGTCCTGGGAGTGTCGGGGTCTTGGGAGCTGGGGTTTGCTTGGGGAGGGCAAAGGGGATGCTGGGGTTTCTCAATTCCTGGGGAGCATGGGGCAGTTTTTTTTTTTTTTTTTTTGTTACAAAACGGGCGATCATACACTCCTCATATGAATCAACCCAGATACATCTGAATATAAAATCTGCTGGAGAAGGATCGGGCAGGGGTCCGCAGGGCTCCAAGTCCATGGTCCCGCATGCTGAGCTACAAAGGAAGCCACCCAGTCTGCCGCCGCATTGGCCTCACGGAAGATATGACGGATCTGAACAGACTGGATTTCCCTCAACATGGACCGGCAGTCCAACAAAATCGGATTAGAGGGAATGTCCAAACAGCTGTCCCTCAACAACCAGGAGATGACAGTCATAGAATCCCCCTCAATCATAATCTTATGGGCCTTGAGAGTTCTGATAGCATACGAGAGACCCCCCCACGCACCAATGAGCTCCGACATAGGAACAGATGAGTCGAGGGTACCAAAGCCTCCCGCCGCTAAGAGATCACCCTGATGCCCACGAATGATAAAAGCAGAGCCAGCAGCTCTATGACGGACACTCCCATCAAAATTGATTTTGACATACCCTGGAGGTGGGGGCTCCCAAGAGAAGAAAACCGAACACCGGTTTGCTGTCAAGACAGCAGGGGAGCCCCAGAGGCCAGAGGGGTCAACATCAACAGCACTAGAGCCCCGGGCACAGTCCGAAGACAACAGTCTGATCTGCCTCACAACTCTGTGATAAGAGAATCTGTCGTTGGTGAAGATGATCTAATTCCTCGAAAGCCATATGTGATAAGCAGTGGCAGACCAAAGACCACGCTTATTCAGAGGGCCATACCGGATCTCCTGAAAGAAAGAGGATCGCAAATCAGCCATAATATCAGCTCTCCTAGGGTAACCCATGAGAACCCATATCCGTCTCGCTCTGGGGCAATAAAATATAGCATGGTCCAGAGATTCCTCCGCCTGACTGCACAGAGGGCAGGTCGGCTGGATAGACAGACCCCTCCAGGATAGGAGAAGGCAAGTCGGAAGACAGTCCCAAAGAAGCTTCCAGATGAAGAGCTGAACCCTGGGAAGAATAGGAAGCTTCCAGATCCAGCGAGCATCCTTCGTACACTGCGCCTGTGGCCTGAACATATCCAGAAGATCTCTAATGGGGGCCTTGGGAAAGCAAGATCTCTGCCAAACCCTGGAATCTGCAACACAGCCAGCCATGAGAGGAAGCGAGATAATCCGAGAAGACAACTCTGCTCCAAACAAGCGGGTCACCGAAGGAATATGCCAGGAGAGGGGGTTTAAGGAAATCAAATCCTTAACCCTGAGATTGGGGGGGACATCCATACTGATATAGGTGGGCCAACGCATGAGAGGGAGCTCAGAAATCCAGGCATCCTTGACAACATCAATCAAAGAACCATCACCAATCAGCCACGAAATGTTGTTCATGATGGCCTGGCTATGACTACAGATCTGCTTCCAAAAGGACGAAGAGCCCCGGGGCGGCATAATGGTCGAGCCAGGAGCCCAGTCTCCGTATCTCGCATGCATCACAGAACTCCATAAACACTGAGGCTCCAGGAGGAATCGTGAAGCGTGCCGAGCAAGAAGAGCTTCCCTTCTAGCAATCAAAGACTGAATCCCCAAACCACCTTCATAGATAGGCATACAAACCCTATCCCAAGATAATAGGTGAATACCATGACCCTCCTGCATCGAAGCCCAAAGGAAATCTCTGAAGCATCTATCAATCCTTCTCAGGCAGGTGATCGGCATGACAGTATTGGATAGGAGGTAAACTGGAATAGAAGAGAGGATAGAGCGAATGATGGTGACCCTGGCCATCATAGAAAGGCTAGTAACTGGCCATCCATCAGTACGCTGGCGGATCCGTCTCTCAATCTCAGCATAGTCAGAACAACGGGCCCGTCTACCGTAATAGGGATCCCCAAATACATAAGACGGTCCGTCAGAGAGGTGATACCAGATAGCTCAATAATAGCTTGCTTAATAGATCTGGGGGTCATCGGACTAAAACAGATAGATGATTTAAGAAAATTAACTCTTTGGCCCGAAGCTTGACAATAACGCTGCAGAATAGAGTGAAAAGAGGCAGCATTATCAATAGAGGCCTTCCCCAAAAGGATGCAGTCATCGGCGAAAAGAAGGTGAGAAATCAGAGGGCCCTCACTCCCGGCCATGAACGGGACAATCCGACGATCCTGCTGAGCCTGATGGAAAGCACGAGAAAGATCGTCCACAGCAAGAATAAATAACAAAGGAGATAGTGGGCACCCCTGTCTCAGACCCACCGAAGAGTGGAAAAACTCAGTAGGACTCCCATTGATAAGCAGAGAAAAGGACGGTCTCAGAATGCAAGCCATAATCCACTCAATAAAGAGATCAGCAAATCCGAATTCCTGAAGAGACCGTTCCAGAAAGGCCCAGCTCACTCTATCATAAGCTCTTTCCATATCAAGTTTCACTGCCATAAGACATCTTTTCCCAGGAGCTCTTTGGAGATCATGCATGAATTCCTGAGCAATGAGGACGTTGGCCGAAATAGAACGCCCTCGAATAAAAGCCCCCTGCTCCAAAGAAATAATACGGGGGATAACAAGCCGAAGACGACCAACCAAGAGGTGAGCACAAATTTTATACAGGGTAGTACAGAGGCTGATAGGTCTGAAGTGCTGAGGAAGAGATGCATCGGACCGTTTAGGCACAAGCGTAACAAGAGTCCGATTCCAATCCAAGGGAATCTGCTTCGAATGGAAGACAATTTGAACAGCCTGAATCACCTCCTGACCAACAATGTCCCAGTAGTGGCGATAGAAAAGGGAGGGAAATCCATCAGGCCCAGGGGCCTTTTCCGGTCCAAGCTCCCACAGAGCCATCCGAATTTCCTCAGCAGTGATCGGCCTACACAGCTTATCATTGTCCTGAGAAGAGACTCTCCTGGAGTCAGGAACTCTGACAACCGGATCACCATTACCGGAGCAGTGATCGGCCTACACACCATTACCGGAGGAGTCACCAACCGGATCACCATTACAGACTTGCATGGGCAGTTTAGTAGCAGACAAAATTGAGACATGCTTTTTGTGTGGGGTGGTGGGGGGGGGGGGTGGGGTTAAGTGGCAATTTCTAATCATCATCCAGCGAAAAGTTTTTGCTGATAGGAAGACGCGAGAAAGGGTGAGGTGGAAATGAAAATGCCATTTAAAATGATGTTTTTTACTTTAACATCATTTTTGTAATAAGTTTCGTTTTTATCCTCTTCTTCTAAAATTGATGCCAAAAGACACCAAAAAAATGACACCTTTTCTTCATCTAAAAATAAATAAATAAATAAATAAGAATAAATATACCAAAAAAATCCTAAAACTAAATCTCCAAGGAAAAAGCTAAATAAATAGTCCTTAGTATGCTAAATAGAATTAATATGAAAAGAAACTCCAGCACTGTAATCTCTTAAATTGATGAGTTTGCAAAGTTCTTATGTTTTCGAGAAGATCTAGTAAATCACTTCTACCATAAATGACTTTTCAAAAAATAAAAAAATTAGCTAATAAAGTTTCTTACCAACGAACCAGCAAATTTTTTATAAATCTTATGCATCCTAACGATTTTGTCTTCAAAGTAATGTAATAGGGCCAACCCCTATAATTGACCCCCTTCTCAAAATAGTAATAATAACAACAAGAATAATAATAATAATAGCAATACCTTAATTTTAAACTAATTAAAATTTGTTATATAAATCCTTTAAGTTACATTTATATTTATAAGGTATAATCATCAACTACATAAATCTTTTTTCTATTTGAGCTTAGAACCTTGTGTATATAAAACTATATACATAAGTAAAATTAATTGATTAAATAAAAAAATAAAAGATGCAAAGATTTCACAAAGAGCACCTCTTTAATTTATCAAAATTCGAGTTGAAATTTATAACTGAGCTGGATGCATTGGTCCCTACTTGGGGAATTTGCTGCATGAAAACCGCAATTCAACCAAATATCTGCTCCAAACTTGACCCTAACCAAGTTGTTCTGCAGGAGACATCAGCTACCCCACCTTATTAAGTAGCCTGAAAACCTAGCAGAAAGTCCATCTCATCTCATGGAGACAACAGATCAAAACTCTTTAGATCTCAATTTTTATTAAATAATTATTGCCGCCTACTGGTCATCATTGGCAATTAAACAAATAATTTTTATGCATGATAGATACAATATGGATAGACTTGCATGTTATGTTTAAGTTCTAAATGTGCTGCCAAAAAGGAACATGCTAGCTGGAAAGTTGATAAAATGGGTCCAGTCGATGTGGATTTATAAACTTTACGGCAGGCAGCGCACCTTTCATGGATCACATCTGATTAAATAGAAATATACATCAGAAAATTTCATAAAATCTCCCATTTTTATGAAAATAAAATTTCATGAATTCTTCTTCTAACCGTGTGTGCTTGGGTGGTTAAGGAAAAGTCCAAGGCGAAAGCATTTGAAATTTTAAAGTAAATAGTTAACGAAAATAAAACCCATTTACCGATCATTGCTTCCCTTTTTTTTTTTTTTTTTTTTTTGGTACAGACGGATGATCATACCAATTTAGGGTGAGTCAAACCCAATATGTCAGAATACAAAATTTGGAAGAGAACAGGGGGGCAAGGTTCACCTGGCTTCCAGCTCCAAGAACCAGAATGAGACGCCATCCTAGCAGCAATCCAATCTGCCGCAGAATTGGCTTCCCGATAGATGTGCCTAATCCTGACGCAAGAAATACCCTGAAGGTTAAAATGAATATCTCCAATCAAGGGGATGATAGGCAAACGGGCGCGGGAATCCTGCCTAATCCAGCGGATAACAGTAATGGAATCCCCTTCAATAATAATGCTGCGAGCTCCCAGACAGCGAATAGCACAACAGATACCAGCCCAAGCAGCACACAACTCCGCAAGGGGCACTGTGGAACCAAGAAGACCAAATCCACCAGACGCCAGCATCTCACCGTCAGGCCCACGAATCACAAAAGCCGAGCCTGCACATCTGCCGCGAACACTACCATCAAAGTTGATTTTAACAAACCCTGGAGGTGGAGCTCCCAAGAAATGAAGACCGTACGCCGGTACGCTGCCGAAGCAGCAGGGGAGTCCCAGTGGCCAGGGGTAGCAGAAAACAAAATCTCTGATTGAATGTATACTCAGTAGCTAAGGAGAAGGCGGCCCTAACAACCCTGCGAGGATGAATAGTCTCATCAGCGAACAGAAGCCGATTCCGAGATAACCAAATCTGATAAGCAGTGTAAGCCCTCCTCGAAACCAGTAGGTGGAATCCTCTTCCCATATCCTCCCTGATGATACTCAGAAAGTGACTACACAGGGATTCAGACCCCTGATCCCAAAGATCATCACCTGAAATCTGCCAAGTCTGTCTCGCTTGAGAGCAACTGAAGATAGCATGACCAACCGTCTCGTCCTCCTACCACATAATGGGCAAGTAGGCAGAATACTCATACCTCTCGCAGAGAGCAGGGAACAAGTAGGAAGTGTGTTCCATGCAAGTTTTCACATAAAAGCCGCACCCTGGGATGAATGGAGAGACGCCAGATCCACTTCAAATCAATCGAATGCTGAGGCTGAGGGCTGTAAATCTCAACAAGATCTCTAATAGGAGCACGGGACAGACATGATCTCCTCCAAACCCTAATATCAGGGGTGGGACCCGGAGTAAGAGGAATGGCAAGAATGCGCCGGTAAAGCTCAACTCCAAAGAAGCTAGAGACCATAGAAGAAAACCAAGCAGAGCGATCCGGACCGAATAAGTCAATCACCCTCATACCCTGAGGGATGTCAGAACTCACAAAAGTCGGCCAACGGGACAGTGGAAGGTCAGCAATCCAAGTGTCATGAACAATATCAACAGAAGCCCCGTCACCTAGCAACCAAGAGATGCTGTCCAAAATAGCCGAAGCATGCCGGCAAACTCTTTCCAGAAAAAAGAGTACCCAGGGGAAAGCTGAGGAAGAGAGGAAGAATTCCAGTCTCCATATTTGGCCCGCATAAAGGAGCTCCACAAACAGTGCGGATCAAGCAAGAACCGTGTAGCATGCCTCGCAATCAGAGTATCCCTCCTAACAATGAGCGACTGGATCCCGAGCCCACCCTCGGTAATCAGCATAGAAACAGTATCCCAAGCCAGAAGGTGAATACCATGCCCATCCTGCATCGAAGCCCAGAGGAAATCCCGGAACTGTCTCTCAATCTTCCTCAAACAAGAGAAAGGAACAACAGCATTGGCAAGCAGATAGTGAGGAAGGGAAGATAGCACCGAGCGTAACAGTGAAAGCCTCGCCATCATAGAGAGCCCAGTGACCTACCACCCATCCAATCTGTCACGGACCCGGCTAACTAAGTTGCTGAAATCAGAGATACGAGGCCGCCTCCCCGTAATAGGTATTCCAAGATAGGATAGCTGATCAGCCTGATTAGGAATACCCATAATCTGTGAGATAGTCCCCCTAACTGTAGACTTCGTCCTAGGGCTGAAACAGATCATAGATTTAGTGATATTGACTTTCTGCCCTGAAGCACTATAATAAGACTGAAGAATAGTCGCAAAAGTGATAGCATTGCGAACAGTGGCCCTTCCCAGAAGAATGCAATCATCAGCGAACATAAGGTGAGAAAGGGAGGGCCCTTGGGGACCAGCAGTATAAGGGGCCAAAGAGTTGCTATCCTGAGCCTGAGATAGCGCCGAGACAATGAATCGGCCGAGAGAATGAACAGGAAAGGCGAAAGAGGGCAGCCCTGTCTCAACCCAACCTCCGAGTGAAAATAATCAGTCTGACCACCATTAATAAGGAGAGAGGAGGGCCGGTTAACACAGGCCATCACCCAGTCAACAAAGAGCTCCGTAAACCCAAACCCAGAAAGAGTGTGGCGCAGAAAACCCCAGCTCAATCTATCATAAGCTCTCTCCATATCGAGCTTGACAGCCATAAGACCCTGACGGCTAGGAGCTCGCTGAAGGTCATGCATGAATTCCTGAGCAAGCAAAGCATTATCAGTGATGCTGCGCCCCCTGAGAAAAGCCCCTGCTGTGGAGAGATGATGCGAGGCATCACAGAACACATTCGGGATACCAGGATACGCGCACATACTTTGTATAAAGTGGTGCAGAGACTAATAGGCCGGAAATGCTGAGGAGAGGAAGCATCAGGGCGTTTGGGCACCAGGGTGATAAGAGTCCGATTCCAATCTGCTGGAATTGCTTTAGACTGAAAAACAAGCTGAATAGCTTGCACCACCTCCTGTCCAACAATATCCCAGTAGTGGCGAAAGAAAACAGCCGGGAACCCATCAGGTCCAGGAGCCTTGTCAACACCAAGATCCCATAAAGCCCGCCGAATATCATCCTCAGTAATCGGACGGATAAGAAGAGCATTCTCCACATCAGAGACCCTAGAGGAAGGGGAGACCGGAAAAACAGGGTACCCTTCACCAGAGTGCTCAGACCATCTAGACTGAAAGAAATGGAGCATCTGATCCCTGATCATCTGGAACTCCTCCTGAGGGTTGCCCTCCTCGTCAATAAGCCGTCTAATACGGTTCGCAGCACGGCGTTTTAGAGTAGCCCGGTGAAAGAATCTAGTGTTGGAGTCCCCTTCTTGAATCCACTGAATGCGGGACCTCTGCCTCCAAAAAGTCTCCTGTTGTAATAAAAGAGAGTGATGAAGAGACAAGTTGGTTCTAAGGGTCAAAAGATCAGAATCAGGAAGATATCCCTCTTGGTCCTCCTTTGATTGCAGAGACGAAATAATAGACTCAGTCTGCTCAACCCGTTGAACAATGTCCCCCACCTCCCTTCTACTCCAACTACATAGTCTGCGTCTAGCAAGAACCAGACGTCATGAAGTCTATAGGTGGCACTCCCTCTGACAGGCAACCGCCAAACTGTGAGATGACAGATCTAGCCGAAGAATAGAAAGTCCAGAATTTCTCAAATCGGAACACCCTACTCTGCTGGAGATACACGTCAGTAGAAATCAGAATAGGACAATGATCCGAAGCAATTCTAGATAGATGAGTAACATTGGCTGAGGGAAAAAGCTGGAGCCACTGAGGATTGGCCAAGGCTCTATCCAGTCTTTCCCACACCCTAGCTGAACCCTGACGATTGTTACACCAAGTGAACTGAGGCCCAGAGAATCCCAAATCCAAAAGACCAGCTGAAGCAATGAAGTTCATGAACTCAGATCTTTCCACTGAATCAACCGCCTGCCTGCCACCTCTTTTCTCATTGGCCCCAACAATGCAGTTGAAGTCACCCGCAATGAGAGAATGAATACCCTGGGATAGCAAAGAATGAATCTCAGCCCATAGCACCCAGCGCACCCTGAAGTCAGTGCTAGCATAAGCACCCGATAGAAGCCAGGGACCATGAGATCCATCAGAAATAACCAGAGCAACTTGTTGACCACAGTAATGAAAGGCATCCACTTTGATATTGTCAGCTCTCCACAAAACCACAATACCTCCAGAGAGACCAACAGAGTCAATAGCATAGGAAACCCAAGATCTGGAGACCATACGTCGGAAGCGGGCAAGACTGGTCCCCGACAACCGAGTTTTCAGAAGAACACAAATATCAAAACCATGAAGCTGCAATAGCCTCCCAAACGCGAAGCGAAACGATGGTTTCTAGGCTCCGCGCACATTCCAGACAAGAATCTTCATTCCGAGCAATGAAAGGGGGGAACCCCCGCCCTATCCCCCATCAACTCATCAACAAGGTGGTCGTCAGCTGGAAGAGAACCCACATCATGTTCCTTACCCCTACAATCCTCCGGATGGAACGAATCCATGGATACGACTTCCACATCCCGGAGAACGGAATCCTTAGAGCAGGACGATTACATGGCTTCAGCCTCCTCGCCTCGAAGGATAGCCTTCTTAAGCAGAAGGACCGTCGAATCATGAGTAGCTGCCTCCATCTGGGCTGGCAAGGAGAGACCTGAAGCAGACCGCAGACCCAGCCCTTCCTTGCGATGAGACTTCTTCTTTCCTGGCCCCGATAGGTCAAGAGACCCCCGGGAAGAGTCAACAGTTGCTAGAAAAGTGAAAGACCCCTATGATTTAGCTTTCCCCCCAATAGAAGTCTTTCCTTTTCCTTTAGTGGTCCTGGATACCACTAACTGCGAAACAATGTCCTCAGGCCGGGTCCTCTTGGAAGGGCCAGAATAGCCATCCTCCCAGGACTTAGGCTGCGCAATCGATCTATCAAGCTCTAAGCATGCAAAAGGATTAGAAGCATTTCCCTCATCAGACCCTTTCAGCAAACCATCCTGAAACTTTGCTACAGTACCAATCGGCACAGAGATCCCTTCAATCACTGAGTCAATGTTTTCCTCTGCTCGGCTGCCTGGGCCTACGCTGCCTGGGTCAACAACACCCATCAGAGGAAGGCTCGATGCAGACTTCTCCGCATGGACCATCCCTCCCTGGGACTTCATCTCCGCGGAAGGAGAGAGCGAGGCAATCCCCCTGCTCGGCTACTGGCGAGCTAGTTTCTTAGGAAGTTGCCATCCGTCGGCCAAAGCAGGGGATGACTCGGGAGAACCGAGATGTTCACCCGACGGAGGGTCCTGGGAAGATTTCCGATGCCTGATAGCAGCCATCCAGGGCCCAAAAGCAGGACCGGAAGAAGGCGAGGAGGAATCCGTCACTGGCAAGATCCAGAGAGATGCACGATCCACAATCACCGCAAATTCCTTCAAGATTTTCATATGAAAACTGTTGCCAAAATGGATCTCTGCTGCCACGGATCTGAGTGCCTGGCCGGAGAGGTATACTCAGATCTACTCGGACACAGGCCCGAGCAAAGCTACCACGCTTCCTTGCCTTGGTTGATTCATCAGAATAAAGGAATTGCCCGGCCACTGCAAGGATGGACGACAGAATTTCATCACTCTAGAACTTAATTGGAAGCTGTGGCAACCGTATCCAGAGCAGAGCAGAATGGATGGAGCTGTCGACTGGAACAAATTCCGGATGCCACTCTGCAGTGATGATCGATTGTCCATTAACAACCCAGGGTCTTCCCAATGCAAGAGCCTTAGCTCGGATGTCAGAGAAATGAAAAATGAAATGCTTATTCGCCAGGGCCAGAGCTTCGATGTCACCTGTCAACCCCGCTCGGTGGAACTCTCGAACTATGATTTCCGGCGGAATCCAGCAAGAGAGGCAGCGAGCGAGGATAGCATGACTCCCCCATCTTTCTTCTTCAACATCTAGAGAGTGCACCGGCACTTGGACTATGTTCGGATACCTCCGTTCCAGCTCCGCCACTACCGTCGGAGGAGGCGAAGGAGCAACCCATTCAAACCCACTTTCACAGGCCCGATGCCACGCCGTGCCGGATATCCCTGCCCCGATGGACTCGCCGGGACGCAGCTGAGCTGGAGTCCCCATCACTCAGAGAAGCAGACCAGAGAAAACAAACCAGAGCGCTGGGGATCAGAGAAGATGAAGATGGAGCCCGAATCTTAAAGCAAATCGACAGAGGAAAGCTTCTAACCATAGAAGTCGCGAGACTCTCTCTCCCCTCACTCTAACCACAGAACAGCTAACTCAGTACAACCCTTCTTCAAGTTTGAACAACCCCAAGTCCAACAGGTGATTTCGTTATAATTCTACCACCGGACGAAGACCAGATCTCGCCCGTGGAAGTCCGGCTCCGGTCAAGGAGTGGACCACATGGCCGTTGTCTCCAAAGATGCCAACGATGTTGTACCCAATGGCATCAAAGCATATTCTCTTCTCCAAAGACTCTTCCCTTCTCCCCACTTCGTCTTTCAAAGGATGGGCCCATCGTGACGCGGACGTCCCATCAACGCCCATTAGTTTCGCATCAATAATAACTTTTTTTTTTTTTGGGTGAAATTAGATGCCGTCCGCGATGAAATTTTCCAAATATCTTCTCCTTAATTAATTAATTAATTAATTAATTATTTGATTAATTATAGTCTTTTTTTTTCGGTAAGAAATTATTAAATTCCTCTAATTCAGAGATTCGTCCCCTGTTAGAAAAATAATTTTGTCTGACTGGGTCTCCGTTTCGTGCCGGCCAACAAAAGCTCGGCGCAAGGCCGGAGATTCCTCCGAGCCACGTCCGCTAGCAACCAAACAACCATCAAATAAATTAATACCGATGTAGCACGTAAAGCCACGTGCAAATCATGAGTAAATTAATGATCAAAAATAGCAATGGTAGAAATCAAAAGAGTGCTGACAACCTGATCTTGACTCCGGCCTTTCAAGGCGGCCTTAGCCTTCGAACTCGACTCTGACCTTTTAAGGCAGCCTCAGCCTTCGGACACGACCTCAGTCTTTCAAGACAGCCTCAACCTCCAGAGTCGGCTCCGACCTCCCAAGGCAACCTCAGCCTCCGGACTCGGCCTCGGCCTCCCAAGGTGGCCTCAACCTTCGAGGTCGGCCCTAGCTTCTGGAGTCAACCTTAGCTTTCGGAGTCGGTCCACATGTTTGACAAGACCTGGCTTGGCCCACCAACCATTTATGGCGCACATATCTGATAAAGACTGGCTAGA
The DNA here is from genome assembly GCA_900491605.1 of Calamus simplicifolius. Classification (NCBI taxonomy): domain Eukaryota; kingdom Viridiplantae; phylum Streptophyta; class Magnoliopsida; order Arecales; family Arecaceae; genus Calamus; species Calamus simplicifolius. The sequence continues at coordinate 412,478 of UESW01004500.1, forward strand.
CCCACCAACCACCTGTGACCCATGCGCCTGATGAGACCAGGCCCACTAACCACCTACGGCCTACATGCCTAATGAGACCAGGCCCACCAACCACCTACGACCCACACACTTGATGAGACCAGGCCCACTAACCATTCGCGGCCCACACGTCTGACGAGACTGAGCCCACCTATCGACCGCAGTTGCTCAGATCAGATAGAACAAGGCCCACCAATCCTGACATTCCACCCAGAAGACATTCTTCACTGTAAGGCCCCCACGTGGTTCACTCCATCATTAGATGGCGAGAACTATCCATAAAATGGGTAAGAGGGACCCCAACCAGGTATGAACACTGAAACGCCCAAAAATATTCTCCAACCAGAATTCTCTCTCTTGACCTTCCTCAAGTTCACGATTGTGATTCTGATCACTAACTTGATCATCGGAGGGTCCCCGTCAAAATATCTGGCCCTCGGGACTTCTTGCAAGGCCCAGTTTGGAGTGAAGTTTCACCAACAAACTTACGGCGCTCTCGCATATGTCAACTTGAGGTGATCGAGCATCATCAGATTGGCGCACCAGGTAGGGGGCGAACTGAAGGAAGAAGAGCTATGTAACACTAAGTTACAAGCCCTCACCCCCTCTTAAGACGACAATGGTGGTGACGTGTGCTCAAACTTCCACCAATTATGCTGGGGGCATCCACAACACACTGAACAGCAGGAAGCTAACCTCCCAGCTCCTCCTTCACCACCAACCTTGGCCACTCCACCTAATCAACTGGCCACCATCACCCAACAAGTCCAAGCCTTGGTTGCAGCAGTTTTTGATCTGCAAGAGCAATATTCGGTGGCCACTTAGCAGCAGCCCAGGCCTCCTACACTGCCTGTAGCAATTGCACCAGCCAACCAACAGTTCGCCCGTGGGAGTTCTCCTCATGGGAGGTTCACTACCATCATGCTTCGCCTAGGCATCATCACCATGAAGCTCAGAAGAGGGCACGGTCCCCCGTCCACCGCTCAAGTAGTCCCTCTTTAGGGCGACGGCATGGGAAGGAGTCCGAACGGAGGTATCGCCACCAGCAACATTCCCTCTCTTACTCATCTGCTGAGTCATGAGGGGAGGAGTCAACTGGCAAATATATCAACCACAAGGTAGAGAGGCATTTGGATGAATACCATCGGCGGTTGGAGGAGCTTTGCCGGAGGCTCAACAACCAGCTGAAGGTGGACTACGATACTCGTCCTCCCCTCACTTGCCATATTATGGAGGAGTCGGTTCCCTCTCGATTTTGCCTCCCCCAGCTGGATTCGTATGATGGTACTACGGATCCATTCGATCATCTCGAGAGCTACAAGGCTCTCATGCAAGTTCAAGGGGCGACTGATGCCCTTCTGTATATTGCCTTCCCCGCCACCCTACGGAAAGCTACATGTGCCTGGTACTCCCGGTTACCTCTGTGCAGCATCGACTACTTTCAACAGTTGGAAAGGACTTTCTTGGTGCACTTTGACGTCTGTCGAAGGATTCCTCAGGTGGCAGACAGTCTATTCTTCATCCGACAGAAGGAGGGGGAACCTCTAAAGGACTTTATAGCCCATTTTAAGCCAGCTGCCCTCGAGGTCTATCACCTCGATAATACTGTGGCCACTTTGGCCTTGAGGTGGGGACTTCGTCCCTCCTGCTTCATCTACTCTCTAAATAAGAATCCTTCTAGCTTCTACGCCAAGCTTCTGAGTCGCTCGCAGAAGTATATTCATGCCGATAAAGCTGACTCCGTGCGAAGGGAAGCCGAAGGAAGGCTCAACAGGAGGCCGGTCCACACGAAGCCAAGCAGACCTTGCCCTAAGAAGCCTGAGCCTCCGCGCCGACCAGATAATCGGCGCTAGAGCTTCGCCTCAGAGAAGACAACCTCACCCCTCTCCTCGCTCCCAGGTCTCATATCCTTATAGAGATCGAGGGCAAGCCATACCTCCAACGCCCTCCTCCTCTAAAGAGAGATGCTGACTGCGATAAGAGTCGCTATTGCCATTTCCATCGGGACTATGGCCATGATACAGAAGATTGCTACAACCTAAAGCATGCTATCGAGGAGCTCATTCAGAGGGGTTACCTCGGGAAGTTCATCCAGAAAGGACCTCCAGCTGCTCCAGCGTTAATGGGGCCTCTCCCTACCCAAGCCAACGTCAATAATGCTCCAACTGAGAAGACAATGGGTATGATTTCCAAGGGGGCATGTTCTACCTCTAAGAGGCGAAGGGGGATGAGGGAATAGAAAATGTAATCCCCTTTTTTAAAGGAAAACTAGCGGGGGTAAATAACTCAAACGATGATAATGTTGTTGTCTCTATGACAATTGCTAAGCATCCTGTAAAAGGAATCCTAATTGATAGTGGAAGCTCAGCCGACATCCTTACCTATAATGCATTTGTTCGGATGAATTTATCTCCCAGCTTCCTCCGATCGGTGACAGTGCCTTTGATCAGTTTCATAGGAGACTCTATAAGGATGAAAGGTAAAATTACCCTTCCAATCACGGAAGAAACACCACCATGCCAAAGCACGGTCCTGATGAGGTTTCTGATGGTTTGGATGTCGTTGGCCTACAATGCCATCCTCGGGCAACCTGGTCTAAACCTCCTTGATGAGGTGATATCCACTAGGCACATTCTCGTCAGGTTCCCCATCAGTGAGGGGAATGGTGAGATGCGTAGGGAGCAAAACCCAATACAACTATGCTTCCACATGGCTCCTAGCCCCCAGAAGGCGATGGTTCCATCGACCCCAGAGCTGCTTGACCCCAGAGAATCAGAACAAAGAGGGAAACTAGCCAAGCGCATGTTGAACTTCCCACTAGGAGATGATCCGACGAAGACGGTACAAATCGGCGAACTTCTTCCCGTAAAGGCAAAAAACCAACTCCTTGCCTTTCTACGGGCTAATTCAGATATCTTCGTCTGTCGGCGTCGAACATGCCCGGCATACCTTCAGAGGTAATTACTCATAAGCTCAACATTGAACCAAGGTACCAGCCAATCCGTCAAAAGAAAAGGAGTTTTGCCCTTGAGCGACAGAGAGCCATTGACGAAGAATTCAATAAACTACTTGCTGCTGGCCACATTTGGAAAGCGCACTATCCGGATTGGATGGCCAATGTAGTGATAGTACACAAGGCGAATGGGAGTTGGAGGATCTGCATCGACTTCATTGATCTTCATAAAGCATGTCCAAAGGATAGCTTCCCATTACCTCAGATTGATCAGATAGTTGATTTCACATCTGGCCATGAGCTCCTCAGCTTCATGGATGCCTTCTTCGGATACAATCAAATAAAGATGGACCCGGAGGATGAAGAGAATACCTCCTTCATCATCGAGAAGGGTATCTACTATTATAAGGTAATGTCTTTTGGTTTGAAAAATATAAGGGCCGCCTACCAGAGATTGATGAATAAAGTCTTCAAAGACTAAATCGGATGGAATATGAAGGTGTATGTGAATGATATGCTAACCAAAATTATCTATACTTTCGATCATGTTGTTGATCTGAAAGAGATTTTAATAATCTTTGATGCTACCAAATGAAACTGAAATTAAAAAGTTATTTCTAATGGACCAATTGAAAGCAGTGCTCATTGAAACTGAGCTCCTTGTTTTGAGCCATCAATGTCATGAAAGAAGCACCAGTGGCCGGGAAAACTTATCCAATTAGAGTCCAATGAGATGGCTGAGATTAATTCTCGCAAATATCTAAACCACAATTGACTTGACTCAGGTGTCGCAGAGGAAGGTTCGGGCACCATTAATTATAAGATAGCCAAATTAATGCTCTGTTTTAAGTCTCATAAAGAGATCCAATCGTCGTCCACGTGGAATGGATTGTGATACAATTGTCGGTATGTGATGCATTTACGAGGAATGGGGATTTAAACGGCCTTAGAATTTAATGTGCAGAGAGAAGTATACTGGTTTTGAAAAAGAGATGGATTATGGTTATCAAGGCTTTTCAGCTGAGCGCAGCTACCGAAACATCTACTTTTCCTTAGGGATACGATAAGTGAAGATATTTCTACTGAAATAGGAATAAGCGGAGATATTTTTTATTTTTAAAAGCTGTAATTATAAAAAATAAGTCTAAAAAAGATTAATCAAAAGTTAATAAATTATCTTTTAAACTTATTCTAGAAAATCAAGAAATAGCTGAAGTTATCTTTTGAAAGCAAAATTATTATTAAAAAAAAGAAAGTTATTTCCTCAGCTGAATAAACTTTATCCTGTATACTTATCTAGAAATAGCATTTTAAAAATTAAACACTACCTTACATAAGAGAGATTGCATCCAACCCACAACCCAACCCATCAACTTACCAAACCCACCAATACACACTTGTATTAGGATGGCGATGCTTGTTTCTAGTTATATAGTGTTTCTTTGTTATTTTTTAAGTGATATTTATCACACGTTAGAGTAGGATTGTTTGTGATATTTTATTACATAAACTAATTTGATGACGCCTGATCACTGGTCTTGAACGTCGAAAGAAGAGAGCTGCTTAATACACGATCCCACGCCTAATCGGATGACCAGCAAAAAGTCCCAAGACCGAAGGGATGCTCCGGTGGAGACCCTTCGACGCTCAAGTCAGTAACTGAGGTCACATCCAAGGGAGGGCTCAGACGAGCTCAAGGGAAAAAAAATGAGTCCTCATAAAGAGGGGAGTCTCTTTCTGAGTATCAGGGTAGCGAGCATATGAGTTTGCGTATCTTGTTCCTGAGTGGACTTACCCTTTTATAGGGGGTTAACACCTGCACAACCACGTGGAGTTCCGTAAGAAAGGAATGTCCGCATGGTTTATGGGGTTGCATAAATTTGGACTGGTTGGTGGGTCCTGTCCCATCGAAGAGAGGAAAACGGTGGTTGGTGAGCTACGTCCCATCAGTCAGTGAGGCTGACAGGTAGTTAGGTCCAGTCCCATCAGCGGCGTGACCTGTGGATAGTTGGGCCTGGGGATGCCAAGCGGCGTGGGTCAGAAGGACGGCGGTGCGAACAGCCAGAACCATTTTGGGGCCGACCTGAGACAGCCCTGACCCTCCGGAGGTTGCCGAGGCCGAGCAGGGCCGACTCGGCTTACCTGAAGATGCCAGGGCGGGGCCAACCAGGGAAGGTCGGGGCTGACTTGGCCGACTCGGAGATGCCGGGGCCGAGCGGGGCCGACCAGGGAAGGTCGAGGCCGACTTGGCCGACTCAAAGATGCCGGGGCCGAGCGGGGCCAACCAGGGAAGGTCGGGGCCGACTCAGAGATGTCGGAGCCGAGCGGGGCCGACCAGAGAAGGTCGGGGCCGACTTGGCCGACTTGGAGATGTCGGGGCCGAGCGAGGCCGACCAGGAAAGGTCGGGGCCAACTTGGCCGACTCGGAGATGCCGGGGCCGAGCGGAGCCGACCAGGGAAGGTCGGGGTCGACTTGGCCGACTTGGAGATACTGGGGCCGAGCGGGGCCGACCAGGGAAGGTCGGGGCCGACTTGGCCGACTTGGAGATGCTGGGGCCGAGCGAGGCCGACCAGGGAAGGTTGGGGCTGACTTGGCCGACTTGGAGATGCCGGGGGGGGGCCGCCTTAAGATTTGGATTTTACCATAATTGCCCTTGTGGCTACGTCAGCCACATCAGATGCCCCCCCGCCCCTGAGCACGAAGGGCCACGCGCCCGCTGCCCTTTGGGCGAGAGGGGCGCGAAAATTCAAAAAATGATTGCTCTTTAGTGCGCTTTTAATAGCTTGGTGAGCTGGCGCATCGTCCCGAGGCAGTGTCGCTTCGAAAATCTTCCACAATCATGCGGAGGTGGGAGCTGACGTTAGCGTCGGACGCCTCGAAGAGGAAGCCTATTGGGGGAATGGAAAAAGGTAAAGGTTATCATTGCTTCTCCATTTTCTATGCCCCGCGATTGGTCGGAGATCACGCTCCTTGGGGAGAATCGAGGCGGCACGTCTCGGGCGTAGGCGAGATTTTCGGCGGACAGCTCATGGAGCAATAGGAGAGCGCCATGTGGCAGGGCCTCGATTATTGTCGTTCGGAGATGGGGGTATAAAAGCGCCCCAAGGGCCTGAGAAAAGCTTTTACATTACCATTGTTTTCTTCCAGCTTTCCTTCTCCTGAGTTCTTCTACGACTTGAGCCCTTTTGTCTTCAAATTCCTTTTGATTTCCAGGTTAGTTTCATCTTTCATTTTCACCCATGGACAGTCATGCCATTAGGGAGGGTAAGAGGCCTGTAGTTGAATCTTCCCATTCTGATAGTGAAGATCAAACCTCCTTAGCCCGTCAGGTTCCTCGTCCGGTGGGCGGAATCGTCATCCACGATCGACCAATGGTGACCGGGCCTCCATCCACCCCAGCCTCCCCTGTTAGGGCAATTCCTGTGTCCTCCCGCCATCCGGGACAACCTCCAGCGGTGAGTTCTGATCCAGCAGGTCCGTCCGGGTTGGCCTCAACCGTGACCCCCAAAGACGTAAAGGTCATTAGGGCTAAGTACATGGTCCCCAACTTCATCTGCCTGTCCGCGCCGGGCCCAAAGATAGAGTGACCTCCGCCTACCCTGGTCGGGTTGCTCTATACGAAGAGTTCTTCCACTGTGGACTGCGCCTTCCTTTCCACCCTTTTTTCCTGAACCTTTTAGATAGGTATAGATTAGCGCCGGCGCAGTTGACTCCAAATTCGATTCGGATCATCTGCGTCTTTGTCATTCTTTGCTACTTTCAGGAGGCCCGGCCAGGGTTGTCACTATTCCGAGCTTTCTACAAGCTCCGCCACCAAGGTGAGGGGGCCTGGTAGGCTTTCACCGCCAGGTCGGGTATGGCCTTCCCCTTAGGTCTCTCGTCCAAAATTAGAGGATAGAAACCCTGCTTCCTTTTTGCCCATGTCGAGGGGGTGAGGACCGATTGGATGGAGCCGGACACCAGCTCCAATGATAATGCCATAGTGGGGGAGAGAGATAGGGATCTCTTCACCCAATTGTCCAACTGTCAAATCCCTGGTTACAAGGAACTCCTGTTCGAGAAGAACCTGGTAGAAGCTGAGTTGGCCCCGGCGGTTGGTGAGCACGACGTCTGATTCCTTCTGTCTCAACCAAAAAACTGCCATACGCTGTCACTAACGCTTCTTGTTTTTGGATGCAGCGATGAAGTTTTATGCCGGTGCGTTTGAAGCCGCCTTGAAATAAAAGAGGTCGGTGACTGGGGAAGCATCAAGGCCGGCGAAGAAGGCTCGAAGAGGGGAGTGGGCCGGGCTGACCCAAGCCATTGGAGTCTCCAAGGCTCCAATGCCCATGGAGAAGCCGGCCGAGGAAGTGCCGGTTGGAGGAGTGGTCCTGGGGCCGGCCGAGACCGAAGTAGAAGAAGGAGAGATCCCGGTCACTACTGAAGCAGCCGTGGTGATCGTGGATCTTGAAGAGGAAATCCCTGCCGCCGCTGATGTGCCCGAGGCGGGGCAGGTGACAGTTGTTGTCAGCCCTCCGGCTGCCGCCGAGCCGGAGACGGAGAGGGCTCCCCCAACTGCCGGAGAGAGGGAGCCAGTCGCCAAAAAATCCAATGTTGGGGCGGAGGCGACCAGGGAGCAGAGGGATGGGCCAGAGAGCTCATGCCAACGGTTGGTGCGCCACCTGACTCGTCCTTGGGTTGAGGGTCCTCAGGAGGGGCCGACGTGGCCGGAGCCTAGGCTCAACTCAATGACGGACGCTGGGGAAGCCGCCCATCTTCTGTCGAGAGTTCGGACTGCCGAGTCCAAGGAGGAGACGCAGGGATTGAGCCACGCCGCGCTTCTGGATATGGTGATGGTTGCCGTTGTCCAGGTAATCTTCTGAGTTCTCTCTGTTTTCGGACGTGCCTTTTGATGCTCCAATCTTTTATGGTTAACATGTTCCCCTTGCCGCAGATGGCCAACGGCGCAATCGGCCTTCGTGAGGCGATGGCCTACTCTTCGGACGTGCTCACAAAGGCCATGGCGCGGGCCGACAGGTACAAGAAGGAGAGCATGGCGCAGTCCCAGAGCCTTGCTCGACTTCATCAGGAGGCCAAGGCCCGGGAGGAGAACCTGGGCGGCCGAATAAGGGAGGCGGAATGCCGGGCCAAAGCCGAGAGTGGCGGGCATCCGCAGCCAAGGCCAAACTGGAGCTGGTCTCAGATCGGCTGAAGGCCACCGTGGCACAGAATGAAGAGCTGGTCCGCCAGCTTCAATGCGCCGAGGAGGAGGCCAGGGCGGCGCGAAATGAGGCTCGGGCTGCTGCGAAGAGAGCACCGCCACGGAGAAGGCGGCGGTCGAGGTGGGTCACGAGAAGGCTGGGGCTGTGGCCTACGCAGACGAGGCCAACACACGAGCCGAAGAAGACGAGGGCTGAGCCAAGAAGGCCGGGGTGCAAGCCCAGGAGGCCAAGGCCAGGGCACAGCGAGCTGAGGCCGAGGTGGGGCAGGTCGTCTGCAAATATAAGGCCTCGCCGGAGTTCGCAAAGGAAGTCCTTAAGGCCAGCCTCAATGCTTACGTCAAGGGCTTCGAGATGTGCAAAGTCAAAGTGTCCACGACCCTCAAGATCGATAGATTTTGTACTTTATTTTCATTGTTAATGAAGAAGAGCTTTTTGCAAAAATGCCTTTATGTTTTGCCTCGCCTATTCCTTCTTTCCTTTGGGAAGAATACTTTATTGTACAACTAACGATAAGACGGACCCCGTACCTGTTGGTGAGAGGGGACCTTTCTTTTGGGATGTCCCTAACTCTGAGTGTTGTGCATGTTGATAATGTCGTGGCCGAACCATTGTGTTAGGTTGGCCAATGTTGAGATGCGTCTTCGAGGTGTAAGTCGGCCGCATAGGACGTTACATAAGATGCCCTGAGCTGTCGCAGGCCGTTTGAAGGGAGATTCGTCTGCGTTCGAATATTCTAAGGACTTAGAACGACCCGAGGGCAACCTAGCGCCGAGATCAGCTTGAAAATGCCAGGGGCCGAGTGGGGCTTGACCGGGGAAGGTCTGGACCAATTCGGCCTGACCTTGGAGATGTCGAGGCCGAGTGGGGCCGACCAGGGGCGATCGGGGCCGACTCGACAGACTTGAAGACCGTGAGCATCGGCAAGCTCTTTTAGAACCACTTCGGGGGTTCGTGTGCCGCCCGAGGGACGAATCGGCGGGTATGGAGCCTTTAGGGTCTTAACCGCCTCGGGGGCACTTTCGTGCCAGGGCCGAGTGGTGTCCCGTAGGCTGCGATGCCGACGAGCTCTTTGGAACCATCTCGAGGGTTTGTGTGCTGCCCGAGGGGCGACTCGATAGGGTACGGAGCTGTTAGGGACTTGAATCGACTCGAGGGCATCTCCTAGCCGGATTGAGTGGTGTCCCATTAGCTGCGATGTCGGTGACCTCCTTTTGAACCACCTCGGGGGTTTGTGTGCCACCCGAGGGGCGACTCGATCGGGTACGGAGCTGTTAGGGACTTGAACCGACTTGAGGGCATCTCCTAGCCGGACCGAGTGGTGTCCCATTTGCCACGATTCTGGTGAGCTCCTTTTGAACCACCTCAGGAGTTTGTGTGCCGCCCGAGGGGTGACTCGACCGGGTACGGAGCTGTTAGGGACTTGAACCGACTCGGGGGCATCTCCTAGCTAGACCGAGTAGTGTCCGTTAGCCGCGATGCCGGTGAGCTCCTTTTGAACCACCTCGGGGTTTGTGTGCCGTCCGAAGGGCGACTCGACCGGGTATGGAGCTGTTAGGGACTTGAACCAACTCGGAAGCGTCTCCTAGTCGGACCGAGTAGTGTTCCGTTAGCTGCGATGCCGGTGAGCTCCTTTTGAACCACCTCGGGGGTTTGTGTACCATCCGAGGGGCGACTCGACCGGGTATGGAGCTGTTAGGGACTTGAACCGACTCGGGGGCATCTCCTAGCCGGATCGAGTGGTGTCCCATTAGCCGCGATGCCGGTGAGCTCCTTTTGAACCACCTCGGGGGTTTGTGTGCCGCCCGAGGGGCACTCGATCGGGTACGGAGCTATTAGGGACTTGAACCGACTCGGATGCATCTCCTAGCTGGACCGAGTGGTGTCCCATTAGCCACGATGCCGGTGAGCTCCTTTTGAACCATCTCGGGGGTTTGTGTGCCGCCTGAGGGGCAACTCGATCGGGTACGGAGCTGTTAGGGACTTGAACCGACTCGAGAGAATCTCCTAGCTGGACCGAGTGGTGTCCCGTTAGCCGTGATGCCGATGAGCTCCTTTTGAACCACCTCGGGGGTTTGTGTGCCGCTCGAGGGGCGATTCGATCGGGTACGGAGTTGTTAGGGACTTGAACCGACTCGAAGGCATCTCCTAGCCAGACCGAGTGGTGTCCCGTTAGCCGTGATGCCGGTGAGCTCCTTTTGAACCACCTCGAGGGTTTATGTGCCGCCCGAAGAGTGACTCGACCGAGTACGAAGCTGTTAGGGACTTGAAACAACTCAGGGGCATCTCCTAGCCGGACCAAGTGGTGTCCTATTAGTCGCGATGCCGGTGAGCTCTTTTTGAACCACCTCGGGGGTTTGTGTGCCGCCCGAGGGGCGACTCGACCGAGTATGAGGCTATTAGGGACTTGAACCGACTCGGGGGCATCTCCTAGCCAGACCGAGTAGTGTCCCATTAGCCACGATGTCGGTGAGCTCCTTTTGCGAGATCTGGTCCTTGAATGCAAGGGAGAGCATGTTGTTGCATTGGAAGGGATCCTTTTATTGCTCGTAATCTGAGGGATACATCATTGATAATATCGGTGGAGATTATCCACGTTCCAGGTATGCGGAATGGGTTGTCCGTTGAGATCTTCTAGTCTGTATGCCCTCCGGTGGAGTGTCTCGGTGATATGATAAGGACCCTCCCAGTTGGGAGATAGTTTTCCCCCCTCCGTAGGCTTAGATACCTCAGCCTTTCTTAAAACCATATCTCCATGGTGAAAGACCTTAGGACGAACTCGGACGTTATAGTACTTGGCTGCCCGCTGACGGAAAGTCGCCATACGCAGGCTTGCCCGGTCATGTGCTTCATCGATAAAGTCCAGGTTGGCTCATATCAATGTGGAATTGTCTTCCTCGTTGAAGGACTCCACGTGCGGACTGGGTAGTCCGATCTCAACAGGGATGACGGCTTCGGATCCGAAGACGAGACTGAAAGGAGTCTCGCCCGTCGGGGCTCTGAGGGTTGTGTGGTAAGCCCATATCACGCTGGGAGCTCCTCCACCCATCGACCCTTTGATCCATCTAGCCGAGTCCTGAGCCCTCTGAAAATGGTGTGGTTCATGACCTTGGCCTCCCCATTGGTCTGGGGGTGGCCGACAGAGGTGAATCGATGGTGAATACCTAGCTCGCCATAGATAGTTTGAATGCTTCATTGTTGAACTGGTGACCATTGTCCGTCATGAGGGTGTGTGGTAGGCCAAAGCGGCATATAATTGACTTCCAAAAGAAGGCTTTGACTTTACTCTCAGTGATCTTAGCCAGCGCCTCGACCTTGACCCACTTGGTGAAATAGTCGATGGCTACTAGCAAGAATCTTAGCTGTCCCAAGGCTGGGGGGAATGGCCCAAGGATGTCCATTCCCCACTGGGCGAAGGGTCAGGGGGCTGAGAGCAGGTTAAGCAGGGTAGACGGTTGATGTTGGATGTGTGCGTGGCACTGGCAACCATCACACTTCTGAACTAGTTTAGCAACGTCCTCCCTCATGGTAAGCCAGAAGTATTCCTGCCGAAGGGCCTTCTAGGCCAGGGACATGCCCCCAGGTGATTTCCGCAGATGCCTTCATGGATTTCTCTAAGGATGTAGTCGGCGTCGGCAGGTCCTACACATCTGAGCAGGGGGTAGGAGAATGACCTCCTGTATAGACGTCCGTCTAGGAGGACGAATTTGAAAGCCCTCCACTTGAGCAGCTTGGCTTCATTGCGGTCATCGGGGAGGGTGCCGTCAGTGAGATAAAGGATGTAGGCATCCATCCATGTAGGCTCTTGGGTGAGCGGGAGGACTTCCTCGCAATCTTCTATGCTGGGCCTTTCTAAGTACTCAATGTAGGCGTCTCTTGCGATGCCGTCGACGGTGGTAGCCAGGTGGCAAAGAATGTCAGCCTTGGCATTCCCACTCCGAGGAATGTAACTGATGCTGAAATAAGCTAACGGAGAGACCAAGAGCCGAACCTTGCCCAGGTATTGAGTCATAGCAGGGTCACGCGCCTCGTACTCTCCGTTGATTTGTTCGGAGATGAGTTGCGAGTCGGTGAAAGCTCTGAGACGCCTTATTCTAAATTCTTGGGCCAGCCTTAATCCTGCTAGCAGAGCCTCGTACTCAGCTTGATTATTGGTGGCTTTGAATAGAAACCGTAGGGCGCATTCTGCTTTCTCCCCACCCGGTCCGGTGAGAATGAGACCGGCACCGCTTCCCTGAGAGTTTGACGCGCCGTCTACATGGAGGATCCAGGTTTCTCCACCATCGCTCGGCTCAGGCTCGTGCCGCTCCATGGAAACCTCCCTGGTCTCCTCATCTGCCCAAGTGCACTCGACTAGAAATTGGCCAGGACTTGGGACTTCAAGGCCGGCCGCGCTTGGAAGGAGAGGTCAAACTCTTCTAGCTTGATGGCCCACTTGGCGAGTCGGCCTAAGGTGTCTAGACGAGCCAGGATGGCTCGGAGGGGCTGGTCCATGAGCACCATAATGGGATGGGCTTGAAAATAAGGCGGAGACGCCGAATGGAGATGATTAGAGCGAAGATAATTTTTTCTATCTTGGAGTACCTGACTTCTGCGTCGTGGAGCACCTTGCTCACGTAATAAATGGGCCTTTAGGTTCCATCAGCATCGAGATGCACCAAGACTGAGCTAACGGCCTCCGGAGAAGCAGCTAGATAGAGGAAGAGACTTTCCCCGTCCCTTGGTTTGGATAGGAGCAGAGGAGAAGACAGAAATGCCTTCAGGCCATCGAAGGCTTTCTGGCAGTCGTTCGTCCACTCGAAGCTGTTTACTTTCGTGGGCCTTGAAGAAGGGCAAGCATCTCTCGTCTGATTTGGAGAGGAAACGACTTAAAGCCGCCACCCTCCCCGTTAGTCGTTGTACTTCCTTCTTGCTGGATGGTGGTCTCATGTCGAGGATGGCGCTGATTTTCTCTGGGTTCGCTTCGATCCCCCGCTGAGTCACCATAAAACCCAGGAACTTGCTCGCCGTGACTCCGAAGGTGCATTTCTTGGGATTCAGCTTACCTGGAAGCGGCGGAGGTTGCTAAAAGTTTCCTCTAGATCGGAGACATGATCAGAAGCGCGGATGCTCTTGGTCAGCATGTCATCCACATAGACTTCCATGTTTCGACCTAGCTGATCCTGAAACACCCTGTTCATCAATCTTTGATAGGTGCCCCCGCGTTCTTGAGACCGAAGGACATCACTTTGTAGCAATAAATCCCCTTTTTTGTCACAAAAGATGTGTGCTCTTCATCATTGGGGTCCATCCTTATCTGATTATATCCGGAGAAGGCATCCATGAAGCTGAGGAGCTTGTGGCCGAAGGTGGAATCTACCAGCCGGTCTATCCTTGGCAGGGGAAACTGTCTTTCGGACACGCCTTGTTGAGGTTGGTGAAGTCGATGCAAATTCTCCAGCTCTCATTTGCCTTTCGCACCATGACCACGTTGGCCAACCAGCTAGGGTAATGCGCCTCTCAGATGTGGCCGGCACTGAGCAGTTTGTTAACCTCCTCATCGATGGCCTTTTGTCGCTCGGGAGCGAAGCTCCTCTTCCTCTGGCAGATTGGACGGTGCTTCGGATCGATGTTGAGCTTATGGGTGATTACTTCTGGAGGGATGCCGGGCATGTCGGATGCTGACCAAGCGAAAACGTCTGAGTTAGCCCGCAAGAAGGTTAGGAGGAGATCACGATCCTCCGGGGGAAGGAGTCCGCCGATATGCACGGTCTTCGTGGATCGTCCCCAAGGGGAAAGGTCAGGAGGTGCTCGGCCGGCTCCCTCTCCTGTCAGACTCCCTGGGGTCAGGTGCTTCTGGGATCGGCTCGGCCTCCAAGGGGCTTGACGCCATGTGATAGCAGGGAAAAACTGAACCGATCTCGCCTTTCATCTCCCCAACACCTCCGCTAGTAGGGAACTGCACCAGCAGGCGTCGGGTGGAGATAATAACATCCAATAGATTTAAGCCTGGGCGCCCGAGAATGGCATTGTATGCCAAGGGGACCCGCACAACCAAGAACTTCATGATCACTGTGCTTTGGCATGGCGGTGTTCCGGCTGTCACAGGCAAAGATACCTCGCCCTCAACCCTTACCGAATCCCCGGTGAATCCGACCAAAGGGGTTGCTACAGGCTGAAGAGAGTCTAGAGATAATCCCATCCAAACAAAAGCGTCATAAGTGAGGATGTCAGCTGAGCTGCCACTATCAACCAATATCCTTTTTACAGGGTGCTTGGCGATCGTCATAGAGACGGCGATGCCTTCATTGTTTACATTCTCAAAATTCACCGGTCCCCCCCCCCCCAGAACTACATTACCCGGCGCGTCCTCCCCTCTTGGCCGCTTGGATGAGGAAGCCGCTCCCCAAGACACCATTCCAACTGTCCGCTCCGTGGTGGTGTTGTTGACAGCGGCCTGGGCAGGCCCCCATGAGTACCGGCAGTGGTTGTGGCACCTTCTGGACATATTTGCCGAGGTAGCCCCTCTGGATGAGCTCCTCAATGGCGCGCTTCAAGTTGAAGCAGCTGCCGGTGTCATACCCGTAGTCTCGATGGAATCGGCAGTAATGGCTCTTGTCGCGGGGAGGACCTTTCTTCATAGGAGGAGGGCGCTGGAGATAAGGCTCGCCCTCGATTTCCATCAGGATGTGGGATTGAGGGCGAGGAGAGGCGTGAGCTTGCTCTCGTCGGGGATGGGGCTTCGATGCCTGTTGTCGGATCGGCGAGGCGGATCGGGCCGCCGGTGGTGAGGGGGGACGCTCGGCTCGGGGTGTGCAGGCCTGCGGCTGGAGCTCCTTGATGATTCCCGGTGGATGAGGTCGACCTCATCCATGCGGATGTACTTCTGAGCTCGAGGAGAAGGTCGGAGTAGGAACCCGGGGGCTTCTTGTCCAGAGAGAAGGTGAAGCGGGACGGAGGAGTCCCCGCTTCAGCGCCAGCGTTGCCACCACATCATCGAGGTGGTAAACTTCAAGGGTGGCGGTCTTGAACCGGGACACGAAGTCCCGCAGCGATTCCTTCTCCTTTGGCGCACAAGAAGAGGCTGTCTGCGACCCTCGGGATTCGCTGGTTTCCAGCTCCCGAAAGGAGTTGATGCTGTGGGAGGACAGGCGCGAGTGCCAAGCGCGAGCAGCCTTCCGCAGAGCAGCAGGAAAGCTTTGAAGAGAAGGTCTGAGGCATCTGAACTTGCATCATGGCCTTGTAGCTCTCGAGGTGGTCGAGAGGATCCGTCGCACCATCGTACGGATCTATCTGGGGAATCAAAATCTGGAGGGGACGGGCTCTTCCAGTATCCGACGAGTATAAGGAGGACGTGTGTCATATTCCTCCTCCGGTTGATTGTTGATCTTCCTGGCGAGCTCGTCTAGTAACCGATTGTACTCGTCCAGGTGCTCCTCCGCCTGGTGGTTGATTGTCGGGGCCCTCCGAGATGGCTTGGAGGATGAAGAAGAGGAAGATGAAGGAGAAGGACGCGAAAGATGGGATTTCGCTTTGGTTCCTCTGGCGATGCGGCTCTGGAGGAAACTTGCTCGGGCCACAATCTGGAGATCGCAGCCTCTTAAGGGGCTCACGGCGTGGCTTCCTTGGAGAAGCCCGATGACGACCGGCCTTTCGCTGAGGAGAACCTCCCCTTGCAGACTGTTGACTGGCAGGGGGAGCGGTCTGATGCTGGGTGGCCACGGACTGCTGCTGCTGAAGTCCGTGGACCATGGCGGTGAGGATCTAAACTTGCCGAGTGAGAGTTCCAGCTGCTCTGCAGCCGGGGCAGCCGCTTCCGGTTGAGGGGAAATGATGGGAGGAACAGCGGCAGGGAGGTTGGTCTCCTGCTGCTTAGCCAGGGGAGGATGCCCTTGATGCCCCCCAAGGTGACTGACTGAAGCGTCCTGAGCTCGTGTCATCACCATTGTTGGGAGAGGGTGAGAAAAGAGAAGTATACCGTAAGGTTTGGGCCTTCTTTGCTTTCCGCTCCCTATCTAGCACGCCAATCTGATGACGTCTGATCACTGATCTTGAACGTCGGAGAAGAGAGCTGCTTAATCCATGGTCCCACGCCTGATCGGATGGCCTGCAAAAAGTCCAAGACTGGAGGGGTGCTCCGGTGGGGACCATCCGATGCTCAAGTCAGTAACCGGGGGCACAGCCGAGGAGAGCTCAGACGAACTCAAGGGAGAAAATATGAGTCCTCAGAAAAGGGGAGTCCCTTTCTGAGTATCAGGGTAGCGAGCATATGAGTTTGCATACCTTGTTTCTGAGTGAACTTACCCTTTTATAGGGGGTTGACACCTACACAACCACGTGGAGTTCCGTAAGAAAGGAATGTCCGTGGGGTTTGTGGGGTTGCATGAATTTGGGCTGGTTGGTGGGTCCTGTCCCATCGAAGAGGGAAAAATGGCGGTTGGTGAGCTACGTCCCATCAGTCAGTGGGGCTGACAGGTATTAGGTCCAGTCCCATCAGTGGCGTGACCTATGGGTAGTTGGGTCTGGGGATGCCAGGTGGCGCGGGTCAGAAGGACGGCGTGCGAATAGCCAGGACCGTTCTGGGGCCAACCTGAGACAGCCTTGACCCTCCAGAGGGCACCGAGGCCGAGCAGGGCCGACTCGGTCGACCTGAAGATGCCAGGGCGGGGGGATCAGGGAAGGTCGGGGCCGACTTGGCCGACTCGGAGATGCCGGGGCTGAGCGGGGCCGACCAGGAAGGTCGGGCCGACTTGGCCGACTTGGAGATGTTGGGGCCGAGCGGGGCCGATCAGGGAAAGTCGGGGCAGACTTGGTCGACTTGGAGATGCCGGGGCGGGGCCGCCTTAAGATTTGGATTTTGCCATAATTGCCCTCGTGGCTACGTCAGCCACATCACAATTATTTCAATCATTTCATTATTTTTGTTTTAGCTCTCTTCTTGGAGTTTCTATTGAGCTGATCACGGTTCTCACTTTTCTAATTTACTATTGGCTCTTCTTCTTCATGCGGCAAGGTTGCAAAGAAGAGGAGAGAATATTTAGCGTTGCTTGAATGGAATTTTACATATTTTTCTTTGAGAATGATGGCACCTCATTGATGAAGATAAATTGATTCCTTTCTCTTTTATCCTTATATTTTCTATATATTTTTCACAGTTATATTTATAACAAAATTTTATTAACTTTAATTTATTTGCATGCACCAACCACGCACATTATCGATTCAGGCGATTATCTTTTTATTTAATCTAGTACATTAAAAGATAATTAAATAATAAAAATTATGAAAATAAAAAAAATGGGTTAAAACTGCCATGGCAAAAGTGTTTATTGGATTACCTTTTTAATAGAATTGTTAGACTCGAGTATGAATTTTTAACATGTTTAATGAACAAATTAGTTTTAGTAATTTGAGTTGATAGACTTTTTGATAAATTTTTGACTTAACTTGTATCAAACTCAATCCAATTACCATCCTTACGCATGCATAAATGCAATGTATAAATAAAAAAAATAAAAGAGGAAAAACAAAAAACTGTTAATAAAATGCTTAAGATCCATTTTACTCCATTGAATGCCATCACCTTGCCAAACAAATATTTACATGTAGTTGGCTTTGATTGAGAAAAGATGAGAAATAATAATAATCTATGAGTACTCTAAATTTGTTACTTCAATAAATTGGATAGGAATGAAATTAAATCCCTTTCCTTCATCTTAAAATAAATGAATAAATAAGAATAAATATATCCCAAAAAAAAAAATCCTAGAACTAAATCTCCAAGGAAAAAGTTAAATAAATATCCCTTAGTATGCTAAATAGAACTAATATGAAAAGGAACTCCAGCACTATAATCTCTTAGATTGATGAGTCTGCAAAGTTCTTATGTTTTCAGGAAGATTTAATAAATCACTTGTACCATAGAGAAAACAAAGCAATCAGCTAATAAAATTCTTCATCAACGGACTGACATTGTTGTCTTCAAAGTAATGTAATAGAGTTCACCCTTATAATTGATCCCCTTCTTAAATAATAATAATAATAATAATAGCAGTATTAGTATCTTAATTTCAAACTACTTGGGATTCATTATATAAATCCTTGTCATTACATTCATATTTATGGGATATAATCATCAACTACATAATTTTTTTTTCTATTTGAGCTTGGAACCCTGTGTGTAAAAACTTTATATATAAGTAGAATTAATTGATTAAATAAAAAAAATAAAAGATGCAAAGATTTCACAAAGAGCACCTCTTTAATCTATCAAAATTCGAGTTGAAATTTATAACTGAGCTGGATGCATTGGTCCCTACTGGGGGAATTTGCTGCATGAAAGCCGCAATTCAACCAAATATCTGCTCCAAACTTGACCCTAACCAAGTTGTTCTGCAGGAGACATCAGCTACCCCACCTTATTAAGTACCCTGAAAACCTAGCAGAAAGTCCATCTCATCTCATGGAGACAACAGATCAAAACTCTTTAGATCTCAATTTTTATTAAATAATTATTGCCGCCAACTGGTCATCATTGGCAATTAAACTAATAATTTTTATGCATGATAGATACAATATGGATAGACTTGCATGTTATGTTTAAGTTCTAAATGTGCTGCCAAAAAGGAACATGCTAGCTGGAAAGTTGATAAAATGGGTCCAGTTGATGTGGATTTATAAACTTTACAGCAGGCAGCGCACCTTTCATGGATCACATCTGATTAAATAGAAATATACATCAGAAAATTTCATAAAATCTCCCATTTTTCTTGTTTTTAGATGACCATGACATCGATTTTATATCAAAATTTTATGTGATTAAATAATAACTTAATTATTCATAATTAAAAAAACTCTAACTTTGCATAACCTAATAATCCATACATATTTATAGTACTACAATATAAATAAATATTCATTAATACTTGCATGCTATTTGGTTCTGTTTGTTTTAATTTTTTAAAAGTTCAGATCGAAGTTGGACCTATTTTTTTATTTTAGAATTTTTTAAATTTAAATTAAATAAGAGTTAGAAAAAAATGATTCAAACTAAATTAAAATTATGATTTAAATTAGTTTTGCAATCCAGTTGATCTCATTGCACACCTTGTGGCCAACTGCCAGTCAAATAATTGATAAGTTCTCCTTCGAGAGAGTCCAGACCGAGTGCTTTCAGAACCCAGGTGCAATACAGGTGGTAATAGTGACATTATCCTTCTCGCATAGAATATATTTATTTCCTTTCAAGAAAAAAAAAAACATTCAGAAATTAGGGATATATTTATAAAAAGGATGGGTGCAACTTGATGTAGTTTGACTCCAGTTTAATAGTGATTGGCATGGCCACTATTTAATATGTATTTAATTACCCAGAGATATTTGGTGGAGATATTGAGAAGGCTTATCCTTTGGAGCTCAGCCAGTCAAAAAGTGTGGCCACTTGTTTGCCACAGTGGCGCAGTGTGCTTCTGGTACACTCTTTTAGCTTAGTCCTTAGTCCTAGACATCCAAGGACAATTCAGGCTGTCAAAGAGCACAGATATTATAATATATGATAAGTAAAATAAAATTTTTATAATATTTTTTAATTTTTTAATATATATATATATATATAAAAATTAAAACTTTTATTTTAGTACCTAATATTAGTTCTACCTATCTTTTAATACCATCAAGCTACTGAAAAAAAAAATGAATTTATTTTAAAAAACTTATTGATACATGGCTATTATATGCTATTAATGCATTACAATAGAAATGGATGAAGGGATTTTTTGCATTTCAAAACCAAAGTTTTAAGGATTTTAATATTTTTAAAAAAAAATTAATGTGCAAAGCAATCAAACTTGAAGGTTCTCGCTGTAATTTTTTAAACAATTATTTACTATCCTTTACTAAAAGCCTAATACTTGAGACAAAGGCTTTCAGGTGGGTCGTCGTCTTATTTTTCTCAGAAAGATAAAAGGTGGCAGAAGCTTTCCAAAAGCACCAGATGCCAAACAACGTGCAGTACGCCAAGTGGTGAGCTTTGGAGCCCCTCCATTGCCCATTTCTAAAGTCCAGAGGGGATTGTTCACTAGTTTCTTGCTGCTCTTATAGCAAGTTGCAGTTATGAAAAAGTGAGAGGCTCATTTGGATAACTGCGGGTTTTCATATGTTGGGAGAAACATGGGTAGAGAAGAAGAGTACAATGCCTTCCTTTGGCCACAACATTTAACTAATTGAGGGAGGAGAATGCCAAATAATTTCAAGGTTTCTATACTTTGTTAGATATCTTTTTAAGGGCTTTCTTCAGTATTAGTCTTACAAGTTAGGCAAGAAAGTCGACATCACTTTCCTTGTCACATCTAAAGGAAAAAAAAACAATATTCTGTCAGCATTTTTTCTTTTAATTTTCTTTATATCATATCTAATGGCGTTAATACATGCATGGTTTACTATGAAAATGAAGAATTGGCATTTAATTTGGTCCATTGAACATATCAATTCTGAACTAGCATAATAATGGAATGAAATGCAGAGATGATGAACCTTTTCTAGAGATGATAATTTATATTACCATATTGTATTCATGTTATATCAAAGCTGAGGTATATAGCACTGTATGAATCAATATAAATATGATATAATTAATTAATTTTATCAAAAATATGATTAATTTATTAAATAATAATATGATGATTATATAGCTCATTTAATAAATAGATCATGCTGCATCTACATGATACGACTCTGCTATTTATTTTTTACAGTATATATATATATATATATATATATATATATATATATATACACATGGATGATCAAACCATTCATGGTTGAGTCAAGTCCACTTTATCAGAATACAAAATTTGAGAAAGTACAGGCAAGCACGAATCATCCGATAACAAGCACCACGGTCCTAAATGATGGGCAACCCGGGCAGTAATCCAGTTAGCCGCTGAATTAGCTTTCCGATAAATGTGCCGAATTGGACAGTATCAACCTGGTGAAGCATAGACCGAATGTCGCTTATCATAGGGTTGGTCGAAATAGGGTCGTCCAGATCCTGACGGAGCCAGCGCACCACAGTGATAGAATCATCCTCAATAATAAGCCTGTGAATACTTAAACTACGTATGGCATAGGAGATACCAGCCTACGCAGCATGCAGTTCGGTAACCGGCACAGAGAGGTCCAGGAGTCTAAAACTGCCAACCGCCACCAAAGCACCATCAGACCTACGGATCAGAAAAGCCGAGCCCGCCAGACGCCCACGAACACTGCTATCAAAATTGACTTTGACAAGCCCTAGTGGAGGGGGTTCCCAAGAAATAAGGACCATACGCCGGTGCGCTGCCGGAACAGCAGGGGAATCCCATATGCTAGGGCTATCAGAGTCGATGGTAGACTGATGGAGAGTGTACTCATCTGAGAGGATCTGAGCAGTCCTGACTATCTGTGAGGAGGATCAGAAACATTAGAGAAAATATGACGATTCCGAGATAACCAGAGCGGGTAAGCAATATAGGCAGCCAAGGAGCTGGAACGATCGAAGTCCCTTCTCATATCCAATGAATCATCGTAAGGGAAGATGCACTGAACACTACTTATGCCCCATAGTCGATAACCCGCAATCTGCTGCTAAAGGAAAATATATATTTTTCAACATAATACTTAACCGCAACAAAAAGCAAATTAGATTATATTTGATTGTTATTGGACTTAAACCAAGTCAAGAGTAAAGCTGGAAATAATATTTATATCTCAGTCTAAGACTGGTTTGCCCAGTAAATTCTTATCACCTCCGACGCGGCAACGAAGCATTAATTAAGCTCACATGCGATCGAAACTCGCACTCACAAAATTAATTCGTTAGACGTACAAGTCCAACTTGGAACTTGTCTCTATCCCATGTTAATTCTTATCCCCCCTTTTCTTGCCATTGGATTCCTTGCAACGCTCAATTTATTAAGTCGATCTTATCTCTCTCCACACAACTTTAGAGGCCAGCCATTGTGCGGATGAAAAGCATAATGCGTAGCACTTTTTCTTCCTGTGACAACGCATGCATGGGAGGGGGGCGGGAGGGGGGCTGTCGCTCCACTTCCAACCTCACGGCTTAATCCGGCCCCACCATAGTGTACATGTAACAACAACAATAACAATTATTATTATTATTATTATTATTTAAATAAATTATACAAATTTTTATTTTATTTAATTAAAAATTATTTTTAATATAAAAATTTTTTTTTATTATTTTTAAATAATTTTAAATATCTTTATTTTCTTTTTTATATCAAATTATTTATAATTATTTTTAAAATATATTTTTTATATTACAACACATTTATCTCAACATTTTTATTCTAATCATATTTATGTACATGCATAAAATATAATTAATTTTATAGCTATTATAAATATTTTTCTTTTAACTTTTTCATTTTATCCATCTTGAACAACATCATTCTTAGCCTCTTCCTTCTTCTCTTTAAATAATGAATGCTAAATATTTTAAAAAATATATTTTTAAAAACTTTATAATCCTTAATTTTTAATTTTATATTTATATTTACTTTTAATTATATTTAAATTATATTTTACATATTCAATCTCCTTCCTATTTAGGCTAATTTTTTTCAATTTCAAACCTTTAATTTTATATAATCACATTTATGCTTGATTTTTTTAAAAAAAATGTATTTTTTAGATTTTTATGATTTTAATCGATAATTCTTATTTTAAGATATCAAGTTCATTAGCAAATTTCTCAGTATTGATTATTTTAAGATATATTTATATTTTTAAATATTAATTAAAATAAGATAAATTTCGTCATACTTCTTCTTCTAACCGTGTGTGCTTGGGTGGTTAAGGAAAAGTCCAAGGCGAAAGCATTTGAAATTTTAAAGTAAATAGTTAACGAAAATAAAACCCCTTTTCCGGTCATCACTTCCCTTCTTCAAGTTTGAACAACCCCAAGTCCAACAGGTGATTTCGTTATAATTCTACCACCGGGCGAAGACCAGATCTCGCCCGTGGAAGTACGGCTCCGGTCAAGGAGTGACCACATGGCCGTTGTCTCCAAAGATGCCAACGATGTTGTACCCAATGGCATCAAAGCATATTCTCTTCTCCAAAGACTCTTCCCTTCTCCCCACTTCGTCTTTCAAAGGATGGGCCCATCGTAACGCGGACGTCCCATCAACGCCATTAGTTTCGCATCAATAATAACTTTTTTTTTTGTGAAATTAGATGCCGTCCGCGATGAAATTTTCCAAATATCTTCTCCTTAAAATATTAATTAATTGATTAATTATAGTCTTTTTTTTTGTAAGAAATTATTAAATTCCTCTAATTCAGAGATTCGTACCCTGTTAGAAAAATAATTTTGTCTGACTGGGTCTCCGTTTCGTGCCGGCCAACAAAAGCTCGGCGCAGGGCCGAAGATTCCTCCGAGCCACGTCCGCTAGCAACCAAACAACCATCAAATAAATTAATACCAAACAAAACAAATCATAAAATGAATAAATATACAAATTTATACGTACCACACGGATTACTTACGACGACGGACGGACGGACGGACGGCGACGGAATCCATCCCTCCGACGGCGAGAGCGCCCCAAACGGCGACGGAAAAGAACGACGGAACGGGAAGAACGTACACTCACTCGCTGCTGCAAAGGACAACGAATAATGCATCATTCGCCACGGATTGTTTTATTAATACCATACACATAATTCAAATTCAAATTAATCCGCTGATTAAAGAATTAATTAGTTGTCTTGGTGTGAATTTGTTCCAGTCCAGTTCTGTTCTGATGCGGGTCATGTGTCAGAGAAATACTCCTTCAATAGCCATCAACGGCTGTCAAAAATTCTATGTACACATCTCTCCGTCCGTCCTCTTTGTACAAGCGAAGAAGGCAAAAAAAAAAAAGGAAAAAAAAATAGAGACCCTCTTCTTCAAGTGCGAGTTTTCGCGATTTGGAAACCTCCGATCGGGATCCGATGCGCCGGCGAGCCGAGATCGAGAGAAGAGGAGGAGAAGATTATGAAATATAATATTATTTTTTTATTTTTTAATTAACGAACCTGCTTCGAGATCCAGATCTAAGATGGGGTTTAGATCACAGATCGTCGGCCTTGGACATAACGGAAAGGCGGCTTGGCCGTGGCTGAAACGCCGCCCGCCGGCGTTGCTGGTGGGAAGAGGGGCGGATGAGAGCAGTGAGGGCCCGCTTGACCCACTCCCCCTCCACGGTGCCGATCCGGACCAGCGAGTTGGTCATCGCCGAGCGCCGCGCGTTGAGCCGGTGGGACGTCGAGAAGGCGGCGTGGTTCTGGTGGTGGGGGTGGAGATGGAGGCCCTTGTGGAGGCTACAGCGGAAGGAGCCCGGGTGGGTGGTGGGAGAGCACATGCACGTACGGCGCTGGCGGGCGGGGGCGGCGATAGGGCGGGGGGAGAGGTGGTGGTCGGCGACGGCGAGGGCGCGGCCAGGTGAGGTGGTGCGGCGGTGGGGTTCGAGGAAGAAGCGGACGGAGGGGGCGGGAGCCGGGGAGGCGCCGACGAGGCTGACGCGGGTGGGGGAGGCGGGGCGATGGAAGAAGGTGGAGGAGTGGGAGGCGAAGGCGGAGGAGGAGGCACCGCCCGAGGGGGAGTAGAAGCGCCCCGAAGGCGAGATCGATCGCTGGAGAGAGTTTACTCTTCCGGCGATCGATCTCGGGAGGACCGGTTCGCCGGATCTTCTTGAGGAGGTCGCCATTAGATTAAAATAATAAAAATAAAAGGAGGTGGGGGGGGCGCGGAGAGAGAGAGAGAGAGAGAGAGGAGGAGGAGGAGGAGGGGTTTTGGGTAGCTAATTTGGCAAACTTAACTCGCCTCGGCCATGGCTTTTATAGGGGATTTGGGTTTGGAGAAGGCAGGGAGGTAAATAAGGGGAAGCGTGGGGCCGACGATGGGAGGGGCCGTGACTCGTGTTAGATAGACGGCCGTTGGAGCGTGGGTTAGTTAACCAGGGTTATGGTTTTCGTTCGTGCTCACCTGGCTGGCCCCTTGACGTTTGATTTAATTACAAGAACGCCATCGACACTTTCTGCGGTAATTGCGGCGTCGCGTCATGTTGACGTAGTTACCCTTCTGGACGGACCATTATTAACGCGCGCGCACTGGAATAAATTTAGTCAAAATATGCTTTTTTTTTTTTTTTTTTTTTTTTTAGTCCTCATACTTTGCCTCAAAATTTATTTTGATCCTTAATTGATTTTTAGGTTTATTCTTTTGAAAGTTTGAGGGCCTTGAATCGTTCTTCTTGGTGTCAGGATGCAGCCTTCTTTTTTCTTAAGAAACGATGGCCCAAGGCTCAGCTGTGAGCTTTGGAGCACTCTCATGGCGTTTTCTGCCTTGCTCTTAGATAGTATTTGAAATAGCGAATAAAAAAAAATATTTTTTATTAGTATTTAAAATAATAAATAAAAAAGAATATTCAAAGAATATTTTATGTTATTCTTAAAAATCATAACTATATGGGATAGTAGAGAATAAAGTTAATCAAAGAGATAATTCATGGTTAACCATGGAATATCCCCTCAATTTATTCCCTAGAAAATATAGGAATAGCTGATTATCCCTCTAAATAAGAGTAAAAAAGGTTATCCTATAAATTTACCTTTTTGTATTTGATATGATCAATGGGATAGTCAAGGAATATCTCTAGGAATAGCCAGAGGATAAACTCTATCCCATACACTTATCCATGAATAATATTTTTTTTATCAAACACTACCTTAATATGGAACAAGAGGCATAGAGTGCCTGCCACTTGGTTGCACACATTTGAAATGCACCAGCTGTCACTGGATTTGATAGGGATTGCCTTCAACCATGGTGAGCTTTAATTTGGATTTATTCTCTTGGACCCCCAATGTGTGGAGGGGTCTAGAATTTTTCTTCCACCTAACAAGACTTTTAAATGTATGAGAACCTGCAATCTTATTTTAACCTTATATATCCTATACAAAAATTAATAAATGCTCATTTACTTGATGTACACTTCATCTGATGCACTCGACTCAATATAGTCACCTACAAGACAAAGTCCAACAAAAATTAGTCTTTAACATAATATCAACACTAATCATCTTGAAGATTTCGGACATGACTTCATGGCCTCGCAAGGGATAAGTTCTGAGCTAGATATTTTTAAAAATTTTGATATTATAGCAGAAAATTTTAAATTAGGAAACTCAAATGGTGCATGTGTAACTAATACAAAAGATGTACATTGGATTTTTTTTTGTATAAAAGAGCATATAAATCGAACATGAGGAACAAAAAGCATCTAACATCCAATGGCTGATGATAAGAACATAAACGCATCAAAGCATTGCATAATTATCCAAGAATGATTTAAATAACTACAAGCTAGTTCCTTGATAATGCAAGGTGTTTGAACAATTCAAAGGGAAAACTATGCCTGTAAATTTCTCATGCAAATTAGTAGTCATAGTTACCAACCAAGATTGTCTTATTATGATATATGGTTTTCATCTAGAACCAAACCATCTGAAATATAGTTTTGAGGCAAATTTTTATGAGATATCAGAACAATCATTTACGTGATTCAATGATTTCTAAGAGCAGATTTATTCCTTTCACTCTAACTATCTTTCAATTATTTGGTCCGATTATTGATTTGGTATTAAATAAAACAAGTAATTAAATTGATAGTAAATAAAATAAATAATTAAAAGAAATTAATGATTTGGGTACCAAACCATCTGAAATATAGTTTTCAAAACTAAATCCAACATATATGCCTTTAAGTTTTAGGTTGAGCTGTTCTTGAGGTTGACCCTCTCCATCTCCAACAACCTTGCTTTATTTTGTGGTAAGGCCCTCTCAACCACAATTTCTCACCTGTCAATTAATAATATTGAGCTTTGTGCAAAACCATGGTTCACAGGAGCAACTTAATTTTCTCAATATATATATTTATCTAATCAAAATATCCAAACAGCCACCTCGTTTAATTCCAGTAGTGAATTAAACAAGATAATTTACATTTTGATTAGATTTTTCAACTCTTGTCGCTTCTAATCTATCACCAGTTGGATGACTTCATCAGTTGAGGGTTTGGTATGAAGAGGACTGGGGGCAATCACATTAATTCTGTGAGAGATGTCACAAAGAAGAGTTTATATGTTTGGATTCTTTCCCCAAGGACAGGCCAACTGCTCTTGGGACAATAGGTAGAGAAGGTAGGCTACAAGTCTAAAACTCCATGTCAGTGAAAAAAAAGATAATTGGGGACCCTTTCTTGGGACACAAGAGCCTATTTTCATATCATTTGATGGATATTTTTTTTATTAAAAAAAATATCCACATGAAAGGCAATGAATCCTCTACAAATTACCAATCAAAAAAAATATCCACATGAAAGGCAATGAATCCTCTACAAATTACCAAGTTAGGACTTTTGAGAATTATATGTGATAATTTTTAATTAGTTGTAGAGTGATAGCTGGATCCTATCCTTACTACTATATTCTATTTAACTTAAATTGAAGTCCCACCAATCACAAACCTCCATATACCCAGGTTCTAGGAGTTCCCTAGAGCACAAGTTGTGTTAAAGTTTCAAATTCTAAGCAAGAAGATTCTTGGTTGACAAGAGCTTGCTTGGATGACAAGCAATATATTTTTGACATCTCTAAGGAAAGATACTGCAATAATGGTCAGAAGTCTCATTTGCACCAAGGTTGGCTTGATTTCAAGAGTTGGTTAGTGTGTGATTAGGTTGTTAAACATGTAGTGTGGATGAGTTGATCCAGAAGAAGCTCCCAAGTGGGCACTAGCTTCCAAACCAATATGTACCAAGCTTTCTTAACTTCATTATTCACCAACAACATCAAAATGATCAGGGACCAAAATGTTGTTTCCTTCATCACTTCTTTATCTTAAAAGAAATAAAAGAAGGAAAAAAAAAAACACCACACACTTGATATTCCACAGAGATGGGAGACATATTACCACCCACCATGCAAGCAACAAAAAAAAAAAAAAAAAAAGAGACAGTAAATGATATAATTAAATAACTTTGATTTCATTGCCATGGAAATTTAGGCAGCTGTACCTAATCACCATGTGGCTTGTTGGTGATGTAGGGATGGTTGGCCTCCATACTTATTATTTTATTATGTCCAAGCTTCCACCATCACCATTTATTTATTCAAATTAATCATTTGTTCCTTTTCCTTTTTCTCCTTATGTATTGGCCTCATGGCCTTGGCCTATGCCGAGTTACAACATGGCTTTCCGTGGTCCAAAAAGCCAGATTAAGAAGTCTTCTTTTGACGTCTCATTCAAGGAATGGAGTACCTTCTATTTTTTTTGGCCACCATATAAGGACCAGCCAAGCTTCTAGTTCTCTTTTATATTTTTTAGTTAAGTAGTGTTTGATATGGAGGATAAGAAAGGATATTTTTGAATATTTCTTCTTATTCCCAAATGCTATAGCTAAAGGGATAGGTCTGAAAAAATTTAACTAGAGGGGATAACCCATGGTTAATCATGGTTAACCATGGGTTATCCCTTGAACTTATTCCCTAGGGAACCCAGGAACAACTAATGTTATCCCTTGATGGTAAACTTGTAATTTAAAAAAAATGCTTATTCCCTCAGCTATCTCCTGGATAAATGCTATCCCGTACATTTATCCAGAGATAGCTTTTGAGCTATCAAACACTACCTTAGTGTTTAAAATAGAAGATAAAAGAAGATATTTCTTGAATATTTTCTTTTATTCTCAAAAGTCATAATTATGGCAGTGTTTGATATGGGTGATAAGGAAGGATATCCCCTGGATATCCCTTCTTATTCCCAAATGCTATAGCTAGAAGGGATAGGTCTGAAAAAATTTAACCAGAGAGGATAACCCATGGTTAACCATGGGTTATCCCCTGAACTTATTCCCTAAGAAATTTAGGAATAACTAAAGTTATCCCTTGATGGCAGACTTGTAATTTAAAAAAAATGCTTATTCCCTCAGCTATTCTCTGGATAAATGTTATCCCGTACATTTATCCAGGGATAGCTTTTGGGCTATCAAACACTACCTAAGGGATAGCAAGGAATAAAGTTAACCAAAGGGATAATCCATGGTTAACCATGGAATATCCCCTCAATTTATTCCCTAG
Organism: Calamus simplicifolius; assembly: GCA_900491605.1. Taxonomy (NCBI): domain Eukaryota; kingdom Viridiplantae; phylum Streptophyta; class Magnoliopsida; order Arecales; family Arecaceae; genus Calamus; species Calamus simplicifolius. Next base: position 441,813 of record UESW01004500.1, read on the forward strand.
AAAATACAGGAATAACTGGTTATGGTTAACCATGGAATATCCCCTCAATTTATTTCCTAAAAAATACAGGAATAACTGGTTATCCCTCCAAATAAGAGTAAAAAAAGGTTATCCTATGGATTTACCTTTTGCATTTGATATGATCAATGGGATAGCCAAGGGATATACCTAGGAATAACTAGGGGATAAACTCTATCCCGTACTCTTATCCATGGACAATATTTTTCCTATCAAACGCTACCTTAGTCTTATTCAAGGAGGCCAAGCTTCTAATTTTCTTTTACTGTCCGTGAGTCTTATTCAAGGAATGGAATACCCTTTTTTTTTTTTTCCCCTCTAAAGCCAACAGTGGTCCATTTGCTAATCTCCTGATCACCAACAATAATATTTTTTTAAATATATATTTATAAAATATATGTAACATCCCAAGCCCATCAAAAACACATAGTCCTCAAATCTTAAGAGAAGTTTGGTAGCAGACCTTTTCTTTCTCATTCAATGTATAATTATTTTTAAATATTATAATAATATTTCAATCTCTTTCTTTTATAACATGGCATTCTCATTGTATATCACAAGCAAGAATATATATACATGCCATAAGTTAGCCTGAATTCGGATCGTTCATGCCATGGCAAGGTTTTATCATCATTTTATATATAGCTTTTTTTTTTTTTGGCAACCAACTTTGTATACTCAGATTAGTTATAATACCATTTATAATACCCTAAGTTCACTTGCAAGTTCAATTAACCTATTAGTGGGCCGAGATCACAAAATCCTAAAAACTCTAATAAAAATTTATATAAGTACTTAAATTTTTTTTTTTCTATCTAATATAAGACTATTTTTTGAGTATTAATTATAATATGTCTATAATTTTATAAAATTAATACTAGCTATTCATAAAATTTTATACCCAAGTGGAGTTATGCCAATCTCCTAGCTTGTGGAGTACAATTGTTGGCTAACTCTCTACGATGTTAAGATATTAATCATGATGAAGGTTATTATCCATTTAAAATTTCTCACTACCTCAAAAATCAAGGCAAGGTATAGCAAATGGACTCTTCTCCATTTTCTTCCCACATTTAACTTTGTTCAATTGCATAATTCTGGATGAGTGCAGGATGAATCCAACAGTTGGACCATTTGATTATCCAATATAATGTGATGTTTCTCAACTCTGGCAAGTATGGACTTGCCAGGTTTTATATCCCTAACATTGTTTTTACACCATGCTTAATGTGCTGAATTAAAAAAAAAAAATCATGGGATTTCAAATGAAATGAACGGAATGGTAGCTTAAAATAGCTAGTTAACTTACTTTTTACACGAAATAAAATTAACACTAGAGTGATAAAAATTGGATAAATCTAACAAAAAACCTAGAAATTAAAAATAAATAAATATAAATTAAATAGGCGATTACTTACCACAATGAATGAGTTTTATTTAAAAAATCTAATTATATTGAGAGAGAGAGAGAGAGAGAGGTGTTTAATTGGATGTTATATGGCTAGTGGCATGATACATTGTGAGGTTTTTGGAATCTCAATAATGATGTTCTCCTGATATCACCAAGGCATCAAGTTGTAAGTGAGAATACAACCACAAGCATATAAAAAGCAAAATTTTAAGACACCACTATGAATTACAATAATGAATTTTAGAGCACTTTTTTTTCAAAAAAGTAAAAAAAAAAATAATTTATTTTTATTTTTTTTTACATTTCTAACAACAAAAATATATTTACTAATCATTGTTGCTTTCTATTTTTATAATTTTTAAAACAAATATATATTTGATAACTACTATTATTTTTAATTTTTTAATCAAAAATACTTTTAAAAAGTTTCAAAAAGTTAGTTTTTAAAAGAAAGTAACAAAAAAAATTCTTTCACTTTTTCATAAATTAATTAAAATTACTTTTGGTAATAAAAAATTAACTAAATATATTTTTTTTAAAAAAAAAGAGAGATGCTAAACTTATCAATATTAGTTTTTGTTCTTTTATTATTTCAACTTGATTATGCACATAAGTATACAATACAACAACAATAACAAAATTATGGTACCAAACTAATTAGGATCAATAACATACTTGGTGAATATCTTTTAATATGATTTAAATTATCAACATATTGTTCATGACATTTTGATCTCAACCATCATTTTGATTGATTGGTGGTACCGAAGAAATATTGCAAACAAGTTGGAAAACCTTGCAAGATATACAAATAAAGCACCTCCAGTCCCTGTTTCACTAATTTATCAACATTATCCTTGTTAGGAATGCGAAGGCGGAGCCTTTACGGCATAGGCCTATTATGTTATTATTATTATTCTATCATAAAAAATTGTTTTTAAGTCATTATCAAGAGATTAGAAGCACTTGGAGTTAAGATTTCTAGAGAAACTATAATTATATTCTGCACTCTGTCTTTAATAGTGAAATTCTTTTATGTATATATGTTGCTCTTCTTTCTTCTTCCTTGAATTTGTACTAATAATAATAATATATGCACTTATTTCTCACAAAGATATTACCTGCCAATTAATGGATGCTAGTCATCAAATGAAGCTTCAATACTAAGTCAGAATATTATAAAGTCTTATTAATAAAAACCCATCACAGTAGTTCAGGGATCCAATCTTCTAGGCTTGCATCATGTTTTTCTTTGGGAGGGGCCCATCATTGGCTTTGGTACTCTGATCCGCCACCCTGCAATAATTTTGTCCAGAGTTGACGTGGGGTGAAAGATCTCTGTCCCTTTCCTCTTAAGAAGACTTGAGTGCAAGAAAAATCAATAAGGTATGAGAAATTCTTCAGCTAGCTCCCAAAGTTGATGCTATTAACTCCCAACATGAAGAAAAAGTATGCTTTTGACCAATAGCCATTCTTAAGCAGTACAAGAGACTTGTACAAAAGTTCCAAGTTAAGAAGAAAATTATGAACACTAGTGGTTTTAGAATTTTTTTTTTTTTTTAAAGCCTTGGAAGACCAAATCCACACCTGCTACTTCGATGACATCTTAGTAAGGTCATGGTGGTTGTGAATAAATTGTATCCTCTAAGAAAGCCAAGTTTTTCATTGACATTTGAGAAGGTGGCACTAATTATTTTGACAGCAACAAAGGAGAAGTTTTCAAGAGAAAAGTGAAAAGACTTGTTGGTGCTTGCCAGTTCTCTCTTTGAAATGAAGGAAAGAATAGCCTCCAGGAAATGTTCAGGGCCCTATTGGCATTGCTTCTAAATCCTGTTATTGTTTCCAAAAATATTTTTTTTTTTAAAAAAAAAGAAGACTGGCCAAGTATGGATCATGATACCTTTTGATTTTTAAATTATTGATAGGATTAACTCAAACCTGTATCTCCATGGGATATTTTATTAATTTATAGGAAAACAAAAGACTAAATTAATAATAGTATAAAAGAGGAAATTAGCTCTTGGTGTTCACAACTTGTCTGCAGGATACTGACCATTGTTATCTTATGCTTAGATTAACAATTAGAGCAAGAGGACAAAGTTTAATTTCTTAACCATTTCTTTCTTATTTTTTAAGTTGCATAAGGCTAGAAGTATGGCATTGACTGCTTGCTGTTTATTATTATTAAAATGGAAACTAGAAGATTCGAGATAGATAGATAGATAGATAGAGAGAGAGAGAGAGAGAGAGAGAGAGAGAGAGAGAGACTTTCTTCTTCCTTGCTTGTTCAACACTTGGTATAGAAAACAAATTTGTGGTCACCATGTCACATCTTTCACATGTGTTGTATGCAAGCTTGTGCGGTTCATTAAAGAAAGGTATTCCCACTCTATCAGCTTCCATTCATATAGCAATTCTTCTAGTGAAATGTTCCCCTACGCAATATTCTAGCCTTCTAGTCTAGCTATGGATGAATCTCATGAGACCGATAAGATCAAATCATCACATTAGAGGATTACGACATGCACACATAATTTGGAATTAGTTTATCTAGAGCCACTTGATATTGCTTGCAAGGATAAGCTCGCAAGGTTTTGAACTTCATATTGGAAGAATAAAGAAAAAAAGCTCTCTCTCACACAAATCCACAGCCTAATACAATTGATCAGCTTACACATTATTTTTATAAACCTCACTCTCATACTCGCTTGTTATCAAGGCTGCTCATCTATAAAAATATCCTGGCAAACATTTTTTAACAAAATGAGAGATTATTACCAAACAAATCCCAACAAGAAGGCTTCATGTAATTAAAGAAGGCATCTCAATCTGATAAGAAATTCAATACAAGCCTCAATTGAGACAATCTAAAAGAAAACATTTGAACTCAAAAGGAAATCAAGCCAGATCCTAACATTTTATATATCCAAAAACAAGCGACTCATGAAAGAGAGCAGTAGAGCGAGCAATTACCTCCAGTAATTATAATCCAGGTGAATGATGATCGAATAGTTGTGATCCCATCTAATATATATATATCCTTGACTACTGCATTTTAATATACAATTCTAGTCTTACTTCATCCAGTTCTCTTCTCTCTTTCAAAGATAAGAGAGAGGAACCGCGAGTGAAATGTGTTTTTAAGGAGGATGTATATTTATAATTAGATAACGACTGTCTCAAGAACTCATGGATGAGGACTTGGGATCTTTAATTAGCATCGTGGAAGACTTAAAGTAGAGCTATTATGTTGATTCATGAGATCAAAGACTACAAGCACTAGAAATCTCTTTGCTCAAAAACAAGCAGCAGAAACCTATTGCTCTAAACCAAACAATACTGAAAAGCTATCTCCAACTTCGCCTCACTAAAAACCTTCATTAATGGAGCTCACACATGCACTGCAAGCTCATATTGGCTACCACAAACCTTACTGTACGTACAATATAGTGTTCACTAACATCAGTGATTATATGTGACATGGTTTGCTTGCCATAGTTAGAGAAGCCGACAATAGCGTAGGACAGTTGAATGAGTTCATGAATGAATACAAATCATTCACTGTATTCATGTAAACTGTTGAGTGCATGCTTCTCAATTATTTCGTATATACTCCTAGCTGAAATTCTGCACAAGCTCCATATATGAGAAGAAAAGGCAAGGACCATTCTGTTCTGCTGTTCAGAGCTCCTTTCAATGGTTGTGGCTTTAGGCAGCGTTTGGATGCTGGAATAAGGCCTGGAATAGGGCCTTATTCCAGCTTATTCCCAAACACCCTGAAAAACGAGAGTGGGCCCATAAGACTGGCTATTCCAGTCAACCCTCTTTATTCCTATTCCTTATTCTTATTCATGATACCCCATGGAATAGCTCCTATTCCCACTGCAGCTATTCAGGGGCACCGATGGAATTAAATTAAATAAATTAAATTTATTATATCATTAAATAAATAAATAAAAATTATTTATAATATAATTTAAAATTAAATAAATTTATTAATTAAAATAATAAATTAAGTATGTATTTTTCCTTTATTAATATAAAAAAATTATTAAGTATGTTCTTATATTATTTTATGAATAGTAATTAATTTATTACATTATTTATTAATAAATAATAATTTATTCAAGTCATTTTAAAAAATAAAAATTGATAAACCATTTTTTGGAAGAGGTATCTTTAAAATTTCAGAAAAAATCTTCATCTATTCCTACTGGAATACATGTTTATTCTCATGTCATTTAAACATCATTTGGATTAATACTGCATTAATTGCACTGGAATAACATGGAATACCAGATTTTGATCCAAAAAAAATCTGGAATAACAAAAGGAATAAGCTATCTTACGGAATTCGTATCCCTATTCCTGTAATAACTTTTTAACATTCAAACGCAGCCTTAAAGAAGAAGAAGCAAATTAGTTTAATCCTGCCATAATGATATCACCGTCTTTTCTAACTGGCTTTGAGTGAGAGAAGATAGGATTGGGAGGATGATAGCAATCATTAAAGCATTTAGGCTTCCACACTTGGACTCTAATAAAGAGAAAGTCAGTAGTTTTTGGACCATGAGGTTACATTTGAAAGCAGAATATGCACTTAACCTGCTTATATTCTATCTAGTTTCAGCCAAGTAGTCATCTGAGTACATGGAATAAACCACTTTTTAGATTGTAAAACTGATATTTTCCCCCAAAATAAATGATACATCATAAATGTACTCTATTTATCTCCACTTAATCCAAGAATAACTTCTTTAGTGAAATGGTAAAATATTAACCCAATTTCTTTTCCTCTCAAAATGATTTCACCCAACCTCAGTTTCTTTTATTTTGATAGTGACGAATGTCATGTTTCCTTTCTCACGTTTTAAATCATCTAAATAGCTTTGTAATTGTGAGGAATACATTCAATGGAACCTTTACTCTTGATGTTGGTTGCTTCTATTCTTTTTGGCATGGATGTTTCCATCCCATGTGACTTCACATAAGACAATTATATGCCTATCAAAAGAAATTAATGATGCTTGGAAGAGAGTTCTCATTGCATTAGAAGCTTGGCAGCCACAATGAAAACTCCCAGTCGATAAGGTTATTGCAATGATCAAAATTATTTATTTACCATGTCAGAAAGTGAATTCACAGCCAGCCATCACCAAAGTAAAAACATTTTCTAACTACAATATAATTGTTGTAGCTACTAAAAGTTAGTGCTTTGGTTTGATCAAATTACTTCATGTACATAAGTCTAGTGCATAGAAGATTTTGAATACAAATATTTGTTTATTTAACTTAGAACTCACAGTATGTTACTAAAAGATTTTGTTAAATGTATCGGGAAGCCAATGCGGATGCTGATTGGACGACTTCCTTTATGGCTCAGCATACTGGCTCATGGATTTGGAGGCCTGGAGATTACTGTCCTACTTTTCTTCAGCATATTTTTTTCTGATGTATCTGGACTGATTCACACGAGACTTGTGTGATCGTCCGTTTGTAATAAAAAAAAAAAAAAAGATTTTGTTAAATGTGAAATAATAAGGAATTTTTATTGAGGCTAACCCGAATACAAACGATCTAGCAATCAGTGGGCCACCAAGTGATGGTCATGGACAACAACTTTGTCTTGGCCCAGCCCATAACGGTTTGGGCATCGGTATGGGTATGGGTTGAAAGAAATTCATAAAGATGAGAATTAAAATCCATAATAAGATTCTGAGATCGGACTAGAATCTTTATCCTCAAACCCATCTTCGAAATCCGATCATTTTCTTGGAGATAAACAATATATTAGATTTATCTATTTACTTTTATGTTATATTATATCTAATTATAAATACGATAGCATATGCAATTGTAAAAATTTGAACCTTGTTATTGTATTCTGAATGTTAGGTTTATACTCTTATATTTAGGCTTTTTAATGTATTTTAGATATTCATTGATTTACAATATATTTGGGCCTATATTTGAAAGCTAATTTCATGAATGTGAGAGAAAGAGAGAGAGGAGGAAATTGGAGATTCTTTCTGTAACTATCCAAGTCCATCTATTGGATCAATTAATTCGCTAGTATGAAAGTTAATGAATAGCAAGTGGACTTGAGTTATAAGTACATAATATATTTTTTACATTTAATATAAAACTAAATTGAGGTATCATAATCTTTCCTTTTTATAATATAATGTTTTATGCCCAGCAACTTTCTCGTGCTCTAGTCGGCTCATCTGTAGATTTAATTAACTTGTTAATGGGCCAAAATTACATAGCCCAAAAGTTTGAATGAAAGTTAATGAGTAACAAGTATATTCGAGTTATAAACATATAACACTTTTTGTTTATCCAATATGAAATTAAATTTAGGGTATCACACTTTGTGATGAATGAAAAAAGAAAATGAGAGTGGTAGAATTGGTAAATATAATCAAGTGCAGGATTTGTCACCTTTTTTATCATTGCATCCACATGAATCTCAAAACCACTTTACTTTATTTTATTTTATTTTTTTTTTTGAATTTATGAATTGTATGGATCTAAAGATGAAAAAGATAATTAAATTTAAGCTTAGCTACATGATCAGTATTGCATCAGCATAAATTTCAAAGTCACCTGCCCTTTTTTCATTCTTGAGATTGTCAACTTTGTGGATCCTAAAATAAAAAATATGATTAGATTTAAAATTAGCTTCATTCAAATACAGCTAAATTTACCCTTCCCTCTCTCTCTCTCTCTCTCTCTCCCTCCCCCCTTTCTATATATATATAAACAAAATAGATAATTAATCTTAACAATGAAATATATATATATATATAACAAAATAGATAATTAATCTTAACAATGAAATTTTTTAGCTATTTTTTTCTTTGTTTTGAGTAATATCCATATTTGAAGCAAATATCCATATTATCCATAATGTGTTAATATAAGTTTTTAGAAATAATTTAAAAAAATAAGGGTGGCTAACAAGATGGAAGGTAGGGTGGAGCATGGAAAGTTGGGTTCCAAGGATGGATTGAATAAAACTCGGTATGGATCATTCTCAACTAGGGGTGTAATCGAGCCGAGTCGAATCAATACAGTGCTAAGCTCGAGCTCGACTCGACTCTTAAATTTGAAGCTCGAAACTCGACTCGAGCTCGATCGAGTTTTTATTTAGAGCATGAGCTCGAGCTCGATAAAATACTCGATGTACTCGAGCTCGACTCAACTCAAATTTTTGTATAAAAATTTAAAAAATAATTTTTAATTAAAATAAAATATTTTTTAAATTAAAAATTTAAAGAATAAGGGTAAAATAGTAAAATTGCATTAGCTCGATCAAGCTCGCGAGCTTTCGAGCTGAGTATTTTAATACTCGAGCTCGACTCGATAATATACTCGAGTAGCTCGAGCTCGAGCTCGAGCTCGACTCGATAAGCAGCGAGTCGATTTCGAGTATTTTTTGAATTGATTTCGAGCTACTCACGAGTTGTCTTGACTCAGTTATACCCCTATTCTCAACCATAGGATGAGCATGGGTATGGGTTATTTCCCACATGAGAATGAGGCAAGATGGAAGGCAAAGGCTGAGACGTCTCAAATTCTCCTCGTTGTCATTCCTTGAAACTAGACAAAGGAGCCAACATCCATGGGACCATTAGATCACTCTCTGCCTCAATTTCCGCCATAATTATTGCAAAGTGGCCCCTTGTGTGCCAGTGGAAGAATTAAAAATTTGAAAATTAAAATAATTTTTCCCTTAAGCTATGAGAAGAATCGTAGTTCAAGTGGCCTCTGACTGACTACAGAGAGAGAGAGATATATATATATATATAAGCTTTTGTTTTTCTTGTTTATACCGTCCAACGGAGATAACTCCCTGTTTCGGTGGCAACTTTCATGACTTTCTCTGAGGGAATTGAGAAGAATGCGACTCCTCATGGACTCCCCCTGCCTTAAAGGTCTCCATCGCGTAAGGATATGCTTGTCGATTTTTTTTTTTTTTTTTTGGTTCTAAAATTTTAAAGAATAAATATTAAAATTTAAGAGAGAAAATATGGAGTGAAAAAAAAAAAAAGCTATATCTAAACTAAGGCATGTGATATACTAAGGAGAAGAAAAAGCTATATCTAAATTAAGGCATGTGAAATACCATTAAATTCAGCTCAATCTGATTATTTTTTTTTTAGTAAGCAAAATCATGAGGAGGATTAACCTGCTAGACTCCTTCAATTGCATAGGATAAGAATAAAAAAAAGATGAACATAATTGAACAAAAAAAAAATTCTTTAAAAGAAGAGAGAGAAAATAAAAATGAGTGAATTAAAGTTTGAAGTTTAAGGATCAGTGCAATTAAATGTGTTAACCATGTCCACATGCAATCGACATCCATGCATTCCTTGAGATTTGTCTAACCCAAAAACTATTAGGATTATATAAATACAAGCAGACTTTTATTTTGGATATGAAACTAAAAATGAAACAGGGTTTCAAAATTTAAAATTAGGAATGGCAATTTTTTTCGTTTGATTGTTTACCCGATCGGTACCGTTTTTAACGGATCAAAGAATCTCTGATCTAAACGGCTTAATGGGTAACAGAGATTTTTCGTTAATGGCTAAACGAGTAAACGACCAGGGGACAGTATTCTTCGTCCCATCCCCATTTACCCATTCCTATCACCGTCTCCATTAACTTTAATATAATATATTTAAATTTAATATATATATATATTAAAAATTAAAAATTAAAAATAAATTAAAAATATATAATCCTGACTCTTGCTCTTCCTTATTTCACGTAGTCGTCTTTTGCTCTTCCTTCTTTCACGCAATTGATCTGAAGTTCTGATCAAAGATGAGAACCTAGCTCCATTAGTCCATCGTCTATTTTGCCAATCGCTGCCTTTCTTTGAAATTTGAATGTATTTTTTTTTTTTGTAGAATCTCTTATATATATCAATATTATCATCTTGATTAGTCTCTAACTTATCTAAATGAATAAACGGGTACCCAGTAGGTACCCATTTATCCGGCTCCCCAATCCGTTAATTATAACGGCTTAACGGAAGGTACCCGTTTATCCAGCTCCCCAATCCGTTAATTATAATGGCTTAACGGACGAAAAACAAGAACATTTTTTTTCTAATAGGAACGGGACCGGTATAAACTGCCCCGAGCCATTCCCGAATCATTGCCATTCCTATTTAAAACTTTTTTTAAAAAAAAAGAAGGCATTTTTTTAATAATAATACTTTGACTCAAGATTTCATATTGTACACATATTCCTTTATCCGACTTGTGCACTGCTTGCAGCATCCTGCTGCTTTTGGATTTCATATAGCATTTTCTAAAATTTAGATTGCTTTTTTTTTTTCATCTTGCAAGTTAGCAGAATCAATTTGATCCCTCACATGCATGCATTAATATATATAGATAATTGAAAGAGAGGGGAAAACTCATACAAGTTATAAATATAATATAAAGTAGATTAAGAATTGAATCCAGAATCCCTGGCTGCTGAGTAAAGAACTGTGACCACTAAAACAATTAACTAGATAAAAAAAGCAAAATATTTGATATGAATAATTCTTCTTATTTAGGTAATTTGAAGATCATATGATATCTTGGATGGTTTGTTTGTCAACAAATTAAGGATTATTCTTCGCTCTCTATGAATTATAATAATTTGAGTTCATTAATCAAACAATGGGAAAGAAAAAAATCTTTTTCAACAAAGGCCTCTTTATATAATATTCGGTGATACATGATTCATAATCGACTCTTCTAATAATTAAGTTTGAAAAAAGTAGATTCATACTCATAAATTATTGATTAAAATCATAATTAGGTCATGTTCAAGGCTCCTAACCAAGTGGTCGCATGTGCTCTCCTAAGAACATCTTGGTTGGATTCCCCTTGGATTTAATTTAAAATTTAGCATCACTAAAGAAGGGACACATGTTGGCTGCTGCAAGTCCCCAAATCCTGATGCAAACCAGGACAGAGCAACCCCAGATTATAAATATATAAATAAGAGAGATATGTGGCCAAAATGATAGAGACCAAGGAGAGAACCTTCTTACCTCTTCTTGCCTGCCATTTCTCTAGAGGATTTTATCAGCGAATCTACATAAGATATGGGCTGGTCCTTGATCAATCTTAAGGTCAGAGATTTTTTTACCAACATGTTTGAAATGGCTCGGTTTCATGTTTTTGTCAACCGACAGGGAACGGTAAACAGAGCAAAACACATGTCAACCAACTGCTCTCTCAAATCCGCCATTAAATTCTCATCGTGAAACCTTCACGCCTTTGAGAGAGGGGGAACAGGCCCGTTGCTTTCACACCGAAGGAAACCGCCGACTGCATAAAGAAAGAAAAGAGGGGTTGGAGAGAGGGGAGGGAAGGAAGTGATGCGGACGGCGGTGAAGGCCGGAAGCCGGCCCCCGTGGGTGGGGCTGGCGGCGGCGGTGTGGGTGCAGGTGGTGGCGGGTTGCGGCTACAACTTCCCTTTGTACTCCCACTCGCTCAAGTCGGTGCTGGGCTACAACCAGCAGCAGCTCACCTTGCTCGGCGTCGCCAACGACATCGGCGAGAACTTCGGCATGATCCCTGGCGTACTCTGCAACCGCTTGCCGCCCTGGCTCGTCCTCCTCATCGGCGGCGCCTCCTGCTTCCTCGGCTTCGGCGTCCTCTGGCTCGCCGTCAGCCAGACCGTCTCCGGCTTGTCCTTCTGGGTGGTGCGTGACCTCTCCTCTCTTGATTTCATGAATTCTCGTTCCAAGATTTGATTTTTAAGTGGTTTAGCTTTTTTGGTAGTTTCCTTTTGAGGACTTGCTTTTGTCCCCCCCTTTCTGCTGCTTGATTCGATCAAGATTTCATTTTGCTTTGAAAAGCTCCTTTTGTTTCAGTGCAATGCCCTCTTTATGTTTGTATTGTAGAAAGTATTCAGAGATTATTGCTCGTTAAATCTGAAATAGTTGCAACAAATTCATGGTTGGGTGCTATATTCAATCATCAATGGCCTATGCGTAGGAAAAATTGCTACCAATTGCTTCATCATTTTATATTCTCCACCCTTGTACATAGCTATCGCAGATCATGAAACGATTTCTGCGATAAAACCTAAAAGGCTAATGAAACTGGAATTTTCTGATTGGAGGGATTTTTTTAGCATATTGATTTTTTTTCCTTGCAGCTTTCGTTCTTTATAACCTCCATGGTTTGATATATGTGGATGATTTTTCATTCTCCAAAGTTGGGTCATGTGCTGTCATATGCTCAAAAGGTGGCGTTGCACATTCCCTCTTTCGAGTAGCCCCACCACAATTGTCTTCACTCCATGTAATCTAGAAAAGTGCAGTTAAATGCTTTAAGAGACAACTTCTTGGATTCAACATGAACATGAACAAGAGAACCGGAATTTTTTACATGACCACTAATCAACAGGTTGGCTTGAATAAGCTGATGTGCGGAGAGATTGTTTTGAAAGTCCTCGAATGATTGCTATGGACTTCTCCACTGAAAACTGCACTTCACCATTAAGTGATTTAAGCTTCTTAATATTGTCATCTTGTCTACCTTTCAAACACCGCCTTCCCCTGCCCTAGAATAGGAAGCACCCGTGCTTTCCTCTATAAAGTGTAAACTGAAACTTTTCTCCAATTCTTCTGTATAATTAACTAAATACTCATGCTTACATAAGGCACTTGATGCAGGAGCTCAAATATCTGAATGGATCTAATGCTATGCATTTTAAATAAGTGTCCATAGCAAATCATAGTTGATTAGCAAAAAATATTTTCTAGAGCAAGCATATCTCTGTTGGAGGTTTCTCACTAAAAATGGATTTGGCACAAATGCCTTAATCCCATCAAGTTTACAAGACTGATACGGTACTGTGCGTCCACCATGCTTAGTAAATTGACCACTATATCTATATACAACTTTGATTTTCAGGAAGTGGTCAAATAATCCATTATGACTTATCAATTTCTTCGTGATATATATTTATTAATTCTGCAATCAATTCCTGGGCTGCACTTGTCATTCTTATTTCTGGATCTCATTGAATTTTGGAAGGAATCTATATAGACATCTTCTCGTTGATGCCATTGTATCCTTAGTGACTTGTGATTGCCATTCCAAAGATGCTACCTCTGGGCACATGAGGTTATCGTTTTTTTTTTTTTCCACAGACACTGTTGGGTGCTTAGTTCTTTTCTTAGATTAGCTTGTCTACATTGCCTATTGTTTGTACCAGAAATGTGGATGATTTCCGGTATGGTGCAATAAAAATTTCATTGGTAATGACATAGGTAAGACCTCCCTGAACCTGTCTGATAATATGTCAAGACCCAAGTAGTGGGAGCCATACAGATCCAAATTCCTGTGGTTCTCTTTTCCCAACCAACTGCAAAAAACTTGTGGTCTGCTAGTGAAATACGACAGATGCATTACAAAGTAGGGAGGCTATAAATGCGGATCTTGATGAAGCAAGGGGTAAGAAACTATAACATTTAACAAGAGAGAGCAATTACAGTAGAGTGACTAAGAGAATCATCTCATATTTACATTTCTTATGAGGGAAGATTAATGTATGGATCTCTTATCTGACAGTTACTAGGAAACATCTCCTGTTTTACTAAGATGACTGGGAAGAGCAGAAGGAGATGAAGAGGAAGAATGCTAGAGAGAATTTTGCTTGGAGAAATTAGGTAAGAGAGGCTTATGAAAATGAATAGTAAATACACAGTTGTTAAATCTTATGCAAGGTTCATTGAGGTTTTGTGAAATTTTTTCTGTAGTTAGGAGGCACAGTATTCTTGAAGCATGAGAAGAAAGCATGATGTTTAAAAGCAACATTGACACTTCAATGTGAAATAACCTTTTTTTAATAAAATGCTTAGAAAGTAGTAGTAGAACCATAGTAAAAATGGCAGACATTTTCTAAGACTTCTAAAGAAACTGGTTAGAGGTTTGTTATGAGATTTCATGAAATTTTTGTCTGTAGTTGGATGGCACAGTGTTCATGAGGTGTGAGAAGGAATCATGATGTTTAAAAATAACATTGACATTCCATTATGATTTTTTCAAAAAAAAAATTGAATTCCTTCTATAGTAGTGGTAAAAAAACATAGTAAAAATTTCTAAAATTTATGAGCAATCGGTTTTTAGAGAAATGTGTGTTTTAAAAAATTGAACTATGGAATATAAAATTGGAAGATTATGTACTTTGAGACCAGATGAATGAGTGTTACCTCAATTTTAGATGATATGTACATCTTTGGATGCTTATTTGTTTATTTCTTTGTGATTCTTTGAGTATTTATCATGGCTGTTCTGGATTTGGTTTTCCCCTGACAACAAGAATAAACCTGTTTTCACAGTGTCTTAAGCTAGCTGATTTTCTTGCAATATGCTGATCTACTGTTTATGACATTGTTCACAAGCTTGTCTCGTATCTCAGGCCTTTGCTTATTGGGTTTTAAAATTCTATTACCACTGATGTGTAACAAGTATTACTGTTTCTGATGTTATGGCAGTTATGGATTGCACTATGTATCGCGACCAATAGTAGTGCATGGTTAGGCACAGGTGTTCTTGTTACCAACATGAGGAACTTTCCTCTTAGCAGGGGCACTGTGGCTGGCATTCTCAAAGGTTATGTGGGGCTTAGTGCTGCTGTGTACACTCAAATATATACTGGAATGCTGCATGACTCATCTACAAAACTGTTGCTGTTTCTTACACTAGGACTGCCTGTTATATGCCTTGCAATGATGTATTTTGTCAGGCCTTGCACGCCATCTTTAGAGGATGATTCATCAGAACATTGCCATTTTTTGTTTACCCAAGTTTCAAGCATATTGCTAGGCCTCTATCTCCTGGTTACCACAATCTTGGATGATGTTCTCTCACTAAGCAATGCTGTAACTTATACATTTTTCAGTATAATGGTTCTCTTACTCCTGGCTCCACTTGCAATCCCCCTGAAGATGACACTTTATCCTGATAAACGCAAAAGAACTGCTGCGATTGGCCCATCTGGTTCATCAGACAGTCTAATTGCAGGAGATCTAGATCAATCGGAACCACTGCTGGCTGAACCTTCATCAACAATGAATATTCAGGAGGCTGATGAAGCTTCTGATGTGGATATGCTTTTAGCTGAGGGAGAGGGAGCCGTGAAAAAGAAGAGAAGGCCTAAGAGGGGAGAGGATTTTAAATTCCGTGAAGCTTTAGTTAAGGCTGATTTTTGGCTTCTATTTTTGGTATACTTTCTTGGAGTTGGATCAGGTGTCACGGTGCTAAATAATCTAGCACAAATCGGCATTGCAGCAGGTGTTGATGATACGACTGTCTTGCTCTGTCTTTTCAGCTTTTGCAATTTCATTGGCCGTCTTGGTGGAGGTGCTGTTTCTGAGTACTTTGTCAGGTTGAACCATCTTCATTTTATTGCCCGTTTAAATATTTTTGTAGCAACACATAATCAAATATAGCCAAGGTGTCAAGTGATTTATCAACATCTTATTGCATGGTTTTCCATCTTTTACTCCATTAAAAAAAAAATAATCCAGATTTTATCTTTTGCAGGTCAAAAATGTTTCCTCGGCCCCTTTGGATGACATGCACCCAAGTTATCATGATCATAACTTACCTTCTCTTTGCTTGTGGCCTACGTGGCACCCTTTATGCTTCAACTGCTTTACTTGGTATCTGTTATGGGGTCCAATTCTCTATCATGGTGCCGACCGCGTCTGAGCTCTTTGGGTTGAAGCACTTTGGGTTGATCTATAATTTCATGCTGTTAGGAAATCCGCTTGGAGCTCTCCTGTTTTCAGCTGGTCTTGCAGGGTATGTGTATGATATTGAAGCAGCAAAGCAGAACCCAGATCTTGTTGATGCTTCAGCCAATTCTTGCTTGGGGCCAGATTGCTTTAGGCTCACATTTCTGGTTCTAGCTGGGGTCTGTGGCTTGGGCACTTTGTTGAGCATAATTTTGACTGTGAGAATTAAGCCTGTATACCAAATGCTCTATGCTGGTGGGTCATTTAGGCTGCCTCGAAGCTCACAGCATTGATATCAGGTGACCTGAATGAGCACCATTTTCGTCTCGGGCTACAGCTTTCTTTCAGTACTTGTTCTTGGTTGTAATGATTTCTGACACTTACGTGTCATGCAGCTATCTGGAGTATCTGCCTCCGAGGAATGGTTTTGTTAATCTATAGAAAGAAGCTCCTTATGGATTGATGTATTGTACCTACATAAATGTGAGTTATTATCTTTGCACTGGCATGATGACTTATTGGTCAAATATTAGAAACGATACAATTAAAATCTTGATTAAGTATTAGCACAATTAATTTTTGATGCTGGAAGTGTATAATTTGTTTAATCATAGTAGGCCTCTGCCAGATGTCTATTTTGATGACCTGTGTCAGTTGTAGCTTTTAAGCTTTCGGTAATTTTAGTGAAAACTGTATTTAATAATCTTGAATTAGGTTTTCTAGGTGACATATAGCTTCCGATAAACTACATCAGTGGAATATGAATCCTGTAAGTTGTTGATCTGTCAGACCTGTTTCCATATAATGATGATCTTTTAGATGTCATTCTTTTTTTCTTAAGATGCAAGTCTTAAGGGAACATTAGTCATGAGTCAACAAACACATAACTTATGACTCAGCATCCATTATGGGTGGAATTTGAAACCTGTAGGTCATTGATCCGTCAGATCTATTTTTATAAATTGATGATCTTTAAGTTGTCATTCTTTTTTTTCTTCAGGTGCAAGTCTCATGTGAGTATTAGTCATTAGTCAACAAACACCTAACTTATAATTCACCATCCATGGTCCACCTCACTTTTCCACTGCATACATGGGACTCCTTATTAATTTTATTTTATGAACACATCTGAGGACTTGGGAACTACATTTTGTCTTCTCATCATACTTGGATCAAGTATGCTTTCCTCTGCTGTATGAATCAATTTCTTGGGCCCTGCCTTTTTCTGCATCATTATATAGAATTCATTGCCTTGAAAACTCAACAGTTCTTCTTGTCATGCATTCATGCTTCAAGGCTTCTCCCCTGCCATCTTCTATTGTTATACTCATGGTTCTGCATTGCTGCTCCTTGACTAATTGTTATACTATAAGTTTATGTCTTCTATCTACGTTTCAGCCCCATGAATCAGCCTCACTCATGAAAGAATCTATTGTCTTTTATGAATGACAGTTTATGAAACAGGAGTGAATGTAGCAAGCTGGTATATGTATCTTGTGTAGCGTTTGCATGTACTCCATAATCCTTTGAATAATTGAATGAGCTTGTAGCTGTTTTTAATATCGTATATAGTCCAGGTAAGTGAACCTGACCTGCAAGGCAAGTCCCCTTTATTCTCAAAATTCCATGAGGACTGTTAGTAAAGATATCCTGGGGACTGGTAGTAGAGATATGCTATCTTTTTTAAATTTCTCGATTCAAGCTAGAGAAATAAAAACAAAACAGCAATGGCAGTCAAGGTCCAAGGTAACAAAGTGGGATGACCTATTGCCTGTTCATGATGATATAAAGGTTTGACAGTATAACCATTTTAATGGAGAAATATATCTCAAGAGCATTTGAATTTATGATCTTGGTAGACAGCCATTTGCAAAATCTAGGTTGCATTCGATTTTTGAAACTATTTTTTATTTTCATTTTCTATTTCATTTTCTGAAAATAGTTTTCATTTCCTGTTTTCTGATTTTTTAGAAAATGTATTTGTTAAGTGAGAATAAAAATTGTTTTCTGTTTTCTATTTTTATTATAAACAATGTCTTTTAAAAGGAGAGAGATAAAAAAATTAAAAGAGATTTCATTTACTCTTGTATTATCAACTTCTCTGGCTTTTATTTTTTTTAAAAAAAAAATAAAATATTTTTACACTATTTTCAGTTTTTCACTATTCGAAAGTTATGTTTTTCAAAAAATTATTTTCACTTTAAATCATCAAACATGTTTTTGTAAGAATTTTTTAAAATAATAATAAAAAATAGGACTGTTCAAAAATCAAATCCAGTCTTGTTAATGGTTGAATTGATAGCTTCTTTTTTCAGTTCATCAGTCCATGTTGATCTGACTAATTTCAGTGAACTGAAATGCTAGACTGCTTCCCCAGGTAATGTGTCTAGACTTTTCAGATGGTAGCTATTAGAAGTAGCAGTTGGTCTTTGAATTCAGTAATGGTTCTGTTGGAGCTTAAGTTCTCTAGTAAAAGTTTTAGAACTTTAAAAGGTCTAGGCAATAAATTTTTACAGATGACAATTGATTCAGACTCCCAACTGCAGCTGTGAGTACAGTCACGTCTAGAGTAGGACACTGTTAATTAAAAAGATCGCCCACATCTCAGGGCAATCTTTCAATTGCTTTTATGATTGCCAACTGGCAAGAAGACTTATGGTGGAGTGGTCAGGATCTGATATAATGGTGATCTTTTGACATTTGCAGGCTCATATATCCTTCAATTCACTGATTAAAAATTGAACATGGGAAGGATCTCCAGAGACTTCACTTGCAATGGTCCTGTTATTCATGAGCAAAATCGATCAGCCAGTGCTTTATCTACATTGGATGTTTCTCAGCTTGCTTGTTTAGAATGTTGCATTACATTTGTGTCACAAATAATGTTAAATGAGAACCCAATGTCACTTGCCCATACAATTGTTAGCCTACAGATCAGTTTGAGCAACAAAAGAAATGGACAGAACCTCTCGAGTGGTCCTCTTTTAAATTCAGTGTAGTAGTCCACAATAATGATTTTTCCTAAGGACCAATCTCAATTACTCAGTATTTATGAATAGATACAGTGTTTAGGCTGGGATTGAAGAATTTCTGGGCATTGACAGTTTCACAATTTACAGCTCATTGTGGTTTTCATCCTAGCGGTATTCTCATGCATGGATGCTTAATGGTGGAAATCTGATGGCCATGGTTAACTTTTATTTAAATCTTTGTAGCCATCAAATTCTTGACCATAAAACTGTATTTGAAACATTAACCAAACCTAATATGATGGATGGTTGGAATGTTGGATGCCCTCGCCAACCATTTCTATCAATCAACCCCATCTAAAGTGGGTGAATCCACCAAGTTGACTTGGGACTTTAGGAGGGGGAAGGCCCAGCTACCCATGCCTAAAAAAGATCATGACGATAAACTTTCTTCCACCCTTTGTAGAGGAGCATGTCTTGTTTTCGGTGTAGATCAAATGCACCAATCCAAGATTTAAATAGCACTAATTAAAATAAACAATAATAATAAAAGGAAAAAGAAAAAGAGAAAAAGTATATGCATTAAAAATAATAATAATAATATAAAGGTTTATTCTTTAACTCGTCTCAACCTTTTCTCGTATTCTAATGATAACACGTTAAGATCAGAGCTGCATGCACCTACGTAGAGAAAAGATCAATCTATAAGGATTAAAAGCTAATTTCTATTCACTTATTATAAAGTTTGTTAAGCTTAATAACTAATTGTTAGAGGACATGGGTTTGTTAACATAAAACTATAATCCTTAATATTGAATGATAAGATGTTTAAAACTCACAAGCTCATAATGGCTTTCAACATGCATACATTCATGTGTGCCTAACTATTGATCATTTCCTCTCCAATTTAAGATTTTGTTCTCTCTCTCACAATCACAAAACGAAGACGACTACGGTGAAGGAGAGAATCAAAGTGGACAAACCTTCTAAGAAAAGAAATCTCCCATGGCTCCTAAGCCACAAAAAAGCCTTCTGAAGGACACAAGGAGAAGCTCTGCTTCATGAGCTCAAGTTGGCTTCAAGTCCTGAAACATGGCGTCCCACCTGATCTCCTCCGGGCCGGTCCCCCAAAAGCCATCTTCTTCGCCACCTTTCTCGCTGTCCCGATTGTTGTATGATGCCATCGGGGTGGTGCCATGTGAGAAGGAATTCTCCCCTGCAACCTTTACATCATTGTTGGTGAGCATGAGCCTCCCCTGCTTCCATAGCACCAGCCCCTTGTTCCTCTTCAGCATGGCTGCCTTCCACCTTGCACTACCATAAGAAGGCCTTGGGACGACCACGATGGCCGAACTATCTCGGTGGACCAGCTGTTGGACGTATTTGGCCAGGGACTTCTTGCTCTTTGTGATGGCAGCAAGTAGCCTAGCGACGACTCGTGGGGACTTGGCCGTGGACTTCTTGGCTAGCTTGAGTATCTGGAGCCTGTGCTTGGCTATGGAGACGCCCATGCTCTGGAGGAAGTCATGGTCGAAGTGGATGATGTCCTCTTCCTCGAGCTCATTATGGGAGAAGAGGAGGGAGTACTCATAAACGAGGCCATCCTCTAGATTGGATTTGGAGAGCCAAGAGTACCAGTCCATGGCTTTGGGTTCCCTGAGGGGGGAGGGGAGGGGAGGGGAGGGGAGATGGATGGGGGTTTACCAGGAGGGAGGAAGGTTCGGGGTTTGGGGAGAAGGTGGTGGGCTCATTGGATTTATTTCTTCTCTTTTGACTTGTGGCCTTTGTAGGAATTGAGAGCAGTTGTTGTGAATGGAGAGGCAATGAAAGGTGGGTGGTGGCCAGCATGACTGAAAGAGTCATTCTTATAAAGATCTGGTTTAGGTTTGTAGATCAATCCAATCAATGTGCACATTGTTGTAGCTCTTGATTGTATGCTGTTAAGGACCGATAATATATGCTTATTGATTAACATGATCTGTGAGGCCTACATAAGAATGACTTTGTGCACCAGGGCTTATGGTTAAATTGAGAGAGAGAGAGAGAGAGGGGATGGATGGAATCCACTTTGGAGCATCTAGTTTCTTATGATCTTTTTCTTGTAGAGGATGGCCATTAATTGAGTGTAAAAGGAGCCATATGCTGTTATTACCATGTGAATGAAATGCAAGAAGATCCTTTGATGCTTGGTTCCTTTCAAGATGGTCTAAGGTTGCATCTTGATCACAAAAAAGATTGGGAGAGTCAAGACAAATGCCATGAACTTGGCATCACTTGGTGCCACTGTGAATTCGTTTTATTATCTGACTATAGTAGTATTTGGTGCATGCCATCTTGAGAAGCAACATGGAGAGCTATGATATTGAGATTAATATATTTTATATCATAAATGCTCTCCCCTCCCACTTTTGAATGTTATGCTTTTTTTTAATAGAGAAAAAAGGTAGAAAGCTAAGCTAAGGTAGGTCACTTAGCCATTACACCATCCATGTGTCGAGAGAAAGCAAAGGTATAACCTACCACAAAAGAGACAAACAAGGTGTCACAAGTAGTTGTAATTCAACGTTAAAGCAAGTTTTATGAGATGCCACTTTTGTCCTTTAACTAATGAAAAATGCTTTCTTCCATGGAAGAAAGCATGGCATAGAAAGTTAGATGGGTGCCAAGGCCATGAAAACTAGAGTAAATCTCAAGCTACAATCACAGCATGAGCAGAGGTGATGGGTGTGTGGGTCTCCCCCTCACCAAAAAGAATGTCATGTGGGTGTCAGCAGGGCCTGAAAGTGATTGTATATTCAGCAGACTTGGTTATGCCATGGGGAAAGGCAGACTCATGTTAGATTTGTCCACAAGTGGCCTCCTCTTTCATTGCTGACCCTTGTGACTAGATTTAAACAACAGTTTGGTATGCTTTCCAAAAGACAAGAAAAAGCAGTTTGGTGCTGGTTCAGAATCTAGATGGCAATAATTCCTCTACATCTTATGGTGTTGCTTTGCTCTTCTGAAATCTATCAACTTGATCTCTGTGGTCCATGAGATTGGATGGGTTGTAACCTTATCCTTTGGCACTCGGCTTTGTGGATTGTTTTCATGTTCTACTCATGGTCGCCATTTTGGTAATTGCAGGATTTTTCAGACTCTTGTCTCTGGTCCAGCTCCAAAATCTATTGCAAGCATTCAAAAAAGAGAGAACCAGGACAAGCTCCAATACCTCGTGGTTGTTAGGTGATGGCTCTATGGTTGATATTATCCAGGACAAGTGGATTGCTGACCTTTCCCTCTCTCTTTGGCCTACTTTCTTCAGCATCGATATTCCTAGCAGTATGAGGGTCAAGGATTTGATTTCTCAGGATTCCTCTGGTTGGCATATGAATATTGTTACTCAACTCTTTGGTCAGGAATTAGCTCGACGAATCCTTGCTATTCCGCTTATTCGGGGGAATGTTACTGATACCAGATTATGGCGCAGATCTTCCCTGCCTTGGGCTCCTTCCAGAGACTTGATGAGTATTTATAGACCTTCTCCACATCTTATGATGGATGCTGGCTGGGTATGGAAGCTCCCTATTCATCCCAGGGTTCAGTTTTTTGTTTGGAAGCTACTGTGGGATTGTATTCCAACTTGCTCCTTCCTTGCTAATAGGGGCCTTCATATTCAGTCTATTTGCCCCTTGTGTCGTCAGGAGGAGGATACTATCGATCATGTTATATTTAACTGCCCTAGAGTTAGGGGAATCTGGCGGAGTGTGGGTTATGATTGCCGTGCTGATGCTGTGGGCTCTCTGAGATCTATATTTTGCATATTCTTCGGCAGGGTAGACAGTACTAGACTGGCTTATGGGCTGCCACTGCTTACCATATCTGGCTATCACGGAATCTTCTCATCTTTACTGATGAATCTTCTCCTTCCTTCAGGGTTGTTCGGAAAGCTAGGCTGTTATCGGTTGATTCTCTCTTCTCGTCAGAATGCTCCTGTGTTTGGCAGCCCTGGCCACTGGGGATCCTCTGCTGCTGCGACAGTGGATCGGCATACGGTCTTCATCTCCTGGGAGCCCCCCTCCAGGGTTTGTCAAACTTAATTTTGACGGCAGTGTTCGCGGCAGGCTTTCTGGTTCTGCGTTCCTTATTCGTGGGCCTGCTGGAGATTTGTTGGCAGCCGGTGGCTTTGGTAGTCTTGACCTATCAGTTCCTCTTGCTGAACTTTATGCTGCTTGGGCCGGCATTCTTTATGCTATTAGATCCCTGCATGCTCTTAATCTGATTATTGAGGGCGATTCTTTTACAGTTATCCGATAGATCCAGAAGGATAACTTTTCTCAAGCTCCTGTCAACCCCCTGATCCTTGATATATGGGCTACCTTGCGGGATGTTGATAGAGTCCAAATCCGTCATGTTTATCGCGAAGCCAACTCTGCGGCCGATTGGGTAGCGATGGAGGTGGCTCACCATGGTG
Organism: Calamus simplicifolius; assembly: GCA_900491605.1. Lineage (NCBI taxonomy): Eukaryota > Viridiplantae > Streptophyta > Magnoliopsida > Arecales > Arecaceae > Calamus > Calamus simplicifolius. The sequence continues at coordinate 465,434 of UESW01004500.1, forward strand.
GTTATAGGATTTGGTCACAGGGTGATCCTTGTCCTTCTGTACTTAATCAAATTTTGCATTTTGACTTATCTGGGCTGACTCGCACTAGAGTTGTGTGATCGCCCGCTTGTACCAAAAAAAAAAAAAAAAGAGAGAACCATGGGCTTACATAAAGGTGATAAAACAAGTAATGCAAGAACATACACTGCATTGCATATTATTTGATTCCAAACAACTGGCAAAATTGGTTAGGAATAAGCAGAGTTCAGTTTACCTCTCCTGAGCATCAATGTAGGTAAGCATGTACGCATGCCTACATCATCCAACACCTAGTCAACACTAGAATTGCTAGGAAAAAAATCCATTTTAATCAAAAGTCACATATAAATTTAACGAGATATTACAATGAGACACCTCGAGTTTTTGATCCATTTGTACATTGATCTAATATATATATATATATATATATATATATATATATATATATATCCCCAAAAATTCCAAATCTTTCATTTTGGCGTAGAAAGAACCCCTCTGTCATAATGCATTAGCATGTAATGATAGCAATTTTTTTGAGTGACATTAAGGTTGCTGTTCAGATCTAGCTCCAAAGTTTGAACGTAAGTAAAATCATCATGATTTCATAAGAAAAAATTGGATTTTTCACTCAATAACTTAATGGTGTTAGAAGGAACAAATGAACGGAACAAGTCTTTTATGTACCGAAATGAAAACTTTAGGTAGTGTTTGATATGGGGGATAAGGAGGGATATTCCCGGGATATCCCTCCTTATTCCCAAATGCTATAGCTAGAAGGGATAGATCTGAAAAAAATTAATCAGAGGGGATAACCCATGGTTAACCATGGTTAACCATGGGTTATCCCTTGAACTTATTCCCTAGGAAACCAAGGAACAACTAAAGTTATCCCTTGATGGCAGACTTGTAATTTTTAAAAACTGCTTATTCCCTTAGCTATCCCCTGGATAAATGCTATCCCGTACATTTATCCAGGGATAGCTTTTGAGCTATCAAACACTACCTTATAGTTATGGCTTTTGAAAATAAGAGGGAATATCCTCTGGATATCCCCTCTTATCCCCTATTTCAAACACTACCTTAAGGTTTTCAAAAAAAAAAAAAATCTTTTGAAATCAATAGATAAATCAGCCAAGCCTATGGGGGACACACTGTAATTACCCCAAAGTTTAATTTGCAAACCCAAATAGCTTCCATGGTAGGGATAAAAGCTGATGACTGTAGACAAATAGGCTATGCACAGCATGCTCAACAACAATCCTCGACCGTTTTCCATCAGTTTGTTTCCACTCGCTGATCTATTATGTTGACTCCAACTGCTCAAAAAAAAAAAAAAAAAAAAAGAGAAAAAATGATGCTCTAAGGATGGGAATGATTAGGATAAGGCCACGGTGAACTCTTGTCTATATTGAAAATACCCTATAAAAGATTGTCACCATCCTTTCAATTAAGTGCACGTATTTTAGGCACCTATTGTCATAATTTAGGTTTTATTTTAAAATAGAAACTAATCAAAAATATTATTTAAGTTTTTTACCTTTAATAAATTTTTAAATTTTATCCAATACATAATTTAGGGTCTCACATACCTAAATTCATATTCTATTAATAAAAATGACATTATGCCCTTATCTCATAAACTCAAAAGTTCTTATGGTCTCATCTTAGCATTTATTGGTCTCCAATCATATCTTGTAAATTGCACTAATCCTTTATGTAGGTTATTTTCATGTTTCGCGTACCTTTGTACTAATATTTTGCATTCTTAAGCTTTTATCTTTTTTTTTTTTCTGATGTTCTATGTGTACCCTTTATAACGAGAGTAATGGTGTGACCAGCTTGTTTTGTACTCATGAAAGTTTTCTGGTTGAAGTAAATGAAGATTAATGTAACATGTTAGTTGTTGTTGAACGTTGAGTTGCCTTCGAACCTATAAGACTTTTTAAATAAACTATAAATTGTCCTAGAGGTTTTTTTTTTTTTTTTCAAGGACTGAACTTAGCTATGAATCTTTAGGTGCAAACTATCAGATTTTTTTTCTCATTTATCATCGCATGAGATTTAGGTAGAGGCTTAGATAACATTAAAAAAAAGTGAGAAAAATATAGAGAACTAATGTTCTACGTTTAAGGAATTGCATCTAAATTCTGCTCTTCTTGTAAAGAAAAATATTGCAATATAATCATCCATCCATTCACCAGCATGTTCACCAAACCAATTTGACAGTTTGGAGAGATTGATGCAAGAGATGAGATAGATGTTACCAGTTGGGTCCTGAGTACTGCATGATTTCTAGTATTTTAGATAAACAAATATATGATATAACTTAATTTCTATAAATAAAAAAGAAGAATAAAATAAATATACTAATTGATTAATTTTTTTAAAAAAAAGTATGATATTTATCAAATAGACATCACAGCCTCCTTTCCATACCTACCTTGAGAAAAATGTCATGAGCCACATTCTAGCATGAATAACACCCCAAACGTAGAGGAATCAGTAGTATTATTTGCCATATCATGCTAACCGTAACATCCATGACCAGAGAACCAAATATAGGGTGTGAACAAATGATGCATATATAACCAAGATCAGGGATCATCTAAAGAAATAGCAAATCAATCATAATAAAATGTCAAAGATCTTGTTTCCAGCAACGTAGAGAGCTAGTAATTTGACTATTATAAACAAATCATGAATAACCATAGCATGCAATTGATGGATATAACTATGGGAATTTAAATATATTGATGGTTCGCTATAACAGTATAACCACTTACACAATATAATGATAACCTTAAACATATATTAAGTATTAGTCCTCATATAGAGCAAGTCAAAATATAAGTTGAGGAACTCTGCATTCTATATAGGACCAAACAAATGTACAAGTTCCAAAAATCACCACAAATGCTAGGAGCAAACTCTAAGGTTCAAGAGACCTAAAAACAATATAGACAGTAATAACATCCAACCTGTTTAAACTCTAGCATGGATTCTAAGCCAAATCCTTAGATTCAACTATAGTTGGCCTAAATCTGATGGAATAATTTTTCACAAAAATTTAATAACAGATCATAACATGCATGATTTAGTGAATACATGGCACGGGAAAGAGGTCATATAACACACACACACACAGAGAAGTCGTAAAACCTAAGACCACAAAACAGAGCGGCAAAGCTTAAGTTTAGTAAGTAACTGATATCATAATGACATCATGATGGAGAAAACCTACAGAGGCTTTGATTAATAGCATGGAACAAGGACAAGGAGAGAAACATGGATTTCAATGATAAAACTCTAATGAGGATTGTAGGAAAAAACATTCTCAAATATGGTGAATCCACCAAAAACTTGATGCCCCATCAAATATGCTGACCCAATAAAAAAAAAAGTTGAAAAAAAGACCCTCATTTAAATTTTAGATCATGACTCATGATCATGGGAGCTCTCAACTTGAATGAATGCAAGGAGAAAAAAAAAAAAGCTCCGTGGACCCTTATCTCATACATATAGATATGATGTACTATTTGAAATGTCGAACCATATTAATGTTGCACAAGAAAAGCTGAGTTGATGGTAGTAATTACCATCTCCTCGACCCTCCATCTTTGCTTTGGCCCACTTTACCTGTGGTAGTCCATGGCCTTTTCCTGACTCTAGTACAAGCCAATTTTAATTCGTTCTTATCTATGATTTGAAGGACGATAGATAGCTTCAAGTAGCTTTTGTGAGTGCTAAAAATATGCTGCCATTATTGCCTTCCATTAAACTTCCCAGCATTTGGAACGTAGCTCAGAAAACTGCCTCAGTAATTAGGGCTTAAGGAGTGCCATTATAATGTGTTAAAAGGTTAATGACCTGTAATTAAACATTCAACATATAATTATTGTGACATAATCCATCACTTACTAGCAATGCTACAGGTTTGCATTGCAGTGCTTATAATCTTTAGATTGCAATCAGTCATGAACTACATAATTCTTGTCAAAATGCTGACTCTGAAAAGTAGTCTAGCAAAAAGCCTCCCGGCTCCCAACCAATTTCTTTTAGGATTCAAAGAGATTGTACTTGTAACCCTCCAGGTGTGCCATTATCTGAAGTGACTCCTCAACTGTTCTTTGTATCGAATCTTCAACCATCACTGGAAGTCTAGATATCATGTAGCCAGTTCTTCCCAGTTTAAGCTATAAATTCTGTTTAGCACCTAAGGATGAGATAAGAGTGCTGTCAATTTTACTGATAAAACCTGCTCTTTGAAGCAATCACTATCAACCTGTTCTCTACTCATTGTACAATTGCAGTGGCTAGGAAGTGGGCTTCAGTAGGCAATAAAGCGCCACAGATCCTCAAATGGAAGATCCAATTTACAAGCAGGTTCGAATGAGATCATGCCAAACTGAGATCATCAGCAGTCCCAAAATTCTAAAAGATAACATTGTTTGACGCACAAAGGCCTAAGAGCTGATCCTCAAAAGGGGAACCAGCTGCAAGTACAAGCACAACCACCACCATAGGTACCATAGTGTGTGATATCAAAGCTCAAAACTATTAATCTTGCACTTGGCCAGATGATATTTCAGACCTAATATCATACCTTATGCTTTCCAATGGCATATGTGGAAGGAATGATGGGCTTTGTTGTTATTGTTGTTGTTGTTGTTGAGGAAATGACAGCTTATATGCTTTGAATATTTATAATATAAACCTATAAATATACTAATGCAAAGAAATAATTTAATATATATACAAAAATAAAAATTATACGAAAGAAAGTAATAAAGAAAGATTTAAAATCTTAGGATTCTACTTAAAATAAGGCTTAAAATAAAGCAAAATGGAGAAAAAGTATTTATGTTGCCGGTCTCAATTAGTCTACGATTAAGATTTTGTTGTTGCTGTTACTGCTTTCCAATAACAGAAAAATAATGCCTGTTTGCCAACAGTACAAGGCATCCAGGATGCCTATAGGGTATATCCAAGATGTAGTAGATAACATAATGGTGATTCCTGCTGAAATGTGCAAGCAACTCAACATAAGTCAAAAAATGATCAAGATATGAACTGATAAACCAAAAATCTAGTGGCCAGAGGCACTACAGAAAGCATATTTCGCTGCTACATTATTACAAACTGAAGAAAGTCAATTGACATCATTTCATCAATATTGCTGCTAGTAGCAACACACTCTTCTGAAAGATGGGGGAAGATAAAAGAAAGAGACAATGATGCCCTTAGGGTTTGGATCATATAAGACATACAAAATCTCAGACAAAGTTACGTATGTCCAGTGATTTCACATCAACCATCTGCTCATCCTTGAATTCCTCCCTGTAGATATAGAATATGAGAAAACAAGCAAGGTCAGTGTATAAAACACATGCAAAGCAAGTGTACAATGAATTCAGTTGTCAAACACCCATTGAAAAAGATGATTTTAAGCACTTGATTCATATATTTTTAATAAAAACAGTATGTATCAAAAGGGTGTGATCTCTTGGTACATGACGTACTAGATATTTGTATCTTGTTTAGTCAAACATACACACATCTTCTCAATTAATCTAGAGCATCAAGTCTTACCCAAATACGATAAAAGAATGCAAACTCACATTTTGTCTAAATGAACTTTAGATAAACAAATATATTCGCCTGTATTCAGAACTAAAAGTAAGCTGATGCAAACAACAAATTTATTACGGTTACAATAGCCAATGCAAGGAATATCTCTGATGGCTATCTACAAGTTTGGGTAGAAATAGTCTCAACATCAAGTATCTTACATATAGAATGTTGGTCCACATGCACAATGCATCATATACATAAGATCCTTTAATACAGAAACAAAAATTTCTATCAAAAACACAGATATGCGAACCTCTTCAACTGGGTCTCCATTGCCTCCAGAGCATCCTTCTTAATCTCCTGCAACTGCTCTTTAGCAATTTTCAATTCCAGCTCTTCCTCATACTTCGGAAGATCTTCCTTTCTAATGCCAATCCTAATGCAGAGTTACATAACAGAAATCAGGAAAGAAATAAAAGGGCGCAGCAAAAAGTTGTCTCAGAATGGTAAATAAGGAAAATAAGAGGTGGTGAGAGTACATAAAATGAAAATGGTGTGAATTAATTGCAATTTGCAATATGAGAGATGCCTCCTACAGATCAGATGTAAAAATATATGACCTTAGGATAGCTATAATTCTTTGATATCAAGGAATGAAAAATTTAGGTATTTAGGATCAATTATCCCGCAAGAAGGTGAAATACATAAAGATGTGAATCATAGAGTTGCAGGATGGATTAAGCGGAAGAGTGCTTCAGGAGTATTGTATGATCGACGCATACCATTAAAATTAAAAGAAAAATTCTATAAAACTACTATTAGGCCAGCTATGCTATATGGAACAAAGTGTTAGGCAATATTGAAACAATATGTGAATAAATTAAGTGTGACATAAATATGTATGTTAAAATGGATGTGGTAAAACTTTAAAAGATAAAATTAAAAATAAACATATAAGAGATATGATAGGAGTAGCCCCAATTGAAGATGAAATTAGAGTAAATCAATTGCAGTGGTTTGGACATATACAACGTAGACCTTTAAATGCTTCAGTTAGAAAGAGTGATCTTTTAACAATCAATGATAAGAATAGAGGTAGAGGTAGACTTAAAGTAACATAGAAAGAAATAATTAAAAATGATATAACTATTTGTAATTTGAATATCGATTTAGTCCTAAATAGAGCAGAGTGAAGGAAGTAGATTCATGTAGCCGATCCCATGTAGTTGGGAAAAGGCTTGGATGAGTTGAGTTGAGTTGAGCTATAATTCTTTGATGATGTAAGAAAAGAGTGGGTTTAGCAGTGATAATATGATGAAAGCAATTTCTAAGTACATCATCTTCAAAAAATAAATAATTGTTTGAGGTCCTTAGTGCACATACATGTAAGTGTACACAAAAAACTGATACACCTAATAAGATGGGTGGTATTTACAATACAAACAATATATTATAAGCAGGGAAAGGAAAAATTGCTCAAGAAAGAATGAAATAATCATTGCTGCACCAGAATAGATCACATATAAGTTTTCCAAATGCAATACTTACTTTTTGTTGATCTTGTCAAACTCAGCTAAAAGAAGACCCATGTTCTTCTTGTCAGACCTCAAAAGAGGCTTCTTAATCTCTTTCTCAACTTTTTCTAATGCTTCCATCATCATAGCCTCAGCACCCAAGTCATCAGGGAGGCCACTCCTGGAAAAACAAATGAACCATATAAGGCCCCAAAAATAAGAAAAGATGACAGAATCACCAATATATTCTAGAAATACACTAATGAAAAACTCATTACATTGGATCCGATGAAATGAAAAAGATTAATAAATGTCAATACATATACAAAAAGAAATATGATAAAGCCAGTTTTGTTATTTTACAAACCCTTGTATTATGTTCTTCGCTAATACATAAAAACAAAAATAATCAAAATAAAATTTCAACCAGTAAATGAGTGGAATCTAATTATTATAGTAGAAATAACTATAATATAGTCATGCTACAAGTAGACACCTCCAGGATACCCCCAGATCATAGCTTTCTCAAACAAAATGATTATGCATTTCTACAACCTTCTCGAGCATTAGACTACTTTGGATTCATCACCCTCTTGCTAAACAACATTCAAGTGTGTCTGATTTTAAAAATGATTCTAGATGCAATGAAATAAGACTTAATTATATATTATTGGAATCCAAACCTTGCTTATTAAGGTCCCTGCCAGACATTATCATTGTTATGCATTTGATAATCTATATCTGAGTTTTGTGACAATGAAAGCCAATAAGCCTTTGTTCCCAAGGTAATCATCTTCATTCATAAAACACTATCTCCTTAACAACCATGAACAACCAGTTTGAACAAGGCTGCAGAATATCAAACCACTGGCGACAACTAACTCGTGATTGCATATCAATGCTACTTTTTGCAAAGATGATGCTTCCATATGATACTAATTGCAAATGTATCTGCTAGCTAATGCATGTCCTAGCCTCTACACATTATTCCTATCTTCAAAATGTTCTACTTTGTTAAAAATAAATTATTAGACAAATTACGTTCAACTTCTTTGACAATTTAAGAAGCCTTTTTCTAACCCCAAAAAAGGCTTTCTCCAATGACAACTTGTTATGACTAGCTTATATAGATGCAGACATGCATCACACAAGAATATGCAAAAATGGTAATATTTAGTTAATGTATCCATCGCTCATATATATTAAGACATGGAAAATTACTTAGCTAATTAGCTTAGGACAGAAATAAGGGTTAGATATGCACATGGAGAGCCCAGCAATCTAAACTAGAAACTAGTCAAGAATAATGAAACAAGATTCAAGAAGCAGATAGCACTATATACTTGACTCGTATCTCTTGTAGCGTCAACAAATATGTCCGAGCATCAGGAATGCCTTGTGTCCGTTGTTCAATGGTGTATTTAATTCGTTGAGATTCTGAGAATAAGTCTGCCCTGCATGAAGACAATATTGTAGAAATCAATAAACCCTTCAAATTTAAAATCAGAGGAAAATAAACCTGTTCTGTGAAGACTGTGTACAGATGCAGAAATCAAACAGTAATGGCAATGCAGCTATGTCAACAACAACTAAGCAATTACCAACTTGGAAAGGATGAAGCTACACATTAGCTAGGACCTGTAGTCTTCTGAAATTTCATCGGAGAAGAAATGTTAAGTGAAAAGTTTCAGCTTCTATCTTAATTCAGAATAAACTGTGGGACCACATCATTGGTATCTTATTTCAACAATCCAGAGTCCGGCTTTTACCAAAGAAGATTCATTTCCTTCAAATCTAAAAACTGACTGAAACAAAACTGACTAAAACAAACCAACTAAATGGTTTCAGCCAGTCTAGATTATAAACATATCAAACATGACAGCCCTAGATACGAGGGTTCAACTCAATTCAACACAACTCAACTCATCTAAGCCTTTTCCCAACTGCATGGGGTTGGCTACATGAATCTGCTTCCTCCACTCTGCTCTATTCAAGACTAAGTCGACATTCAAATTACAAATAGTTATATCTTTTTAATTATTTCTACTGGACAAAAAAATGGGAAGCACTTTGTTCAAATCTACTTTAATAAAACTTCTCAATATATTTGCAATGGACAGCAGAACTACAACCGAATGGACTGATTATAGACACAGGGGCTAATACATTCGATGTAACCTATAAGTTACATAAGGTTCACCACACTTCATCTAATCACGATATAGACACATAAACAACCCATAACAATGTTTTCTCTAATCATAAGAGGACTTTCAACTTAACTATAATGAAGATAAGACTTCAATTGAGCTGAGACAATCTGACTCAAAACAAAATACCTAGCTCACTAATGTTAACAACTACTCACTTTGGAGCCCTAATATTTAACTAAAAACAACCAATCCTAAGACTTATAGAAAATAAATCCAAAAACAAAAGAAAATTTCTTAAACATGATGTAAGAGATACTTTATCAAAACAAAATTTACAAACAAAGGAAGCACTCTATTTTCTTGTTGTAGTGCAGGCAAGACATACCCTACTGATTCACTAATGATATTTGATAAGCTCACAGAAGAAGGATAAAATTGCCAGCTATAATTTTTTGATAACATTAACCAATTGCTATATGCTTTTTAAGTAAATCACTTTTTAGTTAACATTACCATGATGCATAAGCATCATGGTTAGAAGATGGCAACATATGTATCATGGTTAAAAGATGGTACACCTATTTTAACTGGAATATGGTCATGGTCTTCTCCTTGAATCAAAATTGCATGGCCAAATACCAAGCTACAGGTTCTGATATACAAAACCAGTGAAAGTAGCTTTAAATATTGCATGATTAGATAATCCATATGAAAAAGCTTTCGTACAAAAGGTGTTATAATGCATGAAGCTCCCAGACTACAGGGTCAGAGAGGGTTAGATGTATGCAGCCTTACCCTCATCTGAAAAGAGGCTACAAAGAAGAAGATTACAAATAAACAAAATGAAAATGGAAGAAAATTACAAAGTTAGAGCAAGAAGGGTTAACAAAATGCCACAAAGGTCAAAGCAAGATCACTACTGAAACACTTTGACAAATAAAAGTACAGATGGAAGAAGATTACAAAGTTAGGATAAGAAATCAACAAGATGCCACAAATATTAATAACTAAGCTTTGTCAACTAATGACTCTTCAAAAGCAAAACAGAGTCTTACTTTTCTCTAATCGCCTTTATAACCTTTGCATACTGACCCACTGCTGCAGGATCATCAGGGTCAATTGTAATCTTTTCCTTACGTAGTATCCCAAGGGCTGTATCAAATTTGTTCTTTACTTCATAGAAGATGTTCTTCAGCATCTCTTCCAGCAGAAAAATATTAGTCATGGTCAGTAACTAGATATTTAAAGAAAACTAACTTCTTTAATAATATTTATCAACATCAAGTAAGGTAACTTCCAAAAAAAGTTGAAAAAATCAATCACTAATTAATAACAGCAGATAGTTGTACCACAGTACTTTGGGTCTGCATAAATTTCATCGAAATAACCAGTCAGCAGAAGAGGATATATAGAAGGAACTAGCATCCACATTCATTTCTGGTAGAAGTTCCCATGACATAACCAGTAATGGGGAGAAAATTCATGAGATGACTGCAAATTTGTATACAAGACTCAAGTTTCTTTCAATTCTATTAAGTGGCTACTGAAAGGAAAAGAAAAATTATAAATTTACTTAAGTCTTCAAAAAATTTCATCATGTGCTAAATCACAGATCATTCTATAAGAGAAGAGCAAGTACCAGAATTTTCATTTGTGACATCATTAATGGATTGAAAATAGCTACAAATATTCCAGTTAAATTTAAAATATTAATAAATCCTGTCACATTTGACTCATTATAGAACAAGAAGAAGAAGAAAAGAAGAAAAAGAACCAATGGAGTAAACAAGGAGAGAAAAGTAATAGAACATTTCTGTGTGAGTTATATAAATAAAATGAAGAAGAATAAGAGAAAGAAGGAAAGCAGGAAAAGGATAAGACACACTATGTTTATCAATGACCAAAGAAATGGAGCAAGCCCCCTCCCATCAACTAGGATCAATAGTCAACATTTGTTCTCACAAGCATAATATTAACTATATTACATTTTAGGAACTTATGCAGTATCTGATGCAGCTGACATGCATATGCTTGAGAATACAACTGTTACTTGATCTTAAACACAAATTTACATAAGCATCTACAATTAGTTACTTAATACACAGTACACAAATAGTTACTATACTAACAGTGTATGTATCCATACTGATATGTGAACTACAAATGAAATAAACAATTTTGTAACTTAAGTAATAACTAAATGAAATTTATATAAGCAAATAAAACAAATAAGTGAATTATGTAATGACATGATTAATACAGCTACGCAAATTCATTTTTCTTCACAAACCGCAGTGGAAACACAAGCATGAACAATATTTTATGTAGGAAACTATAAAATTCATGTGGATTGTTATTGAAAGCAACAAAGGGAGCAGGAGTAACGGGTAGCATAAGCCTTGTAGAGGAATGTCTGCAACACTATCATTTAGCAATTCTTGCTCAAGTGGTTGTTTTCACCTTGTACCACAACTAAGGCCCAAAGCATAGGCAATTAAAAAAATCACCACAGCAATAGAGGTGTTGTCAAGAAACATTCAACAAAAAAGCAAGCAGAATGAACCATTACTCAAATAAATTCCAATCACAACCAACGTCCTCGTAAAGAAGCATCATTATGGCATGGAAAATAGCAGTCAATGATGTCAATCTCTCAAAACATCAAAAGATAGCAAATACTAAGCAATAAACACCTGAAGTAAAAGGAGAACAAATGATTAAGACATTTTGACCAGCTTTCCTTGAACAAGCAGGTTTCCTACTCGGTCATGATACAATATTAGAAAGGCACTCCTTGAAAGCATTTGTCCAAAGACATAGGCACTATCTAAAGCAATCTATTGGACAAAACTTACAACCATCACAAGTGACCTCATCAAAATGCATCTAAAGGAATCTATTGGGTGACTGTGACCTCTTTAAGAATGCATGTCAAGGACAATGAAAGTCCTTGAACAAAACCAGGATCTTAATTCGTTAGATGTTTAAACCATAATCATCATCACAAAGGCACCTAATAATTGCAGGAATCTGATCGATCAACCATAAAGTAACCAAAATCTAGAATGAAATTCCAAACGTCTGCCAAATCTAATAAGAAGATTTGAATCATAAGGAGTGACCAGTCCAGTTAATCTGCTTACCATCTCCCTTAAGTGGAGGCAACTTAGGTGGAGCAGCTTCTTTGGCATAGTAGCGTATTGATACAGCATGTTCATGAGGCAGAATAGCTTGGCAAGCATACAACTGCAATATCACCAATGTCAAGAAGACACAACCACAGACAACAGAGGCAAGAACCCAATAGTCCTAATTTATCATTAACGAAATCTTAGCAACCGATTCCCAATCAAAATAAACAATCAGTACGAAAACAAAAAATAAAAAATAAAAACAATAATAGCTCAATCAATTTTTCCATCCCTTGGAAACTGACAGCGCCTTATGTGCACCACAGGATTGTTAAAAAAGGTTCCAGCAGGAACGAACTACGAACGATGACAGCCCACTTATAAATGAGACAGTGGCTGAAGGTAAACGACAACAACCACCAAGAAAAGAAAGAAGCAGTAGCCACATCAAAAGGATATCCTTGCAACCATTGGCAGAGCAGCGACGAACGACGACATGAAAGTATTAACCTAAGAAAATGCATTCTGGAGTGGAGAAAACTTATCACTAATGTCAGCTTTTGCCTGGGACAATGTCAATCTTCAAACAAATCGCTGAGAGTGCTGAGACTAATCATCTCATTGAAATGTGCGATAGGCTTCGTGTGAAAGGATCGAATAATTGTCTTCACAAACCAATTCAACGATTGCTACATAGATGAAGATCGAATCATAACTTATTTAATCATACCATGGCAACCAAGTGCGATCAGCACTCATGCATATATTATCATTTCAGACGCAGCATAATGAATTTTTTCATTAAAAAAAATGGCACCAAAAAATTCAACCTAGCCCTTGAATTCCTGAATCATGGGAACGGAAACCAAAACCCGAGGAAAAACCATCCAGAAGAACAATCCGGAAGAAACGTTGATATATTAAAGACAGATCAATAATAGATCAGAAGCAACAACGCGAATCAAGAAACCTCGTGGGTAGATCATCGCGAAAGATCCGCACATCTCATCAGATCGCGGGCGATAAGTGCTTTGTTTCGGAGATCGAGAGATGATAGAGAGAGAGGAACCTGTCTGGATCGGGAGAGGAAACGAGAAGCCAACGCCATGGCCGCCGGAGCTTTGAGTCGCTTCCTTCCCTGTGGCCGTCTTCGATCGGCAATCGCTCGCGCCTGAGTTTTTTAGCCGTCGCTGCGCCAATATGATGGGATTTCCTCCTTTTTTTTTTTTTTTTAATAGCCGTTGGATCGCCACCCGTCGTCAGGCATTGTTCTTCGACGGGTGAATAAAAGAATGCTTGAGGCTCAAAAGCGTCATTTCTAAATGCTTGACGAAAGACCTTCTTAATTTATTCAACAAGTAAAATAAGTCTATATGAAAAAAAAAAAATAGTAATATGAAACTTCTGGTCAAAAACCCTAGGTTGAAAATATATTGTTTTAATAAAAATTCTGTGGTAATCTATTATGATGTGTTAAGGGGTAAAATTGTCATTGCATAAATAATCATGCAAGGAGGCTAGGATCAACCCTGACTCCCACGTGCTGAACAATACCCGCTAGAGACAAGTCAGCCTCAATGGATCGGGGCGCCTTAGCCTCACCGAGCCAAGGATTCCTAAGGCGCGCATCACATCTCTCGGCCTCAGCCGAGCTATATCATCCCTCGGCCTCAGCCGAGCTATATCATCTCTTATCTCTCGGTTTCAACCGAGCTATACCATCCCTCGACCTCAGTCGAGCTATATCATCTCTCGGTTTCAGCCGAGCTATACCATCTCTCGGCCTCAGTCGAGCTATACCATCTCTCGGCCTCAGCCGAACTATATCATTTCTCAACTTCAGTCGAGCTATATCGTCTCTCTCGGCCTCGGTCGAGCCATCCGACTGTGCCTCGTTAGCCGAGTCATTATTATGCCCCGGCTAGACCCGGGCACTCAAGGACCTCTGCGGAATTCGGTACGGGAGAGTTCAAATCCATAAGATTCCAAACAGAAATCATATCTGAGAGTGGCCTAGGACCCGTGAGAGTGGCCTAGAGCCCTAGAGCCTAAATACCCGCCAAATCTCGAGATTCAACCAGCTCTCCCAGCCGTGGATCCTCTAACCAACAAGATGTGAATCTTACTGACCTCATAACAAACTGGATTCAAATCCTAATGACTTTTGAACCCACGACGCCCCCAGAGACTCAAGTGATCCTCTATAAATAGAGTCGTCTGCTGACTCCTCAGGTATGTGCACTTGCTCACTGGCACACTCTCTTTCTGCCTTGACTTCCCCCATTTTCCGCCATTAGCGCTCTGCTCAGAGCTCTCAAAAGGCCACCCTTGGAGAGACTCTTCAGCGAGAGCCTTCTCCTCTTGTTTGTTGATTGTCGATCCCCGCTGACTTGAGCATCGGAGGGTCTTCCGCGGAGGGCCACCCCCAGTACCTCTCGCGTGAGGACTGTTTTGCAGGTCCGCCCAGGAGGGAGCCCGTCCCAGAGCCCGATCGCGCTCGAGTCGGATGATAGATTTTAGCAGCAACAAATTGGCGCTAGAGGAAGGTCCCTCAAGTCCCATAAACTTGTGATTCAGGAGACAAGGATCTCGATCTGAAAGAGAACTCCTCCCATGGCCAACCGAAGAAAGGCTACCTCCGAAGCCCGGGATCAGGTCGCCTCCCAAAGACCTGATCCGATGAGCAGTGTAGTGCCACCACCGCCGCCAGTTGAGACTCTATCGCCACCGGCGGCCCCAGTGACCTAGGACCAATTTGTCTCACTGGTACAGCAAGTCCAGGCTCTAACCCACTTGATTCAGGGGCGCTTTGAAGCTCCCCGACCAGCCGCTCCTGCCTCGCATCCTCCTGAGGAGAATGCAGCTCCCGCTCATCCGGCGATCTCCTCCTCCTGCCCGCATGGGGTTGCAGACCTCCCTCGCCGCCCTAGGGAAGCTGAGCCAGCCCCCCAAGGAGGTCGTGGCAAAGATCTTCCCCGATCTCGGCGGGCCCGATCCCTCTCTCCGGTGTTCTCTCGCCACGACTCGACACCGTCTCATTTCTCTCCTCATCTGGCCCCTCCTGTTGTGCCTGAAGAGATCCGCCAGCAACTCCAGGAGATGCGCCAGGAGTTAGATGCCACCAAGCAGGCCCATCCGCACTACCATCAGACGGAGCAGGGCATTCCCTTTTCCAAGGAAATAATGGAGGAAGTAATTCCCTCCCACGTGAAGCTGCTCGCCATCGAGCCCTATCATGGGGCCTCTGATCCCGACGACCACCTCAGCAGCTTCAGATCGATCATGATGTTCCAAGGGCATTAGATGCGGTCCTCTGTCATGCCTTCCCCTCCACCCTCAGGGGATCCGCTCGAACATGGTTCAATGCTTTGAAACCAGGTTCCATTAGTTCATTCGATGAGCTGAGCCGCCTCTTTATCAACCAGTTCGTCAACAGCCGTCATCACCAGTGGAGATCCGACTCCCTCTCTGAGGTTAAGCAGAGAGAGGGGGAGTCCTTGAAGAAATATCTTGATCGTTTTAACACGGCCATGTTGGAAGTAGACCACCTTAATCATGAGGTGGCTATGTCTGCCCTAGCAGGTGGAGTATTGAAGGAGAGTGACTTTTACCTGGCACTGGAGGTCAGCTACCCTCAGAACCTTTCCGACATGATGGCTCTGGCGGACAAATATGCCATAGTCGAAGAATCGCGGAGAGCTGCCCGCACCGAGCTGACAAGGAAAAAGGAGCCCAAGGGCTCGGACAAGCACCAATCCGCCCGCCAGCCAAGTCCACCTCGCCGCCAAAGGGTTCCTTCGCCCCCGCCGAGGAACCGCACCCGGAGCCCGCCAAGGAGGTTCAACCGGTTCACTCCGCTCACTGCTCCAAGGGCGGAGATCCTCATGGCGATAGAGCGCCAGCTTCCCCGACCATCTCCTCTTCGAGGGAATGCTACCCGGAGAGATCCCACCAAATACTGCCGCTACCATTGGGATCATGGCCATGACACTGAGGAGTGCTGGCAGCTGAAGAACGAGATCGAAAGGCTCATCCAGCGGGGTAGGCTGGACCAATTAAGGAGAGCACCTGAGCCAAGGAACGGGGGCGATCGACAACCTGAAACTCAGCAACCTCCTCCTCCGAATCCTCTGGTCACTGGTCACATTAATGTGATCGAGGCAGTTGGCAGTCCGTCGAGTGGGCGGAACGATGAAGAAGGTTCGACGCCAAAGAAAGCGCGAACAAATGAGCTCTCCTTCTTCGACAGCGACCTCCAGAAAATACAGTTCCCGCATTATGATGCGTTGGTTGTATCCCTTAATCTGAACAACTATGACGTAGATCGAATTCTCATTGATAGTGGAAGCTTCGTCAATGTTTTGAATGTCGATGTGTTTCTGAAGATGAAACTGCTTATGGAGAATCTCCGAGCTATGGACTCCACCCTGATGGGGTTCACCGGTGATGTTATCACCCTAGAAGGAGTCGTGACCTTGACGGTCCATGTAGGAACTTGGCCTTCTGTTGCCACGGTCCACACAGATTTTCTGGTGACCAAGCTTCGATCGCCCTACAATGCAATTTTCGGGAGACCCGGCTTGATGTCCCTTAGAGCCGCTGTCTCCATCCCGCACCTAACAATGAAGTTCCCTACCGGATGGGGAGTGGGAGTAGTCCGAGGAAACCAAGCTGTAGCTCGACAGTGTTTTATCACCATCCTGCAATCCAAATTGCCCGAGGTTGATGGACTGGACGCTCAAAAAGATTTTGCCGAGCAACGGGGAGAACCAGCTAAAGAGCTGGAGGAGGTGCCGCTGAACGAAGCCCGGCCAAACCGAACTATAAAGATCGGTGATAAACGCATAAATAATTATAACTAAATCTATTAATTAATAATTCAACGTACCTATTATTATTTAATATTTTAATATTTTATATAATATTTTAAGTAAAACCTTATCAATTTGATGAGCTCGATTTTAGGAATTTAATTACGCAAACGGCACTCGAATCAGACTTAAAACGAGCTCAAAATTAATTTTATAAGGTTTTAGCATATATTTTAAAGCAAAGTCGGCAAACCAAGTGCCGACTTCATCGTCTATTTTTTTTTTTGTACAATTTTTTTTCTAATCAAATCTAATCTTTTCCTCTGCCAATTAAGGAATAAATTTGATAGGAGGTTATCAAATTGGAAGAATTAAATTCATCTTGAAGGAATTTGGATTTTATTCACGATTTCTCTGGGATTTTCTCCGCGCCGCTCATTGCTTCTCCGCGTCCTCTGTTTTGGCAACACTAGCTTCTCCGCGTCTAGGCCGCGTTCGGGCTTCTACAAATAGCAGAAGAAAGATCCGAGGGAGCTAGAGGGAGTCTATAGGAAGTCGAAAGAATCCTCATTAGCAGCTCGTGAGTTCCCAGCGTCCGAGGTGTTCTGCTTCCATGGAAAACAGAGGCGTTGGAGAGAAGTTCGTGGAGGCTTTTCTGTTCCTGGCTTAGAGGCGTATGCAGAGGAGGGAGAAAGTCTTCTCACCGGTTCAGCCCGATTTGATTTAAGAGAATTTATTGCTTTTTATTGCCTTCTTAATGTTAGCAAATAAAACTCTTCCATGCACTCTTGGATGTTATTAAAATAAAATTTCTATTTATGTTTAATTATTATTAAATTTTATTTAAGTTAAAATAATTTAGATTGATCTATTCTTAAAAGGGACGGTCGTGATCTACGGGTACGAGCCGTGCTCTTATAAGATAGACTATATCTTGATTATTTTGCACTGCTAATTATCTATTTAGTTAAATTTATAAATTTATTTCAAAATAATCGCTAGAGTCCCTATGAAATCGATCTCTTACTCTCACTATTCTAATAGTGAAATTAAAGTGTTTTAATCATTGCGCTACGACACGCATCAAATTTTTGGCATCGTTACCAGGGACTTAAGTGTTTTATTTTGAAAAAAAAAAAACCTGAAAAAAAAACCTAAGACACCTTCCATAAAACATAATTAATTTAAGGAAACAAATTAAAAAAAATTAAAAAAATTTATAAAATAAAATATGTAAATAAGATAATTATTTTATTTCTATGCTTAGATTGACTTAGGTGGATTTATTTTATGCAAAACTCAAAATTCTCCCATTGACATCTCATAATTTATTAGGAAATTAGAAACCTAATCATAAAAATCTAAAATAAAAATAATTAGATTAATTTTGTTTGATAATTTCAAGAGTTGGACATATGTTTGTTGCATAGCATTATCATAATTAACTTTAAGGGCACAAACCCCTAATCAAGATAAGGTAGGAATTTTATCACCCTTCCTTGGCCCACAAACCACGTCCTTCATTTTGCATTAACCCAAACCTAAAACTCTAAAATTAATTAGACATCAGCCCCTAAGGACTTCGAGCTCAATAGGACAAGGCGGTCTTGGAAGTTAGGAGCTGTCTAGATTTAGGGTAAACCTAGAATAGAGAGTCTAATCTTTGCTAACTTGATTGCTAAGAAATATTAAACCCTAATTAAATTAGTCATTGCTCTTAGTTCTAGGAATCTTTTAGGATATTTTCTTTAGAATCTTTTTCCTCTTTTATTATAATAAAAAAATAAAAAAAATAAAAAAAAACTGTTTGCTTTAGAGTCATTGGTAGGGTGTATGCATGCTTGGTCGTCGATCATTGCAACCCAACCTTATACCCTTAGATCCTGAGATAGAAAGAACTATTAGAGCAAACAGACTCAGAATTATGGATCCTAATAACGAAAATAATCAACCACGACAGTTAAAAGAGTATTTCACTCCTTCAAGGTATACCTACTCTCCCTGCATTCAAGTGCCTCCAGTAAAGGCTGTCCAATATGAAATTAAGTCAAGTGTAATCCAAATGTTACCATCTTTCTATGGACTTACAAATGAGGATCCCTACAAACACTTAGATGAATTCTTAGAAATTTGCTCAACTGTCAATATTCAAAATTTCTCCAATGATGCACTTAGGCTGTCACGCCCCAGCCCCTATATTGGATCTAGGGGTGGCAACTCGCCGCATGCCTGGCATGCAAGGCGTTCCGAAATATAACATTTAATACCAGAAGCGGTAATAACTATATATCGTCCATTTTAAATGGTTCTTAATACAAATCATGATCATAAGCTTTTAGGCTACATGCCCATCATACATAAGTCACTGGGGTTACAACAAAATGTTGGATCTTAGTTTCCTCTGAATGAAGCTCCAACTACCCCAGATCCCATTCTTCAGTTCTGTGGCTCTGAAAAACATTGTAAGATTTATATGAGCTTACACTCAATAAGTAAGCCTACTATTATATAATCATTTCGTCAAGATATTATCAAACCATATTTCCGTGTATAAAACTTCCAACTTCAAATACATTCATCATGTTATCAAAACATGTATATCATCAGCTCAAATAATTTTGGGAAGCTTAATTATACAATAAATGCTGAAATATGCAATGTAAACAAATCCACTGTATTCATATAATTATTATTTCCTTATGTGTCCCACGGCCCTACAACACCCATCTGGTGTATCACTCTTTAATGTCCCCTAAGAGGAAGGGTCCTGGTACCAGCGTTATGCCATATATCATAATCAATCACAACACATCCTCTAGATGTGTGTGCGTTATGCAATATATCAATCACATCACATCCTCTAGATGTGTGTCCTCCACATATCTCCCCCTATGGAGGTGGGTCCCGTATCCCTCGGCATTTCACATCGTTTCACATCATATGAGAACCGTGGCGACACATATCATCATCATATTTGCATGTAGCACATCATGCATCATCATGAGCATAAGCTCCTCATATCATATATACAGTGGGTTATACATTCATAGCATAAAATACATCAATAATACCAGTATATTTTTGCAAAGCAAAATAATCACATTATTCAATTTTTGCACATTTATAATCCATTACTTTGCAAAATATCAGTAATCACATATAATTATAGCAGATTCCCAATTGTATAACAAAATTCCATTTTGTCTCATTTTTTCAAATAATGTAATATATCCATAATTTTTATATTCAAATAAATTATAAAAATTATAATAAATGGCTTACTTACCTCAGTACGCTAATTCCAAACTGTAAATCAGCTATGTGGACATCCGGTTACCTACAGCATTAATTTCCACAATTAAATCTCAAAAATTGGAACAATGCAGCATCCCCTAAGGTCTACCCAGTCTAATCCTGGGCCCAACTTTGGGCTCGAATATCTCTCAATTTATAAGCCCGAATGGGGAAATAAAAATATTCCGAGAAACTAGAATCAACGCCGAATCGGGCCATATTTTTATTTCTCCATTTTCGACCCAATACGGGGCCCAAATCGCAGCCCCAAAATAGCTCACGCCGGCCCAATAGGGCCCAACGTGGGACGGCCCAAGCCGGCCCACGTCTTCGTCATCTCCCCCGCCTCCTCTCCCTGTTTCGCCCGAAACAGGGGGAGGCAGTGCCGGCGGCCAGGGCCACCGCCGGCCAAATTCTGGGTGGCCCGGCCATCGGCGACCGGGCCAGAGCCGGCCGCGGCGACGGCCGGCTCCCTCTCCTCTCTTTCTCCCTCAATTTCTCTCTCTCTCTTTCACTTGATCCACGGCACGCGACTCGTGCCGGTGGCACGGCCGGCCACCGTGGCCGGTCGGATCCTCACCGGACGGTCGCCCACCGCCGGTGAGGCCTCCTGGACGACGCCCAGGCCCGGCGAGGCATCGGGCACTCCGCCGGGCCCGAACCAAGCCGTGAACCGGCTTGGTTCTTCCCCTTTCTCTCTCTCTCGATCTCTCTGCAACTCTCTCTCTCTCCCTTACCTGTGCTGGCCGAGGGAGAGCTCGTGGGGAAGGAGGGTGCTCCCCCCCTCCTTTAATAGCGGCGAGGGGAGGGTTATCCCTCCCCTGTACCCACGTGAAGGGGGCGCGTCGGCGCCCCCTTCCTTGACTGGCTGCGGCACCCCTTGCCGCAGCCGTCAATAATGGCGGAGGAAGGGGCGGCGCCCCCCTTCCTCCGTCAACAATGGCGGATCCGCCGATGGAACAGGGCTTCACATTCTTCCCTCCTTATAAAAATTTCGGCCTCGAAATTGGTGTATTTCATATAACATTTAAAATCCAAAGCTTTATCATATGATTAATCTTCTTTACATATGTTAAGTTACAAACAATTGAGGATATTTTTCTTTAATTTCTTCCTCAAGCTCCCAAGTAGCTTCCCTCTCAGAATGGTTACTCCACTGAACCTTGACATAAGGAATGCTACGCCGTCTTAAAACTTGATCCTTGCGGTCCACAATACGCACAGGATGCTCCTCATACGTTAGATCCTTCCTTAACTGCATGGGCTCAAACTGTATCACATGGCTGGGGTCAGGAATGTACTTTCTCAACATAGATACATGAAATACATTGTGTACCCCAGAGAGTGCCGGAGGTAATGCCAAGCTATAAGCCACCTCCCCTACTTTGCTCAGAATTTCAAATGGTCCAATGTATCGTGGACTCAGTTTACCTCTAATCCCAAATCTCATCACATTTTTGGTTGGTGATATCTTCAAGAAGACATGATCTCCAATTTGAAATTCTAGCTCCCTTCTTCTCACATCAGCATAGCTCTTCTGTCGGCTCTGAGCTGTGCGGAGTCGTCCCTTGATCAGTTGTACCTTTTCTACTGTCTGTCGAATCAGCTCAGGGCCCAACAATTTTCTCTCCCCCACATCATCCCAACATAAGGGAGATCTGCATTTTCTACCATACAAGGCCTCAAATGGAGCCATCTGGATACTGGCCTGGTAGCTGTTATTGTAAGCAAATTCCACCAAAGATAAGTGGTTGTCCCAAGCACCACCCAGGTCCATCACACAGGCTCGCAACATGTCCTCCAGGGTCTGTATGGTTCTCTCAGACTGCCCATCTGTCTGGGGATGGAAGGCTGTGCTGAAGTTCAATTTGGTCCCCAGAGCTCTATGAAGACTCTTCCAGAATTGGGACACAAACCTAGTATCCCTATCTGATACAATAGATACGGGAATACCATGAAGCTTCACAATTTGCTCAATATACATGTTGGCCAATCTCTCACTGGAGATCCCAACTCTGAATGGCAGGAAATGGGCTGACTTCGTTAATCTGTCTACAATGACCCATACCGCATCATTGTTCCGAGGGGTCTTAGGCAGACCAGTCACGAAGTCCATAGTGATCTTCTCCCATTTCCATTGTGGAATCATCAGAGATTGAAGGGGTCCCGCAGGCCTTTGATGCTCAGCCTTCACTTGCTGACATACCAAACACTTGGCTACGTACTGAGCAATCTCGCTCTTCATTCCTTTCCACCAAAAGTTTTCCTTTAGGTCTTTGTACATCTTGGTACCTCCGGGGTGCACCGTGTAAGGAGAATAGTGGGCCTCCTTCAGAATCTCTGCTCTTAGTTCCACCACATTTGGCACACAGAGCCTGCCATCAAATCTCAGGGATCCATCCTCCATTATAGCAAATTCATTTTGAACCCCTGACTTCACTGCTTCTTTAATCTTTTGCAGGTCCAAGTCTTCTTTCTGGGAGGACTTGATCCTGTCTAACAGAGTTGGTTGGAGTACAAGTGTTGCTACAAGTCCATCGGACCGTTGTACTCGCAATCCAACCTCCAGCTTCTCAAGATCCCTCGGATGTGAGGCTGAGAGGTGATCATAGAAGCTAACTCCGAGGAGGATTTCCTACTCAAGGCATCAGCTACCACATTGGCCTTCCCTGGATGATAGTGCAGGTTCAGGTCATAATCTTTTAGTAGCTCCATCCACCTCCTTTGTCTCAAGTTTAACTCCTTCTGAGTGAAGATGTACTTCAGACTTTTGTGGTCTGTGTACACATCACATGCTTCTCCATATAGATAATGCCGCCAGATCTTTAAGGCAAAAATCACAGCAGCCAACTCCAGGTCATGAGTAGGATAATTTTGCTCGTATGGCTTTAGCTGTCTGGAGGCATAAGCTATCACCTTCTCATTTTGCATCAGAACACATCCCAATCCCTTCCGAGAAGCATCCGTGTATAGAGTGAATCCTCCAGATCCTGACGGAAGGGTAAGGACGGGGGCTGACACTAGGCGTTGTTTCAGCTCCTGGAAACTTCTCTCACACTCCTCAGTCCAGTCAAACTTCGCTTGCTTTTGGGTCAAGCGAGTCAGGGGTAGAGCAATGCGAGAAAAGCCCTCCACGAATCTGCGATAATATCCTGCCAGCCCCACGAAGCTTCTGACTTCAGATACATTGGAAGGTCGACTCCAATTTACGACCGCCTCAATCTTCTTTGGGTCCACAGTTATGCCATTTTTAGATATTACGTGACCCAAGAATGATACTTGGCTCAACCAGAAGTCACATTTCTGCAACTTGGCATAAAGCTTTTTCTCTCGAAGGGTTTGCAGAACAATCTTCAGGTGGTCCATATGTTCCTCCTGGCTTTTTGAATACACCAGGATGTCATCAATGAACACCACCACAAACTGGTCTAAGTATGGCTTAAAGATTCTGTTCATCAAGTCCATGAATGCTGCCGGGGCATTAGTTAACCCAAACGGCATCACCAAGAACTCGTAGTGGCCATACCTAGTCCTGAATGCTGTCTTAGGCACATCTCCAGCCTGGACCTTGAGTTGATGGTATCCTGACCGAAGGTCAATCTTCGAGAATACCCGAGCTCCTTGGAGTTGATCGAACAGATCATCGATCCTCGGCAAGGGATACTTGTTCCGCACTGTTACCTTATTGATTTCTCGGTAATCAATGCAGAGCCGAAGACTCCCATCCTTCTTTTTGACAAATAATACTGGAGCACCCCAAGGAGAGACACTCGGTCTGATAAATCCCGGTCTAGGAGCTCTTGCAATTGGTTCTTCAACTCTTTTAGTTCAGCTGGGGCCATACGATAA
This sequence comes from Calamus simplicifolius, assembly GCA_900491605.1. Lineage (NCBI taxonomy): Eukaryota > Viridiplantae > Streptophyta > Magnoliopsida > Arecales > Arecaceae > Calamus > Calamus simplicifolius. The sequence goes on from UESW01004500.1 coordinate 489,775, forward strand.
GGGGCCTTGGATATAGGTCCAGTGCCAGGGACCAAATCAATGGTGAACTCCACTTCCCGGTCTGGAGGCAATTCGGTCAAATCATCCGGGAAGACGTCAGGAAACTCCATAGCCACTGGAATATCCTCCAATTTCACCTCTTCCTGCTGAAGGTCCTTGACCACAGCAAGAAACCCTTGGCCACCCTTCATCAAGTATTTGGCAGCCCGCAGTGCTGATACAAACACTGAAGCCAGGTGTTCCTGGCTTCCAGTAAAACTGAATTCAGGCTGATTAGGGATTTTGAAGATCACCATTTTCCTGAAACAGTCTACCGAAGCATGATAGGAGGCCAACCAGTCCATCCCAAGGATAACATCAAAGGACTTTAGTGGAAGGACGATTAGATCAGCCTCCAGCCTCTTGTCGCCCACGTTGATCTGGCAGGATCTGCATACAGACTCCACCCTCATAACATCTCCATTTGGGAATGCAATGAGCAACTCTTGTTCTAGGGGAACGGGTGTCAACGATGCATTATTGGCAAGATAAACATCAGATATAAACGAATGCGTGGCACCCGGATCTACTAAAGTCTGAGCATAAGTGTTGCCTACTTTAATTGTCCCTGATCACAAAGTTTAGTTGTCTTAGATGTCATATAGCGGATCCTATTTATCCTTCATGATTAATGCATTATATCGCATATGAACCAAATAATCTTAAAGGGGTACTTAGGTAACAGGTATACCTGCCACAACGGAGTTAGAAGCGGCAGCATCCTGTTGGGTGAGGGTGAAGACCCTTCCCTGGGTCCTCGGCTGCTGCGGCTGGTTCATCCCAAGATTTGGAGAAGACAGCTGCTCCCTCCGAAGGGGACAAGTGGCCATCTTGTGATCCACTTTCCCACATATGAAGCAGGCACCTCTCGGCCCACGGCACTGCCTGCCCGGGTGGAAGTTCCCGCAGTGAGGGCAACGGGTCTCCTTACCCTTCGGTCCTGAGGGGGGCTGATATGTATCTTTCTTCTTAGCCTGCCCCGAAGACTGGCCCGAAGGAGACCCCTTCCTCTTCCTCTTTAGCTCCCACTCCTTCTGGTTCCTATTCATGTCTCTTTCGATCACCAGGGCTTTACTCACCACAGCACTATATGTGGAGAGTTCAAATGCATTGACTGCTTGCCTCAGTTTGGGTCGCAGTCCTTCAGTGAACCTGGTGATCTTGGCTCTCTCAGTGGTCACTATTTCCGGAGCAAACCGAGCTAGCCTAGTGAACTCGGCTTCGTACTGGGCCACAGAGAGATTCTTCTGTTCCAGCTCCAGAAACTCAGACTCCATCTGTCTTTGCACACTACTAGGAAAGTATTTGTTGAAAAAGGCCTCCTTGAACTCCCTCCAGGAAACAGCTTGTCCACCCAATCGCTGCTCCATATGCAACCACCAATCATATGCCTCCCCTTGAAGGAGATAGGTGGCAAATCTAATCCGCTCCTCCTCCTGGCTACCATGGGCCATGAAGGCCTTCTCCATCTCCCTCATCCATCCCTCAGCATCAGCGGGATTGGTGGATCCAGAGAAGGGAGCAGGGGCTAAGCTCTTAAACTCAGCAAAGCTCCGACCCCCTCCTTGCCAGGGTTGCGGCGGAGCGGGCTGGACTGGTGGTTCAGGTTCGACTCGCGGGTTTTGCTGAGTAGGAGGGCCGGGCTGAGCAGGCACCACTTGTTGGATCTGCTGCTGCATAGCCTGCACCATTTCCACAAGGGCCTGAAGTATCTCAGTCTGGCGCTGTTGCTGGCCATTCCAGCCACATTGATGGAACCAGAGCCTCCAGAAGTTTGCTGGCCTCCCTGCTGGCCAGAGTCACCAGCCTGGGAACCTCCAACTTGTCGCATACTTCTGGTGTGACATGACTATTCCCTGCCAAGTTTGGTTCCAATCAATATCTTTACAAACCCTTAAGTTTTCAAAATATATTTATTAGAAAAATTTTATATCTTCTTAGAGTTGTTACCCTCCCAGTGTCATCCTACTGTTTTGTTTAGTGTCATCCTATGTTTGTCCCTAAGGTCAAACCTAGGCTCTGATACCACATTAGCTGTCACGCCCCAGACCCTATATTGGATCTAGGGGTGGCAACCGCCGCATGCCTGGCATGCAAGGCGTTCCAAAATATAACATTTAATACCAGAAGGGTAATAACATATATCGTCCAATTTAAATGGTTCTTAATACAAATCATAATCATAGGTTTTAGGCTACATGCCCATCATACATAAGTCACTGGGGTTACAACAAAATGTTGGATCTTAGTTTCCTCTGAATGAAGCTCCAACTACCCCAGATCCCATTCTTCAGTTCTGTGGCTCTGAAAAACATTGTAAGATTTATATGAGCTTACACTCAATAAGTAAGCCTACTATTATATAATCATTTCGTCAAGATATTATCAAACCATATTTCCATGTATAAAACTTCCAACTTCAAATACATTCATCATGTTATCAAAACATGTATATCATCAGCTCAAATAATTTTGGAAGCTTAATTATACAATAAATGCTGAAATATGCAATGTAAACAAATCCACTGTATTCATATAATTATTATTTTCTTATGTGTCCCACGGCCCTACAACACCATCTGGTGTATCACTCTTTAATGTCCCCTAAGAGGAAGGGTCCTGGTACCAGCGTTATGCCATATATCATAATCAATCACAACACATCCTCTAGATGTGTGCGTTATGCAATATATCAATCACATCACATCCTCTAGATGTGTGTCCTCCATATATCTCCCTCTGTGGAGGTGGGTCCCGTATCCCTCGGTATTTCACATCGTTTCACATCATATGAGAACCGCGGCGATACATATCATCATCATATTTGCATGTAGCACATCATGCATCATCATGAGCATAAGCTCCTCATATCATATATACATTGGGTTATACATTCATAGCATAAAATACATCAATAATACCAGTATATTTTTGCAAAGCAAAAATAATCACATTATTCAATTTTTGCACATTTATAATCCATTACTTTGCAAAATATCAGTAATCACATATAATTATAGCAGATTCCCAATTGTATAACAAAATTTCATTTTGTCTCATTTTTTCCAAATAATGTAATATATCCATAATTTTCATATTCAAATAAATTATGAAAATTATAATAAATGGCTTACTTACCTCAGTACGCTAATTCCAAACTGTAAATCAGCTATGTGGACATCCGGTTACCTACAGCATTAATTTCCACAATTAAATCTCAAAAATTGGAACAATGCAGCATCCCCTAAGGTCTACCAGTCTAATCTGGGCCCAACTTTGGGCTCGAATATCTCTCAATTTATAAGCCCGAATGGGGAAATAAAAATATTCCGAGAAACTAGAATCAACGCCGAATCGGGCTATATTTTATTTCTCCATTTCTGGCCCAATACGGGGCCCAAATCGTAGCCCCAAAACAGCTCATGCGCCGGCCCAATAGGGCCCAACGTGGGACGGCCCAAGCCGGCCCACGTCTTCGTCATCTCCCCGCCTCCTCCCCTGTTTTGCCCGAAACAGGGGGAGGCCGTGCCGGCGGCCAGGGCCGCCGCCGGCCAAACTCTGGGTGGCCGGCCGTCAGCGACCGGGCCAGAGCCGGCCGCGGCGACGGCCGGCTCCCTCTCCCTCTCTTTCTCCCTCTATTTCTCTCTCTCTCTTTCGCTTGATCCACGGCACGCGACTTGTGCCGGTGGCACGGCCGGCCACCGTGGCCGACCGGATCCTCACCGGACGGTCGCCCGTCGCCGATGAGGCCTCCTGGCCGACGCCCAGGCCCGGCGAGGCATCGGGCACTCCGTCGGGCCCGAACCAAGCCGTGAACTGGCTTGGTTCTCCCCTTTCTCTCTGTCTCTCTCTCTCGATCTCTTTGCAACTCTCTCTCTCTCTCCCTTACCTGCCTAGCACCGAGGGAGGGCTCGTGGGGAAGGAGGGTGCTCCCCCCTCCTTTAATAGCGGCGAGGGGAGGGTTATCCCCTCCCCTGTACCCATGTGAAGGGGCGCGTCGGCGCCCCCTTCCTTGACTGGCTACGGCACCCCTTGCCGCAGCCGTCAATAATGGCGGAGGAAGGGGGCGGCGCCCCCCCTTCCTCCGTCAACAATGGCGGATCCTCACCACGTGAGGATCCGCCGATGGAACAGGGCTTCACATAGGCTTAAGCTATTCCCTTTTCCCTAAAAGCTAAAGCCAAGTATTGGTTAAATTCACTGGACACTGTCATAATTTCAACTTTGGATCATCTTCAGAGAGAGTTTCTTAAGAAATATTTTCCTATAGGAAAAACAAATCAAATTAGAAAAGTCGTAACAAGTTTTTCCCAGATAGATGAAGAAATATTCCATGAAACATGGGAGAGATTAAAAGAACTGATTAGAAAATGTCCACATCATGCTATATCCAATGGCAACTGGTTCAGTGCTTTTATGATGGTTTATCAGAAAAGCATCGACAAATGGTTGATGCTTCATGTGGTGGGACATTTATGTTAAAAAATGAACATGAAGCTTGGCAATTCTTTGAGACATTGAGTGAGAATTCATTACATCACATGTCAGTTGCTCGTCGAGACCCTCCCGTAGAACCTAAAAGAGGTGGAATATATGAAATATGCCATTCTACATATATCTATACTAAGGTAGATGAATTATCCCATAAACTTGACCGGATTCTACAAGTTGGAAACATCTCTTCCCCATCTACTCAATTACATGAGGTCTGCACAATTTGCTCAAGTCCAACCCATTCTATAGGTGAATGTCCATCTGCATACCAATTTCCTGAACTTGTTCAAGAGCAAGCCCACCAAACCCAAACCCGATTAGCTCCTAAAATAGGAAATGATCCATATGCAAATACTTACAATCCTGGCTGGCGAAATCACCCAAATTTTTCTTGGAAACCTTAACATGTAGCCAATTCATCGACCAGACCTAATTATCAAGAAATCAATTTTAGAAGCATGCCATATTCATAATACCAAAACATCCCACAACCTCCACCGAATAATCATCCTACTTTTGAAGACAAAGTGTTACAAGCATTGAAAGGGCTAGAAATGAATACTCAAATCCTTCACTCCCACACACAATCTATTGCAAAACTAGAAACTCAGATAGGTCAATTGGCCATAGCATTCAGTAGAAGGGAGGAGGGTAAGTTACCTAGTCAGCCTATCGATAACCCGAAAGGACAATTCATGGCTGAGAGTTCCAACAGTCCTGACAAATTCTCAGAACATGCTAAATCAATCATGACTCTCAGAAGTGAAAAAACATTGAACCCACATGAACCATCCCAGAAATTAGAAGTGGCTAAACCAGAAAGAGAAGAAATGAAGAAGAAAAGGAATTCAATGATCAAGCAATCACACCTAAAGCCCCATTCCCTAGTGCTTTAGAATCTCCTTTGCCTTCAGATAAGAAAATATAAAGATGAATGAGATGCTTGAGTTATTTAAGTAAGTCCAAATAAACTTACCTCTTCTTGATGCTATCAAGCAAGTTCCGGCTTATGCCAAATTTTTGAAGGATCTATGCACACAAAAATGGAAAGCCAAGTCACAAATACCAAAAAAGATCCACTTGACTGAGCAAGTCAGCTCAGTTGTTCAGCAAATAACCCCACCCAAACTAAAAGATCCTGGTACCCCAATTATATCATGTGTCATAGGAAACTTCACAATCAAGAAAGCATTATTAGATTTGGGTGCGAGTGTAAACCTTCTCCCAAGTTTAGTGTATGAATTATTCGGATTTGGAGAGTTGAAACCCACTACAGTAACACTACTGATATGACTGATCCCAGCGTCGTCAGAAAAGGTAACGGCAGCTACTGTCATTCCCCACCCCCGGTACCCCCTCGGGGTCGGGGGTGGGGTCATCATTTCTTAACCCGGGCCCCCACGGTCTCGGGGTGCACGTCATTTCCCCACCCCCAGTACCCCCTCGGGGTCGGGGGGTGGGGTCATCATTTCTTAACCCCGGGCCCCCATCGGCCTCGGGGTGCACTGTCATTTCCCCACCCCCGGTACCCCCTCGGGGTCGGGGGGTGGGGTCATCATTTCTTAACCCCGGGCCCCCACCGGTCTCGGGGTGCACTGTCATTTCCCCACCCCGGTACCCCCTCGGGGTCGGGGGGTGGGGTCATCATTTCTTAACCCCGGGCCCCCACCGGTCTCGGGGTGCACTGTCATTCCCCACCCCCGGTACCCCCTCGGGGTCGGGGGGTGGGGTCATCATTTCTTAACCCCGGGCCCCCACCGGTCTCGGGGTGCACTGTCATTTCCCCACCCCCGGTACCCCCTCGGGGTCGGGGGGTGGGGTCATCATTTCTTAACCCCGGGCCCCCACCGGTCTCGGGGTGCACTGTCATTTCCCCACCCCCGGTACCCCCTCGGGGTCGGGGGTGGGGTCATCATTTCTTAACCCCGGGCCCCCACCGGTCTCGGGGTGCACTGTCATTTCCCCACCCCCGGACCCCCTCGGGGTCGGGGGTGGGGTCATCATTTCTTAACCCCGGGCCCCCACCGGTCTCGGGGTGCACTGTCATTCCCCACCCCCGGACCCCCTCGGGGTCGGGGGGTGGGTCATCATTTCTTAACCCCGGGCCCCCAGGGTCGGGGTGCATCATCCCCCACCCCCGGACCCCCTCGGGGTCGGGGTCATCGGTGATTAGCATGCGACTCAACTGCCAAGGAAAACAACAACTATCAGGTTGCACGGTGCTCACACATGATTTTCAGCGCATGGCCATGCCTCGCCACAGCGTACCATTCGGTACTCCGTGATTGTGCCCCGTTACGGAGGGCCATGCCTCATAACGATGTTTGGCGCGTTGCATGCCCCTGTGCATGACCATGCCTGCCCAGCGTACCATTCGGTACTCCGTGATTGTGCCCCGTTACGGAGGGCCATGCCTCATAACGGTGTTTGGCGCGTTGCATGTCCCTGTGCATCACCATGCCTCGCTACGGCGTACGACTCGCTACCTCTGCAATGGTGCCCAGTCATATCAACCGGCGGCGTGCACTGAACGCCTACACAGCTACCGGACACGTATGATATCACACGCAGCAATGGTACGATGGCGATCTTCCAAGCCGCAAGTTAGGGTATTCGGACAGGTATAAAGGCACGCTCACGCTGTAAGTGGGATCTGAACTCTGGTTTTTCTGAGCTTTCTTCCTCCCAGCAAAAACCCTAACCGCCTCAGCTCCTCTTCGCTGGAGCGGTTCTTTGTCTGAGCCCAAGCACTGACTTGATCGTCGGAGGGTCCCCACCGGCGCCACCGGTCCCGGGGACTTTTCTTGCAGGACTTCGAGGTGAGACGTCCGTCTTCCCCGACGTTCGAGGAAGGTGACTTGGCGTCATCAGATTGGCGCGCCAGGAAGGGGGAGTGTAAGAAAGACGTCGAACCAGCAGCTTTCTTCTTTCTCCTGTCTTCAGACCTAAAGCCATGGTGACGACTCGAACGAAAGGAGTTTCAGCCGGTCGCGCTGGGGGGCAGCGCTGCGGGGCTGGTCCACCCGCGGAGGCCCCCCCGGCTCTCGCATCCTGTTTCCCGGAGCCTCCGAATCTCCAGGGGGCAGGGCCTTCTGCTCCGCAAATGACGCCCCTGCGCCTGCTCCGCAGCAACCCCAGGAGGATCGATTCGCTGCCTGGCCACGCAGGTCCAGTCGTTGGCGGCGATGGTTCAAGGCATGCAGCACCAGCAAGCGGCCTTGCGGCAGCCGGAGCCGAACCCGTCTGTCCCTGGGGTGATGCAGCCTAGCCAGCATTCCTCCCGCCGGAGATCGCCAGTTCCTGCAGATCATCACCGCCGATCCCCGGCCAAGCCACATCACCGCGAAGCATCCAAAAGGCCCCGGTCTCCCTCTCGCCACGCCAGCGTTTCTCCTAAGCGGCGGCACGGAAAGGAGGCGGAGCGCCCGCGCCGGCATCGCCGCCCCGCTCTTCTTCTGAATCTTCGGGGGAGGGCTCCTTTGATGGCCGGATGCCTCGTCGAGCTGAGCGTCGACTCGAGGAGTGCAACCAGAAGCTGGAGGAGCTTAGCCGTCGGATCACTCACCTGCCAGAGACTGATTATGACAGTCGCCTCCCCTGTCCCGCCGCATCATGGAGGAGCCTATCTCCACCAGGTTCCGCCTTCCTCAACTGGACCCATACGACGGGACTACGGACCCCCTGGACCATTTGGAGAGCTACAAGGTACTCATGCAAGTTCAGGGGGCCACTGACTCGCTTATGTGTGTTGCTTTCCCGGCTACTCTGAAAAAAGCTGCCCGGGCTTGGTATTCTCGCCTGCCGCCACGAAGCATCGACTCCTTCCGCCAGTTGGAGAGGGCTTTTCTGGCCCACTTTGACGCCTGCCGGAAGATCCCGAGGGTGGCGGACAGTCTGTTTGCCGTCAGCAGAAGAATGGCGAGCCTCTGCGGGACTATGTTGCCCGGTTCAAGGAGGCCGCCTTGGAGGTCTACAACCTGGAGGACTCGGTGGCTACCTTGGCTCTGAAGCGGGGGCTTCGCCCTTCTCGCTTCGCATATTCTCTTGACAAAAAGCCGCCGGGCTCCTACTCCGAACTTTGATCCGCGCCCAGAAGTACATCCGGGCAGACGAAGCTGACTTTTCCCGGCGTGAAGCCGGCGGGAGCATACCCCAGGAAGCCAACCCAGCCAGAACCTGCGGAAGCCCGCCCCAGGAGGCCCGAGCCTCCTCGCCGACCAGACAACCGTCCTCGACCTCCTGCACCGAGAGACGGGCCTTACACTCCATTGCTTGCCCCAATATCCCAGATCCTGCTCGAGATCGAAGGGGAGCCCTATCTGCAACGCCCTCCTCCCATCAACCCGAAGATTCCCCGGAACAAAAATCTCTACTGCCGCTACCACCGGGACCATGGCCACAACACCGACGACTGCCGGCAGCTGAAGAAAGCCATTGAAGACCTCATTCAAAGGCCATCTGAGGAAGTTTGTCCAAAGGAACAACCCGGGAGCTCCTGGCCCGTCAGCGCCTGCACCGCCGGTGATCGATAACGCCCCGACGGAGAAGACAGTGGCGATGATTTCCTGGGGGGCAGGAGGCCCGTCGAAGAGACCAAGGGGGAGGGGGAGTGAGCTGTAATTCCTTTTTTCGAAAAGGACTGGAGGGGGTTGTAAATAAAGATGATGATAGCGTCGTCGTATCCATGACGATTGCTAAGCACCCTGTAAAAAGAATCTTAGTCGACAGTGGAAGCTCCGTAGATGTTTTGAACTACGATGCCTTTGTTCGCATGAACCTGTCGCATGATCTACTTCGACCTGTCGCCACGCCTTTGATGGGATTCACAGGAGATTCCGTGAGGGTCGAGGGGGAAATTACTCTTCCCGTGACGGCTGGAACGGCTCCGTGCCAAAGCACTGTCCTTATAAAATTTTTGGTGGTCCGTGTGCCCCTGGCGTACAACGCGATTCTTGGGAGGCCCGGGCTCAACCTCTTGGATGCCGTCATATCCACCAAGCGGCTCCTTGTGAGGTTCCCAACCAGCAGAGGGGTCGGCGAGATGCGAGGAGAGCAGGGCCTACCGGCGCTTTGCTATCACTTGGCCCCAGTCCCCAGGAGGCAGCCCTGCACCGCCATCTGCACCGACACCCGAGGCCCTTGACCCGCGAGACTTGGAGAGGAGGGGGGAACCGGCCGAGCGGCTGCTCACTTTCCCCCTCGGGGAGGACCCCATGCAGACGGTTCGAGTTGGAGCCTTACTTCCGGACGAAGCTCGTGACCGGCTCCTTACCTTTCTGCGGGCCAACGCCGACGTCTTCGCATGGTCAGCATCCGACATGCCCGGGATCCCGGAGGAGGTGATTACACATCAGCTCAACATTCGACCGGAGTGCCGGCCCGTCAGGCAGAAGAAAAGGAGTTTTGCCCCGGACCGGCAGAAGGCTGTTGACGAGGAGGTGCGGAAGCTGTTGGCGGCTGGCCACATCCGTGAGGTGCGCTACCCCGACTGGTTGGCGAACGTCGTGATGGTTCGCAAGGCCAGTGGAAGCTGGAGAATGTGCGTGGATTTCACCGACCTCAATAAGGCGTGTCCCAAGGACAGCTTCCCGCTCCCCCGAATCGACCAGCTGGTAGACGCCACCTCCGGGCATGGGACGCTCAGTTTCATGGATGCGTTCTCGGGGTATAATCAAATCAAGATGAGCCCAGCAGATGAAGAAGCAACCTCCTTTGTCACGGAGAAGGGGATCTACTGTTACAGGGTGATGCCCTTTGGACTGAAAAACGCCGGGGCTACTTATCAAAGATTAATGAACAAGGTTTTTGAGGATCAGCTGGGGCGCAACATGGAGGTATATGTGGATGACATGCTGACCAAGAGCACCAATGCAGAAGACCATGTAGCGACCTCGAGGAGACTTTCAACAATCTGCGCCGGTACCGGATGAAGCTCAACCCCCACAAATGCGCCTTCGGAGTAGCAGCTGGCAAGTTCCTGGGTTTCATGGTGACCCAGCGCGGGATCGAAGCCAACCCCGACAAGATCAGAGCCATCCTGGAGATGCGGCCTCCGGTCAGCAAGAAGGAGGTGCAGCGCCTGACGGGGAGGGTGGCGGCCTTGAGTCGTTTCATGTCAAGGTCGGCGGAGAGGTGCCTACCTTTCTTCAAGGCGCTGCGCAAGATTAACGGCTTCGAGTGGACGAAAGAGTGTCAGGGCTCCTTTGAAGAATTGAAGCAGTTTCTCTCCACTCCTCCGCTGCTGTCCAAGCCTGAAAATGGAGAGGAGCTCTTTTTATATCTGGCCGCTTCCCCCGAGGCTGTTAGCTCCGTGCTTGTGCGCATGGATACCGACGGAGCCCAGAAGCCAATCTATTATACCAGCAAAGTACTCCATGACGCTGAGACCAGGTATTCAAAAACTGAGAAGATTATCTTCGCCTTGGTGGTCTCTACTCAGCGCCTTCGGCCTTACTTTCAAGCCCATCCCATCGTGGTGCTTACGGACCAGCCCCTGCGAGCTATCCTGTCTCGCCCCGACACCTCCGGCCGGCTGGCTAAATGGGCCATCAAGCTAAGCGAGTTCGACCTGTCCATCCGGCCAAGATCAGCCATGAAGTCCCAGGTGTTGGCGGATTTCCTAGTCGAGTGCTCCTGGACCGAGAAGGACGTGGAGGAGGCGACCGGAGGAGCCTGTGGACCCTCCCTCATCTGGGGAGGTGGAGGACTGGATCCTGCATGTAGATGGAGCGGCAAACTCTCAAGGGAGCGGAGCCGGACTCATTCTCGCGAGCCCGGAGGGAGACGTGGTGGAGTACGCTCTCAGATTCCAGTTCCCGGCGACCAATAATCAGGCGGAGTACGAAGCCCTGCTGGCGGGGATGAGACTAGCTAAGGAGCTGGGCGCGGGGCGCTTGAGGGCCTTCACGGACTCTCAACTCATTTCTGGACAAATCGCCGGGGAGTACGAGGCTAGGGACCCACCATGTCCCGCTACTTGAGCAAGGTGCAGTCCCAGGCGTCTCATTTTTCTTACTTCCGTGTCAGCTATATCCCCAGGGCAGAGAATGCCAGGGCTGACGCGCTGTCCCGCTTGGCCACTTCGGTCGACGGGACGTTGGGAAGAACATACGTGGAGCACCTACAAGTCCCAAGCATTGAGGCCGCGGATGAAGCGTTGCCAGTGGAGCAGGAGCCCTCCTGGATGGATGCCTACATCCGGTACTTGACCGACGGTACTCTCCCGGAGGACCCCGCTGAGGCCAAGCTGCTCAGGCGAAGGGCCCCGAGATTCTTGATGATGGACGGGAAGCTTTATCGGAGATCCTTCTCATACCCGGTCCTCAGGTGTGTGGGGCCAACTGAATCAGATTATATCCTCAGGGAGATCCACGAAGGCGTATGCGGGAGTCATCTGGGGGGCAGAGCCCTAGCTTACAAGGCCCTGCGCCAAGGGTACTTTTGGCTGACAATGAAGGAGGACGCGGCCGAGCTTGTCAAGAAGTGTGATAGCTGCCAACGTCATGCCAATATCCAGCGACAGCCGACATCTCACCTGACCCCCCTGGTGGCGCCTTGGCCCTTTGCCCAGTGGGGCATGGATATCTTGGGTCCATTTCCCCCGGCTTCCGGGCAGCGGAAGTTCCTCTTGGTGGCGGTGGACCACTTCACCAAGTGGGTTGAAGCTGAGGCTCTGGCCAAGATTACGAGAGCAAAGTGAGATCTTTCTTCTGGAAGTCAATCATATGTCGGTTCGGGCTGCCGCGCACACTAGTCACTGATAATGGCCGGCAGTTTGACAATGCGCCTTTCCGGGAGTTCTGCTCCGAGCTGGGTATCTGTCAGAGGTTCACTTCCGTCGGGCATCCTCAAACCAACGGGGCAGCTGAAGTGATCAACCGAATCATCCTCCAGGGACTGAAGTCTCGACTGGATGGCTGCAAGGGACGATGGGTGGAGGAGCTCCCCAACGTGCTATGGGCCTATCATACAACGCCTCGAGCCCCCACTGGTGAAACGCCGTTCAGCTTAGTCTTTGGCTCTGAAGCTGTTATCCCTGTGGAGATCGGAGCACCCAGCCCCCGGGTGGAGGCTTATAGTGAAGAAGGTAACCCTGACCAACTGCGAGCCAACCTCGACCTGGTGGAGGAAGTGCGGGACAGGGCGCGGCTTCGAATGGCAGCCTACCGGCAACGGGCCGCGAAATACTACAACGCACGCGTGCGCCCCCGGACGTTCCTACCAGGAGATCTAGTCCTCCGACGGGCTGAGGTCTCAAAGCCAACTGAGGGAGGCAAGCTAGCCCCTAACTGGGAGGGGCCTTACCGGATCACCGAGACGCTCCGCCACGGAGCTTATAAAATTGAAGAACTTGATGGGACGCCACTCCCTAGGACGTGGAATGCGGATAACCTCCGCCGGTATTATCAGTAATGTATTTCTTCTTTCATGATTAAGCAACATCCTGTGTTGCTTGGGTTTTCGCCCCTTGTTCAATATTAACGAGAGTCAATTTTAGCTATCTAAATCAGAAAAGCCCCGCCCCGTCGGCACTCAAAGCCCTGCACTAGCCAGGCACAAAGCCCAGTGTACCACTGGCAGAGCAGTGTGCCACTGGCTCTCAACAACAAAAGCCCGGCGCCCCGTCGGCACTCAAAGCCCTGCACTAGCCAGGCACAAAGCCCAGTGTACCACTGGCAGAGCAGTGTGCCACTGGCTCTCAACAACAAAAGCCCGGCGCCCCGTCGGCACTCAAAGCCCTGCACTAGCCAGGCACAAAGCCCAGTGTACCACTGGCAGAGCAGTGTGCCACTGGCTCTCAACAACAAAAGCCCGGCGCCCCGTCGGCACTCAAAGCCCTGCACTAGCCAGGCACAAAGCCCAGTGTACCACTGGCAGAGCAGTGTGCCACTGGCTCTCAACAACAAAAGCCCGGCGCCCCGTCGGCACTCAAAGCCCTGCACTAGCCAGGCACAAAGCCCAGTGTACCACTGGCAGAGCAGTGTGCCACTGGCTCTCAACAACAAAAGCCCGGCCCCGTCGGCACTCAAAGCCCTGCACTAGCCAGGCACAAAGCCCAGTGTACCACTGGCAGAGCAGTGTGCCACTGGCTCTCAACAACAAAAGCCCGGCGCCCGTCGGCACTCAAAGCCCTGCACTAGCCAGGCACAAAGCCCAGTGTACCACTGGCAGAGCAGTGTGCCACTGGCTCTCAACAACAAAAGCCCGGCACCCCGTCGGCACTCAAAGCCCTGCACTAGCCAGGCACAAAGCCCAGTGTACCACTGGCAGAGCAGTGTGCCACTGGCTCTCAACAACAAAAGCCCGGCGCCCCGCCGGCACTCAAAGCCCTGCCCTAGCCAGGCACGAAGCCCAGCGAGCACTGGCGGAGTGGTGCACCAACAGCTCTTCACAACCAGGAGCGACACCCGGCGGCGCAAAGTCCTACCGGTTAAATGAGAGCTAATTCCCGCAGGCATCGAGGGCTACACATCAACCTAGTACAAGGTCCAATGCTTGACAGGGTGTGCGCCGATAGCCCCGAGGGGCCTACCTGCCTAATCTCTGACCGGGGGGGTTTCCGCTCCTGCAATCCAACCGTACCTAGCTCTAACTTTCGGGTTCAAGCGGCTGGGGGGGGGGGGGGGTATCCCCCGGAACTATCAGAATTAATGGAGTCATGAGGCCACTTATCAATCGATGAAGTCAACGACAATTCAGAAATCATTTTGAAAAAGTATTCTCATTAACTGAAAAGGACTACAAAACGCCGACGTTGTCGGGCTTACAAAAAAAAAAAAAAAAAAACAACAAAGTCACAAGCGCGAGCTCACGGCTCTGCCGGTGCGGGCTCGTCGTCAGAAGGGGCCAAGTCTGACAACCGCTCCAGTTCGACCTCCAAGGCCCGGGGGAAGTTTAGATCTCTGGCCACCTTCTCCTTGCCGTGCTGGAACCCGTCAAGGAATACAGCGGCCGAGGCTTCGGCAGGTCATCTGCGAAATGCCCAGACGCCTTGTATTCACAAGCCCAGCAGCTCGGGCCTTCTCTGCGGCAAGGGCCTTCGCCGCGATCCTTTCAGCCTCCCGGCGCAGCCTACCTCCTCCTCGCACCGGCAAGTCTCCTCCCTCGCCGCTCTTGCCTCTTCCGCGCCGCGCCCGCCCGATCCTCGGCCTCTCGGAGAGCTGAGGTCAACTCAGAGATATGAATATCTCTGGCCATGACAGCGCTCTCAGCCTCCATCATCTGAGAGAGCGCTGCGCGTGCGTGGTTGGCTTCGATCTCCGCCCGGCTCTCGGCGGCCCTCACCTCGCTCGCACAGGTGTCTTTGACCGCCTCCAGCGCCTTCTCTGCCGCCTCCGCATGGCGCTGGGCCTCCTCAGTCTCCTTCTGCATCTCCGCAGAAGGTCTTTTCCCCCATGGATTACCTCCCTGGCAGCCTTCAGGGAGTGCGCGATCTGCACGCGTAAGCCCCAGGTCAGCACAATAAAATATATATATAATAAAGGGTAAGAAGCAAGAAGATTTCTTACCCTAACGATGGCGGCGTAGGAGTCCCGGAAAAACGCACCCGCCCTCTGATGAGTGAGATCCTCAATGATCCTGGGGTCAAAAACTGGACCCAGGACCCGCTCGGCCCAACGACCGTCGTCCAGGGAGTCTCGGGGCGGCCTGGATGCGCCTTCGCCTCCCTCCGCCATCTTGGATGTCCCCGGTTCTGTGCGTGGGCCGCTCCTAAGCGGCCCCTCGGGGAGTGGACTCGCGGGGCAGGATGGTCCCTCACCCCAGTCCCTGGCGGCGTCTGGTGGAGCCGATCCCCCGGGCCGGGAGCTCTTCGGTTGGCATGGGCTCCCCCGCTGCTAGCTCTTCGGTGTGGCTCCCACTGTCGCTCCCACCTCCGACGGAGTATCGGCCGTGAGGTCGACCTCCGGACGGCCGGGACGTGTTGCGGAACCAAGGGTGGAGAAACTGGCGCTGGGGGAGAGGCCCGGACTACCGGGCGTTTTGGGGCCGGGGCCTGCTGCCCCCTAGATGGTCCTTCCCGGGCCCTTTTCTTGGAGGCGGCTCTCAGCAACTTTGCGGCCGGAATCTTCATCGCTGCGTGGCACAAGTTGTATTTTTAGAACATTAAAAAAAAAAAAAAAGGGAAGCAAAGGGGCAGAATTTTTGGCTAAGTGTGGAGAAGGCTTACCCCGGTGAGAGATGAGGCCCGCCGACTCCAGATTGTCCTCCGATAACAGCAAGGTGTATCGGGGAATTTCGCTGGCCAACAGCAACCCCAGCGCCTCCCGGTCCCCAGGCTGAATAGCCACGGCGTTCCCTCGGAGGTCGGGGTCTCCCCATCGGGGCCGGACTTGATTGACGTTGGCGAAGAAGAAGCGGGGTTTCCACCCCTTGATCGAGGAAGGTAGAAAAAGCTTCAGAACCCTATTGGGTCGGGGCTGGAACAGCCACCACCCTTTTGGGCTCGGAGGGAATAGAAATTACGAAATAAGCTAATCCTAGGGGTGATACCTAGACGGTGACAGAGAATGATGAAAGCACTAATTACATGACAAGAATTCGGGACTAGCTGGGAGGGGGTCAAGGAGTAAAAGTCGAGGAGGTTGACAAAAAAAGGGTGAAAAGGGGGACGAAGACCTGCCTGTAGGCAGATCTCGTAGAGAGCTACCCGACCGGGTCGGGAGGAGATGACCCGGTCGTCAGGGGTTGGCGGGAATAATTCGATCTCCCGGGGGATTCTGTAGCGGGCCCGGATCCTTTCCAGGTCCGACGCGTCATTGAGGAGGCCGTCCCCTCTGGGGACTCCTCCACCCTCGAGGAGGTCCCGGCCCTCAGCCGGTGGCCCCTCGATGGGGCTCCACCAGTAGCCTATCGCCGGGCCAAAGGGACATGGTCCTCTGAATCAGAGGACCACTCAGATGGGGGAGAAGGAATGGGAGAGATATGGCGCCTCACAGAAGGAGGACGGTCCTCAGAACCGTCCTCCGAGGTCCAGGAGGGGGAACTCATGAATAAGACAGAAGAAGCTAACCTGGGAGGGCAAAGAAAACCGGGCGCGAGCTCGCAGGTCGCAGGAGAAATTGGAGAGCAAGCAAGGAAGAAGACGATGGCAAAGGCGGTGTGGCATCAGTTCCCCCCCCCCTCACCTAGCTTTATTGGGTTTTCAAAACGTCCCGCCATGTCTCGTCGGCCACGCGGCTCTTTGCCATATGCCGGCTCGCCTCGAGGAACGCCCCAGCGCGTGGTGCGGCATGCCCCCAGCCAGTGGTGGGACCCCGCTGACGTCGCCGTAATGAGAGGAAATGATGATACGCCTTTTCGCGCGGACTCCGAAGAGCCAGTCCTCATTCTCGAGGGTGATCGTGGCTGGCACAGTGTACGGAAGGCCGCCTCCTTACATTCCCCGCACCGTCCGCATAAAAGGCGAGGACGGGGATCAGCCACGTGGAGAACACCCCTTGAGCCTCAGCGGTGGGACCCACTTCGCCCCAGGGGCGAGGGGGCATCTGATATGACTGATCCCAGAATCGTTAGAAAAGGTAACGGCAGCTACTGTCATTCCCCACCCCCAGTACCCCCTCGGGGTCGGGGGTGGGGTCATCATTTCTTAACCCCGAGGCCCCCACCGGTCTCGGGGTGCACTGTCATTCCCCCACCCCCGGTACCCCCTCGGGTCGGGGGATGGGGTCATCATTTCTTAACCCGAGGCCCCCACCGGTCTCGGGTGCACTGTCATTCCCCCACCCCCGGTACCCCCTCGGGGTCGGGGGGTGGGGTCATCATTTCTTAACCCCGAGGCCCCCACCGGTCTCGGGATGCACTGTCATTCCCCCACCCCCGGTACCCCCTCGGGGTCGGGGGGTGGGGTCATCATTTCTTAATCCCGAGGCCCCCACCGGTCTCGGGATGCACTATCATTCCCCCACCCCCGGTACCCCCTCGGGGTCGGGGGGTGGGGTCATCATTTCTTAACCCCGAGGCCCCCATCGGTCTCGGGGTGCACTGTCATTCCCCACCCCCGGTACCCCCTCGGGGTTGGAGGGTGGGGTCATCATTTCTTAACCCCGAGGCCCCCACCAGTCTCGGGGTGCACTGTCATTTCCCCACCCCCGGTACCCCCTCGGGGTCGGGAGATGGGGTCATCATTTCTTAACCCCGAGGCCCCCATCAGTCTCGAGGTGCACTGTCATTCCCCCACCCTCGGTACCCCCTCGGGGTCGGGAGGTGGGGTCATCATTTCTTAACCCCGAAGCCCCATCGGTCTCGGGGTGCACTGTCATTCCCCCACCCCCGGTACCCCCTCGGGGTCGGGGGGTGGGGTCATCATTTCTTAACCCGAGGACCCCTCAGGGTCGGGGTGCGTCCGCATCCCCCCACCCCCGGGACCCCTCGGGGTCTCTGGGTGGAGCCATCGGTGATTAGCATGCGACTCAACTGCCAAGGAAAACAACAACTATTAGGTTGCACGGTGCTCACATATGATTTTCAGCGCATGGCCATGCCTCGCCACAGCGTACGATTCGGTACTCCCGTGATTGTGCCCCGTTACGGAGGGCCATGCCTCATAACGATGTTTGGCGCGTTGCATGCCCCTGTGCATGACCGTGCCTCGCCACAGCGTACGATTCGGTACTCCCGTGATTGTGCCCCGTTACGGAGGGCCATGCCTCATAACGGTGTTTGGCGTGTTTGCATGTCCCTGTGCACCACCATGCCTCGCAACGGCGTACGATTCGCTACCTCTGGCAATGGTGCCCAGTCATATCAACCGGCGGCGTGCACTGAACACCTACACAGCTACCGGACACGTATGATATCACACGCAGCAATGGTACGATGGTGATCTTCCACAGCCGCAAGTTAGGGTATCCGGACAGGTATAAAGGCACGTGCACACACTGTAAGTGGGATCTGAACACTGGTTTTTCTGAGCTTTCTTCCTCCCAGCAAAAATCCTAACCGCCCCAGCTCCTCTTGGCTGGAGCGGTTCTTTGTCTGAGCCCAAGCGACTGACTTGATCGTCGGAGGGTCCCCACCGGCGCCACCGGTCTCCGAGGACTTTTCTTGCAGGACTCCGAGGTGAAGGACGTCCGTCTTCCCCGACGTTTGAGGAAGGTGGCTTGGCGTCATCAACTACAATTGGCAGATAGATCAATCAAAGAACCTCATGGAATATTGGAAGATGTATTAGTAAAGGTGGATGAATTCTATTTTCCTATCGACTTCCTTGTGTTAGATATGGAATCTAGCATAATCCTAACCAAATTCCCATCATCCTTGGACGACCTTTTCTAGCTACCGCTAATGCATGTATAAATTGTAGAACAGGTGTTATGGATGTATCTTTTGGAAACAAGAAGATAAGATTAAATATTTTTAATGCTTCCCAAGGACCACCTGTGTATGATTTAAATAAAGTAAACATGATAGAGGAAGTAGTAGATAAAAAATTCCAAAGTTTGATTGATTCGGATCCTTTACAAACATGTCTTACACATTTTGGAATAGATGACTTTGATATTGATGAGTACACCAGAGAGATAAACATGTTATTAGAACCCCTAAGTTTGACACCATCCCTCCATGGACTATAAAATATGAACCACTTCCAACTAAACCAAACCCTTTAATACCATCCTTGGAAGAACCACCCCAATTAGAATTGAAACCTCTTCTAGATGACTTAAAATATTCATTCCTTGGACCCAATGAAACCTTTCCAGTAATCATTGCATCTACCCTAACCTCTGAGCAGGAAGATAAATTGGTAGATGTACTTAAAGAACATAAAAAGGCAATTGGATGGACAATAGCTGATCTTAAGGGAATTGACCCTTCCGTTTGCATGCACCACATTCATAGTGAAATTGAAGCCAAACCACATAGAGACATGCGAAGGAGGCTAAATCCGAATATGAGGGATGTTGTTAAGAAAGAAGTAGTAAAATGGCTTGATGCTGGTATCATTTATCCAATTTCGGATAGTCAATGGGTTAGTCCAATCCAAGTGGTACCTAAAAAATCGAGTATTACCGTGATTAAAAATGAAAAGGGAGAATTAATTCCTACTCGTACATCAACTAGTTGGAGAGTGTATAGATTATCGAAAGTTGAATGCCGTGACTAGGAAAGACCATTTCCCTTTGCCTTTTATCGATCAAATTCTAGAACGGCTAGCGGGACAAAGTTTATTTTGTTTCTTAGATGGATATTCAGGATACAATCAAGTCCCAGTATTTCCTGCAGATCAAGAAAAGACCACCTTCACCTGTCCCTTTGGAACATTTGCCTTTAGACGCATGCCGTTTGGTCTTTGTAATGCACCAGCCACTTTTCAACGATGTATGTTGGCCATATTTTCTGATATGATTGGTCAATTTTTGGAAGTATTTATGGATGATTTTTTAGTTTTTGGTGTGTCATTTGATAGCTGCCTTGAGAACTTGACTAAGGTACTAAAACGATGTATGGAAATGAATTTAGTCCTAAGTTGGGAGAAGAGCCATTTTATAGTTCGTGAGGGAATTGTGCTTGGACACATTGTTTCAGAGCGAGATATTGAGGTTGATAAAGCCAAGGTTGAATTGATCTCAAATCTACCACCCCTAACCTCAGTTAAACAAGTACGATCTTTCCTTGATCATGCTGGTTTTTATAGACGCTTCATCAAAGATTTCAGTAAAATTTCTCGATCATTGTGTAATTTGTTGATCAAGGATAGTTCTTTTAATTTTGATGAAGATTGTCTAAAAGCCTATAACATCCTTCGAACTGCTTTAACTACTGCACCAATTATCAAACCCCCAGATTGGACCATACCTTTGAAATTATGTGTGATACTTCTGATTATACTGTAGGAGCAGTTCTAGGACAAAAACTCAATCGAGAACCTCATGTAATTTATTATGCTAGCAAAACTCTTTCAGATGCACAAATGAAATATACTACCACTGAAAAAGAATTACTAGCAGTTGTGTTTGCCCTAGAAAAGTTTAGATCATATCTGTTAGGATCTAAGGTTTTAGTTTATTCAGATCATGCAGCATTGAGGCATCTTATATCAAAAAAGGATACAAAACCCAAACTGATTAGATGGATCCTTCTACTACAAGAATTTGATCTAGAAATCTTAGATAAGAAGGGTTCTGAAAATATGGTAGCATATCATATCTCTAGGATATCATTGGAATACAATAAAAAAATAATCAGAGATAAGTTCTCTGGTGAGCAATTGTTCTCAATTTCCCATAGCAGTCTTTCCTGGTTTGCCCACATTATGAATTATTTGGCAACATGAAAAGTACCTTCCCACTGGACAAAACAAGAAAAAGATAGATTTTTCTCACAAGTCAAATATTACTTTTGGGAAGAACCTGAATTATTTAAGTACTATTCAGATCAGGT
Source organism: Calamus simplicifolius (assembly GCA_900491605.1). Taxonomy (NCBI): domain Eukaryota; kingdom Viridiplantae; phylum Streptophyta; class Magnoliopsida; order Arecales; family Arecaceae; genus Calamus; species Calamus simplicifolius. The sequence goes on from UESW01004500.1 coordinate 510,691, forward strand.
GATTAGGCGATGTGTTCCCGAGAGTAAATTCAAAAGTATACTTAACTTTTGTCATTCTCTTGCCTGTGGAGGATATTTTAGTGGAAAGAAAACTGCATCAAAGGTACTGCAAAGTGGGTTTTATTGGCCAACTCTTTTTAAAGATGCACATGAATTTGACCGTAATTGTCTCCAATGTTAACAAACAGGAAATATATCTCGAAAAGACATGATGCCCCTAAACCCTATCTTGGTTGTAGAAATTTTTGATGTATGGGGTATTAATTTTATGGGCCCATTTCCTTCCTTTTTTGGATTCGAATACATTCTAATGGCAATTGATTATGTATCAAAATAGATTGAAGCCATGGCAACTCGAACCAACGACCATAAAGTTGTAATCAAGTTTGTTCAACATAATATCCTTAGTCGTTTTGGATGCTCAAGGGCTATAATTAGTGATGGGGATACACATTTCATGAATAGACACTTTGAAGCATTAATAAACAAATATGGAATTACTCATAAGGTAGTTGCACCTTATCATCCCCAAACTAGTGGCCAAGTTGAAATATCAAATAGAGAAATTAAACATATCCTTGAAAAAATGGTGAGACCTGATAGGAAAGATTGGTCAGAACGTTTGGATGATTCGTTATAGGCTTATCGTACTGCATTTAAAACTCACATAGGAATGTCTCCTTACAGGCTCGTATTTGGAAAAGCCTGTCATTTACATGTAGAATTAGAATACCTTGCATTTTAGGCCATCAAGCAATTTAATTATGATATGAAAAATGCAGGTGTCAATAGGAAACTTCAATTGAATGAGTTAGAAGAGCTACGAAATGATGTATATGAAAGCTCAAAAATTTATAAAGAACGAACCAAAGCATATCATGACAAATTTATTAGTAGAAAAATCTTTGAACTAAATCAAAAAGTATAGCTTTACAATTCAAGATTACACCTTTTCCCTGGAAAACTTCGTTCACGATGGAATGGACCTTTTATAGTAACTCAAGTATTTCCCCATGGAGCTGTAGAGCTTAAAGACCCCAAGCAATGAAATACATTCAAAGTAAATGGCCAACGTTTGAAACCATATATAGAAGAAATTAATGATGGAGAAATTATTGAATCAATTGATCTTGTGAACCCAACATTATCATAATAAGTAGCACAATCTGGCTAAAGACTTTAAACTTAGCGCTCTTGGGAGGCAACCCAGTTTATTAGTTATTTTTTTAACTTTCTATTCTTTTAGTATGTTCTTTTAGTATGACCAGAGAAGAGCAACAGAAGCAGATTGAAAGAAGATGGCAACAATGAAACGTCCAACCTTCAAATACTCTACCAGGTAGTATCTTTCCTTGAAATTAATTTTTCTTCCATTAGGCACAATGGAAATTGAGTTGGGGGGGGGGAGAATAAGTAAATCTTCGAGTAAAACTATAATCAGATGTGTGTACTAAATTCTGTCTCGATTTGAAGTTAATCAAGCAATCTATTAATGAATAATGGTTAGATTATTTTTGAGATACTGAGGAATAAATTATTAAGAAAACCTAATACAAGGTAGGGTTTAGCCCAGAAAAAATTTTAGAATAATTTCAGACCCTCCTGACCACTGATCTTAATAGTACAATCTACTTAATTAGGGTATGGGTGAAAATATTATTCAAAAAAAAAAAACAAAAAAAAATATATATATCTCTTAAAGTTAATAAATTATGTTCTTAACATCTTTCACTGAGTAACCGGACCCCGTCACCTAAGAAAGTGATGTTGTTCGCGTAAAAAGGTGAGAATGTAAAAGAACCTAAGTATAGTCAGTCCTACCTAAAGCCTTTTTGACTCGAGTAAGTAAGTCCGAGAGGTGTTTTACACCTAATGCCCTAAAACCAATTGGTTTGGGAGCCATTGGCCTAAAGCTCGCTACAAGGGTTAATTAGAAAGCAAGGGGATAGGACATTGCACTGACTTTACAGAAGGGAACCCAATTACAAAAGACATTACACCTAACCCAAATTAAGTTAGAAGACTTAATTAGAGAAGTAGAAAGTTGGTGAAGGAAAACTTCTATAAATTCTTATGGACTACACTTTATCACTAAATGGGTAAGCTTAATAATCCGATGAAGTACCTCCCTTATGATCTAACCAGAAATTTTAAGAACAACTGTAAAATAACTATCAATTCTTGGACTAGCTTGGTACATATTTCTAAAATTCTTATTTGCTCGAGGATGAGTAAGATTCAAGTTGGGGGGAGTGATAAACACATAAATAATTATCACTAAATCTATTAATTAATAATTCGACATACATATTATTATTTAATATTTTAATATTTTATATAATATTTTAAGTAAAACCTTATCAATTTGAAGAGCTTGATTTTAGGAATTTAATGACATAAACGGCACTCGAATCGGACTTAAAACGAGCTTGGAATTAATTTTATAAGGTTTAGCACACATTTTAAAGCAAAGTCGGCAAACCAAGTGCCGACTTCATTGTCTTCTCACAAGAAATCTTTTTTTTTTTTTTTGCACGATTCTTCTCCTAATCAAATCTAATCTTTTCCTCCGCTAATTAAGGAATAAATTGGATAGGAGGTTATCAAATTGGAAGAATTAAATTTATCTTGAAGGAATTTGGATTTTATTTACGATTTCTCCGGGATTTTCTCCGTGCCGCTCATTGCTTCTCCGTGTCCTCTGTTTTGGCAACAGTAGCTTCTCCACGTCTAGGCCGCGTCCGGGCTTCTACAAATAGCAGCAAGAAGATCCGAGGGAGCCAAAGGGAGTCTACAGGAAGTCGGAAGAATCCTCATTAGCCGCTCATGAGTTCCCAGCGTCCGAGGCGTTCTATTCTATTTCCGTGGAAAACAGAGGTGTTGAAGAGAAGTCCGTGGAGGCTATTCTATTCCCAGAAGAAACGTCCGTGGCTTGGAGGTGTATGCAGAGGAGGGAGAAAGTCTTCATCACCGGTTCAGCCCGGTTTGATTTAGGAGAATTTATTGCTTTTTGTTGCCTTCTTAATGTTAGTAAATAAAACTCTTCTATGCACTCTTGAATGTTATTAAAATAAAATTTCTATTTATGTTTTATTATTATTAAATTTTATTTAAGTGAAAATAATTTAGATTGATCTATTCTTAAAAGGGACAGGCCGTGATCTACGGGTACGGGCCGTGCTCTTATAAGATAGACCATATCTTGATTATTTTGCACTACTAATTATCTATTTAGTTAAATTTATAAATTTATTTTAAAATAATCGCTAGAGTCCCTGTGGAATCGATCCCTTACTCTCACTATTCTAATAGTGAAATTAAGGTGTTTTAATCATTGCGCTACGACACGCATCAATCGAGTCACTGCTAAAAGGGAAACCTAGGACGGAGCTGATCGACTTTCTCCGAAGGAATACTGATGTTTTCGCTTGGTCAGCTTCCGATATGCCGGGAATCAGCCCGAATGTTCTCATCCATCATCTTAATATGGATGAGATATCCCGGCCCATAAAGTAGAAGAAGAGGAGCTTTGCCCCTGAGCGGCAGAGGGCGATTGAGGAAGAAGTCGACAAACTTGTTAAGGCAAACTTCATTCGGAAGGTAAACTATCCAAGCTGGCTGTCCAATGTCGTCATGGTAAAGAAGTCGAATGGCAAATGGCAAATCTGCATCGACTTCACCGACCTCAATAAAGTATGCCCGAAGGACAGCTTCCCTCTCCCTCAGATCGATCAGCTTGTGGATGCTACTTCAAGGCATCAGATGCTAACCTTCATGGACGCCTATTCCGGTTACAATCAAATCCGAATGGCGCCAGAGGATGAAGAAAGACCGTGTTGAGAAATTATTGCAACATAATTACTCCAACTTATTGATTTTGATGATTTCCAAAAGACATTGCTTTACTTTCTAAAAGGCTATGAAAATGTTAAGTTAACTAATGAAATATTCAATTTCAAATTGGAAACTATGAACTATTAAAAATATAATGAGTTTCTTGAATCAATTGAATATATGTTTCAGTGAGCTATACTTATGAATTCAAAAATGATTTTCTATATCAATCTTTTAAAGATCAATGACTTAATGAGAATGCCTTGAAATTGAGCTTTACTGTTAAAACAACATTATCTAAGTCAAATTTATATTTCAAGTTGGTTGGGATGATTTTCAAAGCAAATCAGAATGTTTTCTGATTTTTGTATCTGTCCCGAGCCGACTCGAGAGTTTCCGAGTCGACCCCTGAACTTTCTCGAGCCGACTCGCACAGTACCCGAGCCGACTCGACTCAGACGGCAGAAAGACTCATTTTTGAGTGCCTCACGAGTCGACTCCCAGCTTTTCGCGAGTCGACCCCTGAAAGTCACGAGTCGACTCCCAGACTTTCGCGAGTCGACTCCTGGAGACCCATTTTTTTGGTGCGTTCTGGATTCGATTGCTCGAGCCGACTCGCACAGTCCCGAGCCGACTCCCCGACTTCTGGGCGGAAATTTTTTTTATGACACATCAGCTCCAACGGATATATTTTTGAATAACGGTTATTTTTCTTTGTTTCTAACGGCTATATTGTTTCAGAATCTATAAATAGAGGAGCCATTCAACAAAGAAAGAAGAGAGAAGATACATATTGAGAATCATTCAGTAAGAAATTCAAAAGAGGGAAAAACAGAGTGTTATTAGAAAAATCTTTTAGCTCAAAGTAGAGAGATTCAAAAGGAGTGAAATCCAAGTGAAAGATTCGTCTACTCCTTCTCATCATTCCACAAAAGCCAGAAGAAAATCCAAGTGCGTTCCAAAGGTCAAATCTGCAGATTTTCAAAAGAGGGAAAAGATTCATCTCAACTCCAAAAGTCTTCAACGGTCAAGAATCTAGCTGAGGCGTGATTCAACACTTCTAGAGAAGTTGAAGAGAAGAAGGGAGAAAGCCCAAGCATCTACCATCGGCAAAATAATCAGGCTTTTCTAACCTTATATCATTTTGTACTTAATTTGTATATCTGCTCAAGGGGAGCACTTTATTGTTCAAACACAATCTTTATTATTTGTTTGCTGATTCAATCTGTGGATTGAATTAGTGGAGGTTGGCATACCTCGTTGCAAGCCGGAGTGCTTGTGTTGGGTTAGTTGTGAGCCCTAGAAAAACAACTTGTAGGGTTTTGTGCTGGTAAGCCCGAGTTAAAACCAGCTGGGTTCGTTGTGCACCCGTGAAAACAACAAGTTTGAGTTGTGAGCTTGTAAAACAACTCGGCTGTAATCTAGAGAGATTATAGTGTGGACCCAAGTGAGTCTTGGGAGTGGACGTAGGTGTTGGTTGCACCGAACCACTATAAAAATATCTTGTGTTTGCCGTGCCTAATTGTCTCTTCTCTATCTCTCATATACTTGTGTTTGTGCTTTGCTTATTAGTTAATCCTTTCATTTGCACATCTCATTTTAAATTGCTTAAAAGTCTTAAATTTTTTTAAGAACCCAATTCACCCCCCCCTCTTGGGTTGCCATCTGGGCCAACAATTGGTATCAGAGCATAGTGCTCATTTAGAGTTTGATCTCACGATCAAGAGCTAAAGGTCATTATGGCAACACAAAGTGGTTCTAGTTTTGCTGAAGGTCATTCCACGAATAGACCTCCACTTTTTAATGGCTCAAACTATTCTTATTGGAAAGCTAGAATGAGGATATTCATTCAAGCTTCTGATTATGAGCTTTGGGGTGTTATATTAAATGGACCTAGTACACCCACACACCTTATAGATGGCACTATTGTTCCAAAGCCCGAAAGGGATTGGAATGATAATGATAGGAGAATGGCTCAACTTAATGCCAAAGCCATTAATATCTTATATTGTTCCTTAGATTCAAATGAATTCAACCGCATCTCTACTTGTAATTCCGCTAAAGAAATATGGGATAGGTTGGAAGTTACACATGAAGGAACAAACCAAGTAAAAGAATCAAAGATAAATATTTTGGTTCATAAATATGAATTGTTCACAATGGAACAAACTGAAACCATCACATGCATGTTCACTAGATTCACCGATATGTGAATGGTTTGAAAAGTTTAGGAAAAGTTTATACTAATGCTGATCTTGTTCGCAAAATACTCAGGTCATTGCCAAGATCGTGGGAAGCAAAAGTCACAGCAATCCAAGAAGCCAAAGACCTCAATGCACTACCCTTAGAGGAGCTTCTAGGATCTCTCATGACCCACGAATTGACAATGAGGCAGCATGTTGAGGAGGAAACAAAAGAAGGAAAACTTTTGCCCTCAAGACTGCAGAATTGGAAGAGAGCAGCAGTGATGATAGTGATGAAGATAATGATGAAACTGCTCTCTTGGCCAAGAAGTTTAGAAGATTTTTGAGGAAAAAGAAACCCTTCCAAAAACATAAATTTGGAAACAAAATGGAAGGAGAAAAGGAAAAGAAAGATAAGGACAAGGACAAAGAGAAAGACCCCTTGATCTGTTATGAGTGTAAGAAACCGGGCATTATCGATATGATTGTCCACAATTGAAAAAGACCTTCAAGAAAAAGAAGAAGGCATATGTTGCAACATGGACTGACAGCAATGAATCTTCTTCCGAAGAAGAAGAACAAAAGAGGTTGCAAATATTTGTTTCATGGCCAACGACGACGACAATGACGAGGAATGTCTTGTAGCCAAAAGATCAAACAAGAAGTGGTATCTTGATAGCGGCTGCTCAAGACATATGACGGGTGACAAAGAGGAATTCATCACCCTAGAAGAAAAGAAAGGTGGAGTTGTGACATTTGGCGATAACGGTAAAGGTCAAATTTGGGCCTTGGTAAAGTTCGCATAACTCCATCTATAACTATTGATAATGTACTTTATGTTAATGGTTTAAAGCATAATTTAATTAGTATAAGTCAATTATGTGATAAAAACTTTAATGTTTCATTTAAATCTTCTTATGCACTGTAACTAATTCTATTGATGATAGCATTGTTTTTACTGGTTATAGACATGGCAATATATACTTAGTTGACACAGACAAAACTTCTAAGAGTAGTCATTGCCTAATTGCTGATAATGCTAACATTAATGATATTAGTTGGTTGTGGCATCGTAGATTAGGTCATGCAAGCACACACCTTATTTCAAAACTAATTAAAATGGATTTAGTTAAAGGTTTACCTAAATTAGATTTTGAAAATAATAAAATATGTGATGCATGTCAATTTGGAAAACAAACTAGAAGTTCATTTAAATCTAAAAATATTGTTTCAACTTCTAGGGGACTAGAGCTACTTCACATGGACCTATTTGGACCAACTAGAACCACAAGTCTAGGAGGAAAGAAATATGGTCTAGTGATTGTAGATGATTACTCTAGATATACTTGGGTAATGTTTTTAGCTCACAAAGATGAGACTTTCTCGATGTTCCTGAAATTTTTCAAGAAAGTCACAAATGAGAAAAACACTACTATAGTATCTCTAAGAAGTGATCATGGAACAGAATTTGAAAATCACTTATTTGAAAATTTCTGCACTGAAAATGGAATTAATCATAACTTTTCAGCCCCTAGGACTCCACAACAAAACGGTGTAGTTGAAAGAAAAATAGAACTTTAGAAGACATGGCCCGTACCATGCTATGTGAAAGCAACTTACCAAAGTATTTTTGGGCGGAAGCAATTAACACAGCATGTTACATCTTAAACAGAGCTTTAATAAGACCAATATTAAAGAAAACACCTTATGAATTATGGAATGAAAGAAAACCAAATATAAAATACTTTCATGCATTTGGATGTAAATGTTTCATTCATAATAATGGTAAAAACAACTTAGGAAAATTTGATGCTAAATCTGATGAAGGAATTTTTCTAGGTTATTCAACAACTAGTAAGGCATATAAATCTTTAACAAGAAAACCTTAGTAGTTGAAGAATCCATTCATGTAGTTTTTGATGAATCTTTAGCAACTGGATCTGAAAAGATTGATGATGAGGAAGATACAAACATAATTGAAAAAGATCTTGAAAAACTTAATATTGAAGTATCTTCTGATCATGAACAAGAAGCTAAAGATGATGATTCACATAAGGACGATGATGTTAATATGATCATAATGATGTAGATCTTCCAAGAGACTGGAGATATGCTCATAGTCATCCTAAGGAATTGATTATAGGCGATCCATCTCAAGGAATAAGGACTAGATCATACATGAGAAATATTAGTAATCATCTTGCATTTGTATCACAAATTGAACCTAAAACTATAGAAGAAGCTGAAAAAGATAATAATTGGATGTTAGCAATGCAAGAAGAACTAAATCAATTTACTAGAAATAATGTTTGGACCTTAGTTGAAAGACCTAAAAACCATTCAGTAATAGGAACTAAATGGGTTTTTAGAAATAAGTTAGATGAAAATGGCATAGTAATTAGAAACAAAGCTAGATTGGTTGCTAAAGGATATATCAAGAAGAAGGTATTGATTTTGATGAAACCTTTGCACCTGTAGCTAGACTAGAAGCCATTAGACTTTTACTTGCATTTGCATGTCATATGAACATTAACTTATTTCAAATGGATGTAAAAAGCGCATTTTTAAATGGACTTATTAATGAAGAAGTTATGTAGAACAACCACCAGGTTTTGAAGATCACGAGTTTTCAAATCACGTTTTTAAATTGCACAAAGCTTTATATGGTTTGAAACAAGCACCTAGAGCTTGGTATGATAGGTTAAGTAAATTTCTAATAGAAAATGATTTTACAAGAGGAAATGTTGATAAAACCTTGTTTTTGAAAAGAAAAAGTAAAGATTTACTTGTAGTACAAATATACGTAGATGACATTATTTTTGGTGCTACTAACGAATCTCTTTGTCAAGAATTTGCAAAGTTAATGCAGGGAGAATTCGAGATGAGCATGATGGGAGAACTCAACTTCTTCCTTGGACTCCAGATCAAACAATGCAAGGAGGGAATCTTTATCAACCAAACCAAGTACACAAGAGAACTACTCAAAAAGTTTGGTATGGAAACAATGAAACCCCTTGGAACACCAATGAGTCCTTCATGCAAGCTAGACAAAGATGAAGAAGGTAAGAAGGTTGATCAAAAGTATTATCGAGGTATTATCGGATCCCTTCTTATTTAACAGCAAGTAGACCAGATATAATGTTTGCAGTATGTTTATGTGCTAGATTTCAAGCTGAACCTAAAGAATCACATTTAATAGCTGTTAAAAGAATTTAAGATATCTAAATGGAACAAAAATGTAGGTTTATGGTATTCTAGAGACTCACATTAAACCTAATTGCATATTCAGATTCTGATTATGCTGGATGTAAAATTGATAGAAAAAGCACAAGTGGTGCATGCCATTTCTTAGGAAGTAACTTAATCACATGGTTTAGCAAAAAGCAAAATTCAGTTGCATTATCAACTACTGAAGCTGAATATGTAGCAGCTGGAAGTTGCTGTGCGCAAATCCTATGGATTAAGCGACAACTTGAAGACTATGGTATCAAACTTAATAAGACACCCATAAAATGTGATAATACTAGCGCAATCAATTTAACTAAAAATCCAATTCAACACTCAAGAACAAAACACATAGAAATTAGATATCATTTTATAAGGGAACATGTAGCTAATGATGAAATTTGTTTAGATTATGTAAACACTGAAGAACAATTAGCTGACATCTTACAAAACCCCTAAGTGAAGAAAGGTTTGAATATCTTAGAGGAGAATTAGGAATTTGTAATCCTTTTGAGTAAATTTTGAAATCTTAAGGAAATATATCTAGAATTCTTTAAATCCTCAAAATCTTAAGGAAATCTATCTAGAACTCATATCAATTGATTCACTCAATCCATGATTTTTATCAATTTTTATGATCATTTTTCGGACATATTTCAGAAATTTCATGTTTTTTGTCTGAAATGGTCTCGGAGCCGACTCGAGAGTATCGGAGTCGACTCGAGTTTCTGCTGAAACTCAGGAGTCGACCCCCCTCTGAGCGAGTCGACTCCTCGAGATCTGTGTCTGTGCCGAGTGACTTAGTTTGCGCGAGCCGACTCGAGGTGGTCCCAAATTGATTTTTCTAGGGCGAGTCGACTCGACGTGGCTCATTCTATTCGTCCCCTAATCAAAAATCGCTCTCCACACTCTCTCCAAACCCTCCAAAACTCCTTAATCCCTTTTTATCACCTCCAATCATCAAATGGCTCCTAAACTAGAGGATCTAGTGTCGTGGCGGGTGGCATCAAGAGGAAGCGCTCCGTGAAGAAACGGTCAAGCGTCCGGCGCGTGAACCTTCGCCAAGCTCGGATTCCACCGAATCTGCTTCTCCTCCAGCTGCTGCTCCTGCTGCCACTCCTCCCAGGTAGACCGACTAGCAGTAGAATCATCACCACTGGAAGGAAGATGGATTTTGAATTGTTTGAGAATGAGGGATTTCTTTTTGGAAGACAGTTAATTGAGATGGGATTGAGAAATTTGCTCTCTTGAATGCCCGACTTATCCCTCATTAGTTAAAGAATTTTACAAAAATTTGTCTAGAGGAGACCATGGGCTTATTAGCAATGTGAGAGGGGTAAGAATTTCTGTAACTCCCATCTTCTAGATTATTGAATTACCCTTGTCTGGACCTCACCTTTCTTCTGATGATAGGTCCCAGCTTATCCAGATTATTGAACAGGGATTGGTTGGATTTGAAGAGATTCTTGCTAATCAGCTATCCTTGGAGTTGAGATTGCTTCACAATATCTGCAGTAGGATTCTATTTCCTAAAACGGGTAGATTTGACTATGTTTCTGAAAGAGATATTTTTGTATGGATGCCATTGTTCTGGCAAGCCAATCAATCTTCCAGCATGATTTATGGTATATAGCAGATTGTGCAGGGAAAAGGAAATCCAGTCTTCCCTATGGGATGGTTCTTACTTTGATTTTTCGAAGCCAAGGGTTGTGATTCAGATAGTGAGCCCAAGAAAAACTTAAGACATACTGATTTCTATAGTCTGGCACTATTCATAGGATGGGGTTTGTCAAAAAGGATGGGAAGTGGGAAAGGAAAGGAGTGACAGAGGAAAGAGCAATAGACACTGAGGCTGCAGGACCATCTGTTAGACATCCTTCGCCTGCACCACCGAGCCCCTTGATTTCTACTTCTGCTCCAGCCCCTGCTCCATCAATTGTTCAGACTTCATCTTCTGCTAGCTTCTCAGATCAACAAATCTTGCAACTCAAAGCCTTACTTGAAGATCAATCTGACAAGCTTAAAACTGAATTTGAGAATAAGTTTATGAATTGAGAGAGACACTTTATTCTCTTGATGATCGTTTCAAAGATTGAATCCACTATCGGATCTTCATCGGCATCCTTAAGTAGTGATCTCAAGAATATTTTTGAAGAACTTAAGGATATATGTGGAGATAGTGAGACTTATTCCAAGAGCAACGCAGAGCTTCAAGATAAAATCAAGAGTGCGTGCACATTTGTGGATGAAAAGCTCAAGGACTATGTAAAAATTCAATCTGAAGGAATGAAAAACATTGTTGATCATCTAACTAGGATAGTAAGAACTCACTTTGAGTTACTAGAATTGTCTTGTACTGAAGTTTTTATGCTTTCTTTATGAAATCAATGTATTGAACATTTTGATGTACTAGACTTTTTGAATGAAATGAATTCTCTATTTCCTTATGTCAATGAAATTTGAATGAATGCTTATCAATCTTTTTGTTGATAACAAAAAAGGGGGAGAATTTTATAGTTTTATGATTGTCTATGATTATGATAAACAATCTATGATTGTGATAAACAATGGGTTAGTTAATTAAGTTTCATAGGGGGAGCTACCTCATTGAGGGGGAGCCTTTAACATGAAACAAGTTAATTCACTAATCAATCATGCATATACTCAATGTTTTTGTCATCATCAAAAAGGGGGAGATTGTTGAGAAATTATTGAAACATAATTGCCCCAACTTATTGATTTTGATGATTTCCAAAAGACATTGCTTTACTTTCTAAAAGGCTATGAAAATGTTAAGTTAACTAATGAAATATTCAATTTCAAATTGGAAACTATGAACTATTAAAAATATAATGAGTTTCTTGAATCAATTGAATATATGTTTCAGTGAGCTATACTTATGAATTCAAAAATGATTTTCTATATCAATCTTTTAAAGATCAATGACTTAATGAAATGCCTTGAAATTGAGCTTTACTGTTAAAACAACATTATCTAAGTCAAATTTATATTTCAAGTTGGTTGGGATGATTTTCAAAGCAAATCAGAATGTTTTCTGATTTTTGTATCGTCCCGAGCCGACTCGAGAGTTTCCGAGTCGACCCCTGAACTTTCTCGAGCCGACTCGCACAGTGCGAGCCGACTCGACTCAGACGGCAGAAAGACTCATTTTTGAGTGCCTCTCGAGTCGACTCCCAGCTTTTCGCGAGTCGACCCCTGAAAGTCACGAGTCGACTCCCAGACTTTCGCGAGTCGACTCCTGGAGACCCATTTTTTTGGTGCGTTCTGGATTCGATTGCTCGAGCCGACTCGCACAGTCCCGAGCCGACTCCCCGACTTCTGGGCGGAAATTTTTTTTTATGACACATCAGCTCCAACGGATATATTTTTGAATAACGGCTATTTTTCTTTGTTTCTAACGGCTATATTTTTCAGAATCTATAAATAGAGGAGCCATTCAACAAAGAAAGAAGAGAGAAGATACATAGAGAATCATTCAGTAAGAAATTCAAAAGAGGGAAAAACAGAGTGTTATTAGAAAAATCTTTTAGCTCAAAGTAGAGAGATTCAAAAGGAGTGAAATCCAAGTGAAAGATTCGTCTACTCCTTCTCATCATTCCACAAAAGCCAGAAGAAAATCCAAGTGCGTTCAAAGGTCAAATCTGCGGATTTTCAAAAGAGGGAAAAGCTTCATCTCAACTCCAAAGTCTTCAACGGTCAAGAATCTAGCTGAGGCGTGATTCAACACTTCTAGAGGAGTTGAAGAGAAGAAGGGAGAAAGCCCAAGCATCTACCATCGGCAAAATAATCAGGCTTTTCTAACCTTATATCATTTTGTACTTAATTTGTATATCTGCTCAAGGGGAGCACTTTATTGTTCAAACACAATCTTTATTATTTGTTTGCTGATTCAATCTGTGGATTGAATTAGTGGAGGTTGGCATACCTCGTTGCAAGCCGGAGTGCTTGTGTTGGGTTAGTTGTGAGCCCTAGAAAAACAACGTGTAGGGTTTTGTGCTGGTAAGCCCGAGTTAAAACCAGCTGGGTTCGTTGTGCACCCGTGAAAACAACAAGTTTGAGTTGTGAGCTTGTAAAACAACTCGGCTGTAATCTAGAGAGATTATAGTGTGGACCCAAGTGATCTTGGGAGTGGACGTAGGTGTTGGTTGCACCGAACCACTATAAAAATATCTTGTGTTTGCCGTGCCTAATTTCTCTTCTCTATCTCTCATATACTTGTGTTTGTGCTTTGCTTATTAGTTAATCCTTTCACTTGCACATCTCATTTTAAATTGTTAAAAGTCTTAAATTTTTAAGAACCCAATTCACCCCCCCCTCTTGGGTTGCCATCTGGGCCAACAGACCGCCTTCATAATCGATTGAGGTACATATTGCTACCGTGTCATGCCTTTTGGTCTGAAGAATGCAGGTGCAACTTACCAAAGGCTGGTCAACAAGGTCTTCAAGGAGCAAATCGGCCGAAACATGGAGGTATATATCGACGACATGCTGGTCAAAAGTAAAGAAACATTCCAGCACATTGAGGACCTCTCTGAGAGCTTCGCGATGCTCCAAAAGTATCGGATGAAGCTCAATCCAACAAAGTGTGCCTTCGGTGTCAATTCTGGGAAGTTTCTGGGCTTCATGGTTTCTCAGCGAGGCATTGAAGCCAACCCGCAGAAGATTCAAGCCCTTCAGCAAATGACACCCCCAACATCTATCAAAGAGGTCCAGCGCGTGACAGGAAGGATCGCGGCCCTCAACCGCTTCGTAGCTCGATCGGCTGAAAGGTGCCTTCCCTTCTTTAAAGCTCTTCGATCTGCTAAGAATTTTCAATGGACTCTTGAGTGTCAGAAATCATTCGAGGACCTCAAGAGGTATCTCGACTCTCCACCCCTCCTCAGCAGCCCCAACTCGGGAGAGACGCTATTCCTGTACTTGGCGGTTTCAGAAGGCGCAATTGGCTCGGTTTTGGTCAGAGAAGAGAAAAAGACTCAAAAGTCGATCTACTATGTCAACAAACTACTCCGGGACGCCGAGACAAGGTATACCCGGATTGAGAAGTTGGTTTTGGCCCTAGTAATGTCAGTTCGGAAGCTGCAGCCATATTTCTAGTCACATTCTGTGACAGTTCTCACCGACCAACCCATCAGGGCGGTGGTTCATCGCCCGAAGACATCAGGAAGGATGGCTAAATGGGCTGTCGAACTAAGTGAGCATGACATCCGATACCAGCCTCGCCCGGCCATCAAGGCCCAGGTTCTAGCTGACTTCCTCCTTGAATGTACTATCCCGGAGGATGGTTCCACTCCATACTCCCCCGAGCAACCGAAGCCTGATGCCCTGTGGCTGCTCCATGTTGACGGATCATCCAATGCCGATGGCTCAGGCGCTGGCCTAATCCTCACCAGCCCAGAAGGGGTTACCTTCGAGTATAGCATCCGCTTCTCCTTTCCAGCCTCCAATAACGAAGCCGAGTATGAGGCTCTGTTCGCTGGACTTCGAATCGCCCGTGACCTCAAAGTGAAGAAGTTAAATGCCTTCACCGACTCTCAATTGGTGGCTGGCCACGTGCAAGGTGAGTTTGAGGCCCGGGAGCCAAACATGATTCGGTATCTCCAGCAGGTGCGGGACTTACTTACCCACTTCTCTGAATTTGAAGTTATCCAGATCCCCAGATCCGAGAATGCCCGTGCCGATCTATTATCCCGACTGGCGACTGCAGAATCAATGAGTGTCGAACGAAAGTTTTCCCTGGAAATCCTGGAAAAGCCTAGCATCATGGAGGCAGACCGAGTGATGCAGATTGAGATCGAGCCATCCTGGTTCGATCCCATCTCGAGGTATCTCAAAGAAGGGTCGCTCCCAGCCGACCGTAAGGAGGCAAGAAAGCTGAAATTGCAAGCTGCCCACTATGTGTTGGTCGACGACCAGCTCTACAAGTGATCCTTTTCCATGCCATTGCTCAAGTGCCTTCGCCCATCTAAAGCTGATTATGCTCTTCGGAAGGTACATGAAGGAATTTATGGCAACCATCTGGGGAGTCGATCTCTATGCCACAAGGTGCTGCGCCAGGGATACTATTGGCCCACTATGCAAAAGGATGTTGATGATCTCGTCCGAGCTTGTGACTCATGTCAGAGACACTCCAACATCCAGAGGCTCCCCTCCGCCAGTTTAGTCCTTATTTCCTCCGCTTGGCCCTTTGCTAAGTGGGGGATGGATATTCTTGGCCCTTTCCCCCTCGCTACGGGACAGAGAAAATTTTTGTTTGTCGCCATCGACTACTTCACCAAGTGGGTGGAGGCTGAGGCAGTTGCCTAAATAACCGAAGCTCGGGCCAGGGACTTTGTGTGGATATCCATTATTTGCCGCTTCGGCCTTCCGCATACAATCATCACCGACAATGGCAGGCAGTTTGATAACCCAAAGTTCCGAGGTTTCTGCGATGAACATGGGATCTGTCACCGCCTTACATCAGTGGGGCATCCACAAGCCAATAGAGAAGCCGAAGTAACTAATCGGATCCTGCTTCAAGGGATCAAAGTTCGGCTCGCCAGAGCCTGAGGAAGATGGGCGGACGAACTTCATCACGTCCTATGAGCTTACCGCACTACCCAAAGAATCCCCACCGGCGAGACCCCGTTTCGGATGGCCTTTGGCACGGAAGTCATCATCCCTGTGGAGGTAGGACTCCCTTCTCCACGAGTGGAGAGCTACTCAGAGGAAGCTAACGATGAGCAACTTCGCACCAATCTCAACCTGGTAGAAGAGATCAGAGAGAAAGCTCGAATCAGAGTAGCTGCATACCAACAAAGAGTGGCTCGTTACCACGCCTCCAGAGTCAAAGGAAAATCCTTCTCGCCCGGTGACCTCGTCCTCCGGAAAGCGTCCGTTTCCAAACCGCTGAAGCAAGGAAAGTTGTCGCCAAATTGGGAAGGCCCTTATCAAGTGGCAGAAGTCATCGGACCAGGCACCTACAAGCTCCAGGATTTGGACGGAAAATTCGTTCCCCAGACGTGGAGTTCAGACAACCTCCGCATATATCACCAATAGAGTACGCTCTCTATATACTTTCCCCATTTACAGCTTTGGCATCTTATTTCTATTCTTCGCAGCACGATCGCTACAGTCATTTTTTCTGAAAGGTCGTAATAGAAAACAGATGTCGCTTACACATCTATTCTCGGCACAACCGAGCTATCTCTCAAGCCAAAATCTCCGTACCTCGGCAGGGCCGAGCCTTGAGTCAAATCTTCGTACCTCGGCAGGGCCGAGCCTTGAATCAAATCTTCGAAGCTCGGCAGGGCTGGGCCTCGAATCAAATCTTCGTACCTTGGCAGGGCCGAGCCTTGAGTCAAATCTCCGAACCTCGGCAGGGCTGAGCCTTGAATCAAATCTCTGAACCTAGGGCAGGGCCGAGCCTCGAATCAAATCTCCGTACCTCGGCAGGGCTGAGCCTTGAATCAAATCTCTGTACCTCGGCAGGGCCAAGCCTTGAATCAAATCTTCGAACCTCGGCAGGGCCAAGCCTCGAATCAAATCTCTGTACCTTAGCAGGGCCGAGCCTTGAATCAAATCTCTATACCTTGGCATGGCCAAGTAAAATATCAAAAAACTTCGATCGGATTCGGGCAGCTTACAAGCCCCGGCTGGAGCAAATGGTCTCCAAAACTTCATTCAGATTCGGGCAGCTTACAAGCCCCGGCCGGACCAAGTGGTCTCCAAAACTTTGTTCAGATTCGGGCAGCTTACAAGCCCTGGCCGGACCAAGTGGTCTTCAAATCTTCGTTCGGATTTGGGCAGCTTACAAGCCCCAGCCGGACCAAGTGGTCTCCAAAAATTCGTTCGGATTCAGGCAACTTACAAGCCCCGGTCGGACCAAATGGTCTTCAAAACTTCGTTCGGATTCGGGCAGCTTACAAGCCCCGGCCGGACCAAGTGGCCTCCAAAACTTCGTTCGGATTCGGGCAGCTTACAAGCCCCGACCGGACCAAGTGGTCTCCAAAACTTCGTTCGGATTCGGACAGCTTACAAGCCCCGGCCGGACCAAGTGGTCTCCAAAAATTTGTTCGGATTTGGGCAGCTTACAAGCCCCGACCGGACCAAATGGTCTCCAAAACTTCGTTCGGATTTGGGTAGCTTACGAGCCCCGGCCGGTACTAAAGAGTAAAAGCCTCGGCCAAAGCCGAAGTGCATCTCCATTCTTTATCAAAAGCCTCGGCCAGAGCCGAAGAGCGTCGCTTCTCAAAAAATCTCGGCCAAGGCCGAATGATAAGAACAAACCTCTGGAAATAACAACGGACACGAAAGTTGCAGAAATCTTCTTTCATCACAAAAAGGGCAAAAAAGAAAGAAAAGATACATGAGCCCTCACTGGGCCTTATCATCTTCTCCGGGAGCCATCGAACCCTCCCCACGCCGAGCTGACTCGGCGACCTTTCGTCGAAGGGATGCTACTTCCCCCTCCAGCCGATCATTGGCATGGCAAAGGAGATCGACTTCCCTCATAGAAACGGCCAGATATTGTTCGACCGCCTTCTGGAGCCGCTCGTGATCCGCAAACATTGATGCCAGGGCCTCCCCATCGACGGTCACCATAACGCGGCTCCTCTAGGACCCCTCACGGCCATTAGCGCCGCTATTCAGTGCCAAAGTTGATCGCCCCTCACCTCCAGACGCCATCTCAGAACCCATGAACTCTTGGGAGATCGGCTGGAGAGATGACTAACAGAGGCATCCTTCTCATCCGTATTTAAACTGCTCCTGGTGAATATTTCGATCGTTCAAGCCATTAATCTCAGCCCGTGGAAAAATGCCACGCGTCACCACCTCAGTGGGCGCTCGCGGGAAATGAAGAGTCCCGCCCCTCATCGGAGAGGATCATTAATAACGCTGAGGTAGTCAAGGAGCTCCCTTCTCGAGACTAGACTCCCTTCGATCTGCCAAATCATTTTCGAAGTAAATATCCTCGAAAATCTGCCAGACTTCCTTGAATCAGGCGTCCTCGAAAAAATGCGAAGGAAAGAATGTACCAGTGGCCAACACTTGAGTTACATAGTTTGCCCTCTCTGATGTAGCCGATTTACAGGCTCCATGCACCCCCTCCATCGCTCGGGTAGCCCCCATCCTCTTTGGCCGTTCACACCTGAATCCACAGTTGCAGTAAGGACCAAGTAAAGTATCAAAAATCCTCGACAACGACCGAGCGATATTCTGAATTCTCGGCAACAACCGAGCGATATTTTGAAGCCTCGACAACAACCGAGTGATCTTCCGAAGCCTCAGCTACAACCGAGTGATTATCTGAAACCTCGGTCGAATCAAATGGCATACTCTTAAAAAGTTACCTAAAGCTCTGGTCTAGACGAGTAATCTCTCAAACTCTCTGATGCAACTAAGACGTCCTATGATACTTCGGCAGAAGTAAGCAACCTCCTTCTACTCAACCGAAAAGACATACAAGCTATCCCTTTCCGAAGAAATACCTGCTTCATTCTACAAACGGGATCATGCTTGCCGCATGAGCCCCCGGAACCGCCCAGGTATACTTCTGACCCGAACAGGGACGAACGCTTTCCTCCACTGAGGACTGAACATTGGTCTAGGCAAAACAAGGTAGCAGAAACGCTGCCGAAATATGCCATGACCCAAAAACATGATATGGGAGTAGTAACTCTCAAGCACAATCACATCGGAAAAGAAGTAGGTGCTAAAAGAAGAAAGAATGAAAGCTTCTTTATTTCTTTACCAATGAAAGGGATTACAACCTCCAAAGAGGCATTACAAGTGCATCATAGCACAAGAAATAAAGACGAACAAATGGCTCGGCATGACCGTTGCGATCAGCTTCGGTTAATAATGATATCTCGGCGTCCGACCCAAGATATCAGAGAAGTCAGAATGAGTGGATGAGCCCTATTGAGCAAGGCAACCCATCCACCGATCCCTCGGATGGATATGTTGGATACCGAAGTCGAGGATGCTTCCCCCGGGTGGAATGCTGGACTGCAGGTCGCCGCCCGATTGAGAGAGATAGGGGACCATCAGCCCCGCACTGCTCTCAACTACCTCTTCATATGGCGAAAGATTTCCTATGCGGAGGGGCTAAACATCCAGCCCGAGGGAGAAAGAAAAGTCTGTGCATGCTACGGGGGCACATGTGCACTTTCCACCCTGCGACCCCCGTAGCAAACCACAAAGGACACACAGGAAGCGCGTATGTGTGCTCTCCATGTGATCCATGCGGACCTCCTGTGCGCTCTCCATATGATCTCCGAAACTCCTCTCTGGAGGATGAGTTGCTCTTCAGCGACTCCTTCATCACCCCAGCATTCGGGGGAAGACGACTTGCAAAAGGAAAACTCAGTCCCCCCACTCTCAGCCCAAGGGACACAAGCATCATGAAAACTCTCACAACTCAGGGAGAAGAAAACCTTGGAGGATGGCCTAAAACGGCCCTCTCCTCCCGTTTTATAGGCAAACGAACCGGGAGCAACCATTAGAGCGAAAAACCCCAAGATTCAAAATGCCCTACCCGCATGGCCACATGGCCTCCGAAGATGAAAAGAGCGCTCTTCAATGCGCACCAAACGCGTCGCCCGAGCTATGACGCATACCAAAAGATTTTCCCCTGATCTCGAATCGAGAGCCTTAAATGCAGGGGATCGCCCGCTGGTCCTTGAGATATGGGCAAGCCTGGGAAATCGCCCAGCAAAAACGATGCCCTCCAATGGCAAGTCAGCGTCTATGTCGTACCTTGAAAAAGATCGACGGGATAAACGACCCCGGAAAATACAGAGGCAACCTTTTGCAGGTTACAGGGCGTATTATCCATTTCGGCAAAAAGAAGATTAACTCGCCTTGGAAAAGATAAGACGCTGGCAGAATAATAAAAAGGCGCAGAAGCCAACTACTCTTCAATAAAGGCACCTCGATATCCTCCGCTCCGACCCAACTGCCCGTTACGTCTCGACATAAACCGAGACATCGCCCTGTGCTCCCACTTAAGGCCAAAACTGCCTCTATACATCGGAATAAACCGAAATATCTCTTCAGTACAGCATGACTGAACATTATCTTTCACTTTAATCCGAACTGAGACAGCAGCCGACGCCTCAACAATAACGAAGCACTCTTTATACTTCGGCCAAACCGTGCAGTACATTGCACCCCGGCTGGAACTTGCGAAGTTCCCTTTACCTTGGTCAAAGCATGCTGATTTCTTTGCTTCAGACAAACTAAGCTATCCCGATACCTTGGCCTTGACCAAATATTTGCTTAAGTCCGAGCCAACCAGCCTAAGATAGCGAATGAGTCATAATTCGTTCGCAGCCATAAGAAAACTTGGGGTAGAAGATCAGCCAAAAGATGCGATTAAGCAGATGAAGACAAAAGACTCATTCATTAAAAATTTTGGCCGAATTACATATCTGAAAAACAAAAGCACACGAATGATCCTCAAGGATCAGGAGCTGGATCAGTTCCAGCAGTGCCCTCAACAACACTCGGAGAGGCTCGGCTTGCTTTGCCCACTTCAAAAGTCGTCGTTCCTTCGATGGCAGGTTTAAAGTGTCCTTCGGAAGCTGTAGCCTCACTTGAACCCAAGATAGCGTCCAGGTCGACGTCTAAGACATCGTCATATTCATCTTCTTCAGCCCCTGGGGTACAGGCCTCACAAGCCTCAACATCCAGGAAAGAGAGGTCCCACTCCGGATGCTCCCGAGCTATCTTAGTTCGGGTCTCCTCCTCGCCGAGCTGGAAAGCCTCGACGCAGGTCGCATCCTCTATGCCTCGAAGCAAGCCCATTTGCTCCTCGATCTCAGCAACCCACCTTTCGAGCTATAAGCTTCTTTCTTTACTCGACGACAGTTCCTCTTGCAGGATCTTTAGTTGGTTTCAACCCTCCAATTTCGCCCTCTCCATCTGCAAATGCAGGATTAGTCGATGCAACAGCAAGTTAATGAGAGAAGTTTAAAAGATAGTACCGTACCTCCTCCTCCTGCCTGGCTAACTTCTCGGTCAACTCCTTGACCTCACCAAGGGCCCTCAATTTATCAGGTTTAACCTGCTCGATTCTGCCCTTGAGGTCATCAATCCTCGATTGCCTGTTATCAGCTTCTTCCCAGGCCTGGGAAAGCTCGCAATCAAGTTGGGTTAACCTCTCCTGGTGTCATTTAATCCTATCATCCTTGGCTACGATGCATTGATTGAGATTCCGGACCTTCTCCTCCGACTCTCTGAGCATCCTATTCAGGCAATTCTTCTCCTCGGCAGCCTCTCGCCTCAGTCTATCTCGACTTTCATCAAACTATTTATTGGCGGATTCCATTTCTCCAGCATGCCGAGATTCGATTTGCGATAGCTTCGAGCATGCCTCATTGTACCCCGCCTGGAACCCGCGCAGTTCCTTAACTTCAAGCTTTAATCTAGACATGTCGTTGAGGGCGACCTGATGCAATCCCCTTACCATCTCCAACTTCTTATTGACAACATCCAAGACCTGCTCAAATTTGTCAGACACCGCTGCTCACAGTCGGAGCTTGGAGCTGACTCTCTTGGCCTGAATGCTGGCTCCTGTCGCCAGGCTCAAGCGCCAGCACAGAGCCCTATTGATCAGAGCACTCTTCAGAACAAAAAAACAAGTAAGGAAGCGCGATCAAGTTCGCCGGAAAACACATGATACTCCAGAATAGTAACTCACCCGGGAGGTGTAGGACCTCGCTAACCCCATTAGGGTTTAGGGTGAAGTTATCGATATCGGGGAGAAGGTGAACGTCCTTCGCTACGTTTCGCTGACCAAACATGGCGTCGACAAGGTCCAGGTCCGCAAACTCATCCATCGAGGGACTGGCGCTTGGATTTAATGCCAACTTCATCAAGGCGGAAAATGCCTCCTCAATAGCCGAGCCGGGATCACCAAGCAACCCGTTCGAGGAACCAACCCGAACAATCTCAGACTGAGGAGCCTTCAATCTCCTGGCCTCCTACAGCAAAAGCCTGGCCTGCATTTCATCAGATACCTCGGCCAACCCCGGCCTCAATCTTCCCGAGGCTTCGACAGGGGAAACTTCAGCTGGAGGGTCATTGTCTTGTCCTCCTTCTTCACCCAAAGGCCCCTCTTCAATCGCTGGCGCCTGCTCCTCCCACGCGGACTCCACCGAAGCCTCAACTTGTTCACCATCACTTCTAGTCTCCTCAAGAGGAACCCCTCCGGCAGGAAACTCCTCCCGAACATCCATTGCCTTTGGCCCAACGTCATCACCCTATAACCCATCCGAGGGAGGCCCTTCAACAACAGGCTCACCCTGAACTTTCAATGGAGCCTCCTCCGGGCTATCCGCTATCTCCACCACTAGAGGACAGGGGATCTCGGCGACCCTCTCTGAGTCCTCCTCCGCTCTGTACTTCTCCATCGTGGCTACTGCCTCTCCCCCAGCGGAGAGAACCCTTCCTCCATCGCCGACGCTCCCACGTCCCCTTTCTTCAGCGATGAGGAGCGCAGGCTGGCTTTGACTCGCCCAACCTCTGACGAGCGCTCTTCGGAGAGACGGACTTTCTTCTCGGGTTTGCACCTCTCCGCGCTGTTGGTCTCTCTTGGGCGCTTTCCCAACTCCCTCTGTATGCGGCCCGCCATCTCAGATTTCTTGGCTGTAGACATGGGGAGCAACCGGTCAAACCTGGGTATATCTACCCCAAAGAAAGGAAAAACAGAGAAAGGGGAAGGGGCTTACCCTGCCTATCGATGGGGCTAAGCCCGGCATCGCAAAGGGCCTCCTCCGACAGTAAAACAATAGTCGAGAATATTTGACCGCTGGTGAGGACCCCTAGGTCCTCCTCCCGTTCCGATAAGGCTGGATGCACCTCCATATCCCTAACAGGGCTTCCCCATCCCCGCGGGAAGTCGGAACCAATGTTCCCTTCAGCGATAAAAAATCGGACCTTCCATTCCTTTATGGACGACAGCTTATCTACGATCATCCCGAATGACTTCCGAGGTCCGATATAGGACCACTCCGACTTCCTCCCGGGCATTAGATGGTAACAAGCGCGGAACAGGGACAGAGTTGCTGTTACCTGAACTCGGCTATATATCGAGATGAACCCGATGATACTCCGCCAGCTGTTAGGAGCCACCATTGTCGGACATATGTTATAAAACTTCATGATCTCCTTTACCAGGGGATGGAGAGGAAACCGGAGGCCTGCCTTCAGGCTATCTTCATAAAGAAAGACCCCACGCTCTAGCTCCTGCGAAACCCTGCGCTTAGGCCCCGGCAGTCGCAGAACGATATCTGAGGGAATGCCATATTTCTGGCGTGGTCTTCCCAATTCCTCAGCAGTGATTTCCAAAACCATGTCGCTGGGTCTCATCATTCTGTTGGCTGGAAGAAACACGAGCAAGATTGCAAAGAAAATAGGGGGACAAATTTCTCTAGGAGGATACGAAAGGGCGCGATGAATGGGAATAGCATTGCTTCGACTTTGCTTCCCCCTGAAGGAAACCATCTCAAAAAGAAGAAGATAAGGCATCTCGATCGAAATGCCCGGAACCGCCGCTGCAGGCACCGTGAAAATTGAGATTTGCTGCGTGGCGCTCCCCAACCGTTGCCCCTAGAAAGCGACGGTTCCATTCCGTAAAAGCAAGATGGCCACGCAGTGCTAATTAGAGCACCATTAACAGGCTATCAAATCCAAACCCACTCAAATCATGTCACCCGGAGTTATACTCCCTGCGTCCGAACTTACGCTTCGAACTAGGGAGTGGGGGGCATATGTTGAGGGGTAAAATTGCCATTGCATAAATAATCATGCAAGGGGGCTAGGATCAACCCTGACTCCCACGTGCTGAACAATATCCGCTAGAGACAAGTCAGCCTCAGTGGATTGGGGCGCCTTAGCCCCTCACCGAGCCAAGGATTCCTAAGGCGCATCACATCTCTTGGCCTCAGCCGAGCTATATCATCCCTCGGCCTCAGCCGAGCTATATCATCTCTCAATTTCAGCTGAGCTATATTATCTCTCGGCCTCAGCCGAGCTATATCATTTCTCGGCTTCAGTCGAGTTATATCATCTCTCGGCCCCGGTCGAGCCATCCGACTATGCTTCGTTAGCCGACTCATCATTATGCCCCGGCTAGACCTGGGCACTCAAGGATCTCTGCGGAATTCGGTACGGGAGAGTTCAAATCCGTAAGATTCCAAATAGAAATCATATCTGAGAGTGGCCTAGGACCCGTGAGAGTGGCCTAGAGCCCTGGAGCCTATATACTCGTCAAATCTCGAGACGTCAACCAGCTCTCCTAGTTGTCGATCCTCTAACCAACAAGATGCGAATCTTACTGATCTCATAACAAACTGGATTCAAATCCTAACGACTTTTGAACCCACAACGCCCTCAGGGAATCAATCGATCCTCTATAAATAGAGTCGTCTGTCGACTCCTCAGGTATGCTCACTTGCTCACTGGCACACTCTCTTTCTGCCTTGACTTCCCCCATTTTCCGCCATTAGCGCTCTGCTCAGAGCTCTCAAAAGGCCACCCTTGGAGAGACTCTTCAGCGAGAGCCTTCTCCTCTTGTTTGTTGATTGCCGATTCCCGCTGACTTGAGCGTCAGAGGGTCTTCCGCGAAGGGCCATCCCCAGCGCCTCTCGCGTGAGGACTATTTTGTATGTCCGCCCAGGAGGGAGCCCGTCCCAGAGCTCGATCGCGCCCAAGTCAAAGGACAGATTTTAGTAACAATAATAAAATATATATATAGTATTATGTTAAATATTATATATAAAAATATAATGATAAAATATATATATACATAAAAAGGAAAAAATAATTGACTGATTAGAGTTTCAACTCAAGCAATGTCATTTACGATTCAACTCAACTCAACTCATCTAAGTTTTTTCCCAAAAGCAATATCATTTATGGCCTTTAAACCAATTACCTTCTTGAAATTATGTACAACTCAACTCAACTCATCTAATCCTTTTCCCAACTACATGGGATCGGCTACATGAATATGCTTCCTCCACTTTGCTCTATTCAGGATTTGATTTACTAGATTCGTATTTTAAGAATTATGATGAAGTTTTACGCTAGCTGTCAGCTACCGAACGCAACCCTTCTCCTTTACCCAAGCTTGGAACCGACTTGAAAGAGTTACCAACTTGAAATTATATGATTTAAAAATCTCTTATCTATTCTTTTAATAATAAAAACTTAAATATGATTCTTTTAAGTGTTTGTCATTAAGGTAATTCATTTAATAAGTAACATTGTATAATTTTATATTCCACTAGATTATTAGAGTTCATTAAGCGTGATGGTTATACATGTGTTGCTTGTTAAGTAAACAATCAGATGGCAAATATCTAACTAACTATATCTAAATTTTATGCTAATTTGATGTTCATGGATCGATTAAAATCTCAAAATTATATGATTTTTGCTATATCAATTTAGAGACAATATATCACATCTCAAATTATCAATGTTAAACCTTGTAATACAATTGAAAATTATATAGTTTATTTATAGTTACACCAATCGTAACTTTACCCTAACGTTCATGAACTTGGTGATGTTCTAATGACATGCAATATTATATTTTATATATCATAAAAATATAACAAAATACAATATTACTCTATCTATATTTATATGTAATATTATACTATCATATATATATATATAATAAATATAAAAAATATTATCCATTATATTAGGTTTGATTAAAATATTAAAATAAAAAAATATAAATTAAGAATATTCTATAATAATTATTTTTTAAACTGTAAATATTTAGATAATTAAAAGTACTATGCCATATTTTCTATTATCAATTCTTGTTACTAAACCATTTTACCAACTTAGTTAGTAATCAAATGTTAAAATTCTACAATAATTTGAAAATATAGCCATCATATAATAAAAATATTTGATAAAAGCTTCATTGATGAAATCTTAATGGTCAATTAGGATACATTTGATGATCATTTTAGGATTACCCAGTGATTTTGAGTCACTAGTAATCTTAATCCTAAGGTTATCTAGTCCTTAGTTATTAAAGATCGTCATATTTGGTATAATATATCATAATGATCAAAGATCACTAGTAATATGATATTATCATATTTAGTATACTATGAAAATCTAAGATTAGTAACTATAAAATATTAAAATTAGCCCTATTATATTTATATTATATTACTATAATATAATATAATATCATATAGTATAATATAATATAATGTAATTAATATAATAATATGATAATATATTAATTTTATGTATCATGTTATACATTAATTATTATTATATTATGACAAATAAGGGGTATTTTAGTACATAAAATTTAATCCATGATCATCGCATGGTAGTGAACTTGGATCACAATCTTTAAGAACGATGACATAATCACCTCCTTAGGAGGTGATCTATAAGACGAGGATAATCTTAGATCACCACCATATTGGATCACCCTGATACAACTATACAAGATAATCCTATTACCATTCTAAAGATCACTAGTAATCCATCAAATATTTCCTTAGAGTCTTGAATCTCATTTGACATTGCTTTGAATGACCATGAAAAACAAAAAAATAAACCTCTTGGAGAATAATTAAAGGCACTTTTAAGTAAGTTTAAAAAGTTTGGTAAAAAATTTATAACACCTTTGTAGCTCTTTCAAAAGTTTTTTAAAAAATTATGATAAATCTTTAATTTGAAGCTTTTAGACAAAAAAATATTTGGGATGCATCGAAAAACTATTTTTATTTTAGTAACAATGTCACTAGACCAAAAAAAAATCTATAATAATTATCATTATGATATAATATAATACAGCATAAGATTGCTTGGATTGTTGATTGTGGACAACATACAAATTTAGTGAAAAAGCCCATATTTAGATATTATATTCGATGGACTAAGGTTGCCTAAACTGACTATCACGATCCGAATGGTTCGGGATGAATTAGATCGAATTGGTTGGGAATTTGAACAATTTAACCTTTTAATTTGGTACAAAGGGCAAACCCTCTCAACCCCGATTTACCAAACTATATCGAACCATTCAATTTGGTGTGATATAGTCATAGACATGGAAGGAAGCCTTTTGATTCATCTGATTAGCATATTTTTAATTCAATATTGTATGCATCGTACTAAATCATATAGGCCTGGTATCAAAATCTAGCGTGGTTGATGCAATGATTTTTGACTTTTAACATGTACATATAATCTTAATATCATGCACGGAATCTAAAGAAGTTGGTCATCTAACAATGGAAAGCTTGTTTTTACTGTTGAAGTTTGGTAAAACATCTCTAATCTTCATAGCCTCTTGTAGATGTTTCCTTGTCTTTAAAACCATTCATGACTAAGGTATCTCATTTTATTAGTTGTGACCCCATATAATCTTTTCATCGCCTCCCCTTGTTCTTGGATAAGCAATTAAGAGCTGAATCAAAATTAACATAGTCTCTTAGGATTAATTAGCTTCAAATTCAAGTTTGCATATGCTATGATTTGTTAAGCGTTTGAACTCTTTTTAATGTACATGGATTTGTTGTAGCCTTTGGCTTTCACATGTGACCCCTTTGGATTGAGTCCACTTGATCAATATTTAATTACTAGCAGCATAATGATGATTTATAACCAAAGATAAGTGATTTGTTTCTAATTATATGAAAAGCATGTGAAAGAAATTGTTTTGTAACATGAAACTTTTAAGTTTTAAAAAATAATCCATCATCTTAACATGAACTTGATAGCTTCATAAATGCCTAACCACATGTTGCATTTTTACATTATCCTTTGTATTATCATTATGTCTCTATCTATGGAGTCATCATTGATTTTTCTTATCTAGTTCACCAACTTTTATTGCCTTCATATTTGCAATGATATATTTTAGAACCAAATTGTATTGGCAATCAACTGATATCCAACTATGCGACTCGTGACTATCTACTAACAATGTTAATGCCGATAGTGATAAGGTAACAGTAAAAGAATATGATTGATAAAGTTGTTATCCATTTATGCTCGATAGAACTACAAACTGTATAGGCATAATAAGACTAGATATGCTTCCATCACAAAGGATGCACCTCATAACAACTAGAATAGTTTTATCTAGTGATTTACTTAACCATAATGAAGTACGTGTAGAGCAATCCCAACATTTGATTATGAGTCCTCCTATAAAGGAAGACCCTATATAAAAATGAGGCTCCTTCCTCTCCTTCCTCTCCATCAAGTTTAAGCCTTAAAAGTATGTTAGTCTCCTCCATTTTTTTTCTTCATTAAAATGGCTACAAGGCATACATTAGTCCTCTCCTCTTATCTTCACTCACTTGAGCATGAGAGGACTTCAATTGGATACCTTTCGACACCTTCCATTCTTGTTCTTTATTTTTCTAGGAACTCCAATTCCAACACAAAGCCATTCTTATGGGCTCCCTCAACTGAATCCAAACACCATCAATAGGTGCATAAAATGCTCACCAAAATCATTTCTAACCAAAAAACAATTCTAACCAAAATCATTTATAACCATCATGCATTACTTATCAACTTATTCTGATTTAAGATCACCTCTCCCATGATTTGCATGCAAATCAATTTTTATAATAAATATTTTTAAAATATTTTTGGATGTCGAAATAACTTTATCAATGTTATAAGATTTTCATTGGTAGCCTCATCTATGAAATATAGTTAGAAACAGAGTTATAATCTTAAATTACTAAAACTTAAATATTATTATTTAGATTATCATATCTAATTGCTAATATAACAATTTTAGATTATCATAATAAATTATCATAAATCAAACGATTTTTAGCACTAAAATCATATGATAAATCTTTACCAGTTAAGTGACATATATATGTTTAATAATGTTGTACATTCAATTTATAGCCTAGACATCATCTTCAAGATACTTCTGTTTTAATAGCCAAAGAAAGAAAGTGTTAGGTATTGAAGACTTCAAATTGAAGGTCTCAAGCTTGATTGGGACTTTACATAACTACCTCTCCTCTCATATTTTTAATAAGACCATACAACTTACCATTCCATGCATAAAAGCATTTTTTTATTGCTATTTCTCTCTCTATGTACGTCCAAGGTAATTTGGTATGGGTGACATAAAGCTAATCAATGTGAGCTGAGAGGTTTGATTCAGTAAATTGTTTTCCTTTAAAATAATCTCATTTGGTACAAGAGTTGTTCTTCAAAAAGATTTTTTTTTTTTTGAAAAAGTAAACAATTGACATTTGTTTGATCAGAGGATCATATTCGATCACTTTCTTATAGGGGAGAAAGTCCTTTTCTTTTTTTAAAAAAATCCCAAGCCTAAAATAACCAAAAACCTTCATAGGATTCATAAAAAAGAAAAACAAATCTACTTATTTTTTCCTGTTCAATATTAATTTTGCAATATGCTCTTATTACTATTATTAAAGAATAAAAAAAACCTATAAATTCATGAACCAGGAAACAGAAAAGGATGGGGGGAGATTTTTTTCAATTGTCCATCATATTTGAACTCAAAAATCTTTTTCAAAGATTCCGTTTCTCAGAAAAGAAACATCCTCACAAAATCTCTTTATTCTTCAAATAAGGTCTGTGGGCGAAGCGGTCGCGGTATGTTTGAGTTTCTTCCTTCGTCTGCTTTGAGGTTCGTGCTTTGTGCTCCCAAAGTTATGTTCCTTCGTCTGCTTTGAGATTCGTGCTTTGAGCTAGGCGGAGCCCAATCTCCGACGATCGTCTCTGGTTTCCGAGCTGCTCCTTGTCGGTTGATGGAGTCGCCGGCGAATGCTACTCCAGTGGCCTCGGATAGGGGCAAGGTGGATGGTAAGCCTGAGAATCGCTCGTTGGGTAGCCAGTTTGAATGGGTGTCTTCTTCCCCATCTCCGGCGATACTCTCGGCTCTTAAGAGGTAGTTCCCTGATGTGGTCCAGGTTCCACTGCAGGCTCTAGAGGAGGAAGCCTCTGCTTGGGGATCTATGACAGTTATTGCGAGGAGTCTCTTGCGTTGTGTCTCACCTGAGACCATCGTTCGGAAGCTCCGTCGCGCGGGAGCTATGGGTTCGATAGAACCGATTTCTCTGGCACATCGCCATTATCTGATCAGATTCTCTGAGCCTTCTGCGAAATGACTGGCTTTGGGTAATCCATGGGTTGTTAACGGCCAGGTGTTAGCTATGGAGGATTGGCGGCCTGAGTTTGTTCCATCTGAAGATTCCCTTACCTATGCTCTTCTCTGGATTCGGCTCCCTTCTCTTCCATTGGAGTTCTGGTCAGAAGCCATTCTGAGCTCCATTCTTGCAATCGCTGGGAGCTTCGTTTTCCTTGATTCTGCTACCAGGGATCGGAAGAGAGGTGGTATGCCCGTGCTTGCGTTAGAGTTGACTTGGGGAAGCCTCTGCGGCTGGGTGTGAGGGTGAGAGGCACTGGATCCCCGTTCTGGCAGCAGTTTATTTATGAGCATGTGGAGGGTCTCTGCTTTTCTTGTGGAGGTCTGCATCAAGCCGAGAGCTGTGGCTCTGCTTCGGTGAAGTCCCCTGACTTGGCTTCTCCTCTGTTCGGGCCGAGGATGGCCGTTGTTCGGTGCTGGAGATCCCCCCATTCTCAGTTCATGGATCCTTCTGCTAATCTCCAGAAGTCTGCTCCGAAGGCTCAGGCGACTGCTTCAGCTCCCTTTGGCTCTTCTGATGGGTGGCAGTCCCCGAAGAAGCCCTCGCGTAGGAAGTCGGGGTTGGTGGCTGCTGTCGGTGTGGTGGCTAAGGAGAGCTGTAGTGAGGGTTCCGCTGAGGGAGTCTCTGGGAATCAAGCTTCTGGTGGCGGGGTGTTGTCTGAGAAGGAGCTATGTCGTTCCCTGTTCACCGTGCCGGTTTTGGCCGAGGGGTATGGGTTGCCTGACTCCTCTCTGAAGGCTAAGTCTCTTAGCATTTCAGCTAACCCCTTTGCTCTCTTGGGATCTGACAAATGGGCGGGAAGGCCGAAATCCCGGAAGGAAGCTAATCCGGGGCCACTTAAGCGGGCCCGCCCAGTTGATTCTATTGCCCCAAGAGTTGGCAACAAAACATCAAAAGGAAAAGGGAAACTCTATGAGAATGGCAATGATGTTATGCAATCCAATTTCACTTTTTCAGCATCGTTGGTTGTGCCGGAGGGACAGGGGACTCTGGTTGGTCAGGAGTCTATGTTGATCCAGGATTCTGAGGTGCTTCCCCCTGGTGGCGGCGCTGAGGTTTCCTAGCTTCGTTCCCCGGAGCTTCGTTCCCACGACTCTATTGTTTGTTTACTTAAGAAGGCTATTCAGGTCGAGGTGACCGGTGAAGCTATGATAGTTAGAACCAGGGGACCCCGGTAGGTGGTCCTCTTGTTGGTGGTCCTCCTGACACTGATATGATAGGGAATCGGGTGGGCCCCCCTCCATCTAAATGAAGATAATGATATGGAATGTGAGAGGAGCTTTGAAACCTTCATTTCGCTCCTCGTTTGGGAGGCTTGTGCAGCTTCATAAATGTGATCTATATGTTTTGTTGGAGACTCGCTTGTCTGGACAGAGCCTAATTTTTGTTAGGCGTCAGATATCCAGATCGTGGTCTTCTTATGCTATTGAGTCCGACGGATTATCTAGGGGTATTTTGGCCTTATGGCGAGCTGATGATATTAGAGTGGAAGGCTTTGACCACTATGGGCAGCAGGTTGCGTTGGTCATTACTGAAGGAATGTCGACCCCTGGCTTCTGTCTGGTATCTATGCGAGTACAGACTTCCGGGTCCGCCGTGTTCTTTGGATTGAGATTTTGTCCTTGCTCTCCCAAGGTATCCCTTCCCTGGTTGCTGGGGATTTCAACTGCATAGCGGGCGCCAATGAAAAGAGAGGTGGTAGGCGGTTTGTCGAATCTTCGGGTATATCTGAATTCCGTTCCTTTATTGCCTCCGCTAATCTTTTGGACTTGGGGTTCCAGGGAGCTCAGTTTACTTGGTGCAACAACCGTCAGGGTTCTGCTAGAGTTTGGGAAAGGTTAGACCGGGCTTTGGCTACTGCTAAATGGCTTCAGCTCTTTCCCTCCACCACTGTTTCTCATATGTCCGGGATTGCTTTTGATCATTGCCCTATTCTCATCAATACTGAAGTGGATGTTTAGCATAGGGGTCAGTTTAAATTTGAGAAATTATGGACTTCTTACTCTGCTGCCAGGTCCCTAATCTCTCAAGTGTGGCGTCTTCCTGTCAGAGGTAATGCCACTTATCGTCTGTCTCGGCGCCTGGAGCATGTTAGGCGCAGACTTACCAGATGGAATAGGGAGGAGGTTGGTGACATTTTTAGGCAAATTGAGGAGGTAGAGATTGTTATTGCTTCTCTTCAGGACAAGGAAGATCGACTTGGCTATCTTCATGATTCTGATTTATCCTCCCTTCGATCCAGCCTTGCCTGCCACCACTCCCTTCTTAGTCAGCAAGAGACCTTTTGGAGGCAAAGTTCCCGGATTCAATGGATCAAAGAAGGTGATCAGAATACTAGATTTTTCCATCAGATTACCTTAAAGCATCGTGCGGGGAATCGGATCCGACGGCTCATTGATGATGAGGGGAATGTTCAGGAGTCTTCGCAGGGTATCAGGGACCTGCTTTTTCACTTCTTCCAGTCTCGTTGGACTAAGATATCTGGGAATGGTTCTTCTGTGCTCCCTGTGCCATCCTCCCTTAAGGTCACTGTTGCGGAGAATGAGGGTCTTACTAGACCGATTACTTCTGAGGATACTCGGTTGGTCCTTTGGAATCTTGGCTCGGATAAGGCTCCGGGGCCAGATGGTTTTCCTCCCTTCTTCTTTCGTCATTACTGGGCTATAGTGCTGCAGGATGTGGAACGGGCCATCCAGTTTATTTTCAGGACCAGATCTATTCCTTCTGATTGGAATAGGATGCTTGTTACTCTAGTGCCGAAACGCATTGATGCTTCTGTGCTGCACCACTTCAGGCCTATCAGCCTCTGTACTACCCTATATAAGGTCTGCGCTCGCCTTTTGGTCTCTCGGTTGAGATTGGTGATCCCTCGCCTTATCTCTCTTGAGCAGGGCACTTTCCTGGCTGGTCGGTGTATTTCTAATAATGTTCTATTAGCTCAGGAGGTTATGCATGATATTCATAGAGCCCCTACTCGTCAGTGTCTGATGGCTATCAAGCTTGATATGGAGAGAGCTTATGATAGAGTGTGCTAGGATTTTCTTATCCGATCTCTTCAGGAGTTTGGGTTTGATAAGGTTTTTATTGCTTGGATCAAGGCTTATGTCTATCGTCCGTCTTTCTCTATTATTATTAATGGCGGGCGAACAAACTATTTCCACTCCGCAGTGGGTCTTCGGCAGGGATGTCCTCTCTCGCCCTTCTTATTTATTCTCTATGCTGATGCTTTGTCTAGAGCCCTTCATCAGGCCCAGCAAGACTCTCGTCTTATTCCTTACAGTGCGGGATCTCAGGGGCCATCGCTATCTCATCTGTTGTTTGCTGATGACTGTATCCTGTTGGGGAGGGCCACTATCAGCAATGCTTCTACTTTTGTTTCAGTGATCCAGTCCTACTGTAGGGCATCTGGTCAGAAAGTTAATACTGCTAAGTCTATTATCACTTTTAGTCCGAAGACTAAAAGCTCTACTGGGGAGTCCATCATGCATATATTGGGCATTTTTGCTCAGGCTGATCGCCTCTCTTATCTGGGTGTCCCTCTTACAGGAAGGCGGCCATATTGCTCTGACTTTACTGATCTGGAGCGTCGTGTTCGTGATCGATTAGATGGCTGGCATGTTTCTGGGTTATCCATGATGGCCACGCTCACCCTCATTAGATCTGTGCTCACTGGTCTCCCTCTCTATATCCTTTCTAATGCAGCCATTTCGGTGTCTTGCTTGCGAAGAATGGAGAGATGGTTCAAGCACTTTCTTTGGGGCTCTATACAGGATGGGCATGGGATTCACCTCCTGGATTGGGACTCTGTGTGTATGCCTATCTCGGAGGGGGGGCTTGGGATTCAATCCCTCATTGCAAGAAGAGAAGTGCTGATTGCTCGGCATGCTACGAGATTTATGCTGGATCCTGAATGTCTGTGGAGTTTGTTCATGCGAGCCAAGTATGGTGACCGGTCCTCCAATAGTCATCCCCGGCCTATCCATAGCTACTCTTTCTTTTGGAAAGAGGTTTGTCGTTATGCTCCGGCTGTTCTTCCTCGCTTATCGTGGATGATTAGTGATGGTGCTTCTATTAATGCTCTTAGGGACACATGGTTGGGTGATCTCCCTTTGATTCGATGGCCCACATTTGTTAGCTCTGACATCCCGACTGATATGAAGGTATCTGACCTTATTGTTCAGGATCACAGTGCCTGGAATACTACCCTTGTTGCCTCTTTTTTTGGTGCTGAGCTCTTCACCGCATTCTATCCATCCCTCGCCTTCCAGACCACACATCGGACATTAGATTATGGCAGAGATCCTGTTTGACCCGTGCGCCGATTAGGGATCTTATGCAGGACTACCGATCTCAGACGGGGCGTTCACTGGATGGTTCTTGGATCTGGAGGCTTCCCATCCATCCTAGAGTTCGTCTATTTATCTGGAAGATGGCTTGGGACCATCTTCCTACTTGCTCCCTGCTTTCTGGGAGAGGCATGGCGATCTTCCCTACGTGCCCGTTATGTGGTATCGTGGAGGAGACTTCTGACCATGCTTTATTTACCTGTGGTAGAGCGAGATCGGTATGGCAGCTTGTGGGTTATCGTCTATGGGATGAGAGTAGTATCGTGGGCTCCACCTCCTTTTTGACATTGATTCGTCGGGATATGACAAGGGGCTTCGGTCAGTCCAGTTCCTTGGCTGCTTATATTGCTTATCAGATCTGGCTATCCCGAAACCGTCGTATCTTCTCTGATGCTATTGATCCTCCTCATAGGATTATTAGAACAGCTATGTCCCTCTTTGCTAAGTATATGCTCCATTAGGCTGGCCTTGACTCTAGTAGCCCTAACTTCTGGGATTCCCCTGCTGCCTTTGCAGCGAACCGACGTACGGTATTCATTTCTTGGGAACCACCTTCACTTGGGCTTGTCAAAGTCAATTTTGATGGCAGTGTACGTGGTCGTTTGGCGGGTTCGACTTTTGTGATCCGTGGACCTGATGGATCTTTGATGGCGGCTGGCGGGTTTGGACTCCTTGACATCTCTGTGCCGACTGCTGAGCTGCATGCTGCTTGGGCTGGCATTTCCTATGCTATACGCATTTTAGGCAGGCAGAGGCTTATCATTGAGGGTGATTCTATCACGGTGGTTCACTGGCTCAGACAGGAAGTGGGCGATCCTGTTCTTACCAATCCCATGATATGTAACATTCAGTCTATGATTCATCAGGTTGATTTTGTCCAGATTCGGCATATTTACCGGAAAGCTAATTCAGCGGCTGATTAGGTTGCTTCTTGGGTCGCCCATCATTCTGGTCCGTAGTATTGGATGCCGGAGGATCATTGCCCGTCTGTGCTATCATAAATTTTGTATTCTGATATATCGGGCTTGATTCAATTTAGATTAGTATGATCGTCTGTTTATATTTAAAAAATAAAATAAAATATGTGGGCTTAAATTTCAGCATGATAGTGACTATCTAACGTCCCTTTATTTTATTATTATTTTTTTTATTATTTTCTCGATAGGGACAACAACAATTGGGAAATTTGAAGGGCCCACGAAGCCAGATAAGAATTGTCAGTGTACATCCTATTCGTCGCTATAATTGAAGCATGTTGGAGGATTTTAGCCCCTCTTTCATTCTCTCAACAATTAAAGAAAGAAAGAGTTGCCATCAGCCAGCACCCAGTAACTTCCGAGCTCTGACGTGTGATCTTATCCTTTTGGTCACCGGCGGTCACGGCAACAAGTCAAAGAGAAACAGTCGAGATATATTGTATTATTTTATTTTAAAAAAGAAGCCCTTTTTAAAGTTTAACAAAAGTCGCACGAATTTTAACGATTCTAGTGTTTAATTTCTCGCGATATCATCTCCCGATTTTATCCGCTAATCGGCGAGAAGTTGTAGACTTTTCCAACGGTCATTAATTTTGCCGCCGGCCCTACCGCCAGGGACCACCTCACGTGACGCCGCTCGTGTAGTGGCGCTCGTCGCATTTATCCCAACCTTGACGCCCGAAAATAAAAGCCTGACGCATAACACCGGAGACCGCACACCATTTCGCCACAGATTTTTAAAATTGCCCTCAAAAGTGTACGTTTCGCGTCATGATTGGTTATTGCTACTAATTTTTGTGTTCAAGCCGGTTTCAGCTGATCATCCGACCCCTTCTCGGCGTGCGATCGTTCGACGCCCACTCGCTCGCAAATACACGCGCTCAACTTTGCACGTTTCGAGTTGTAAATGGATGATGCGGTTGTTTTAAATTTAGGACAACACAGCTGACCAGCTGAGATCTTAGAGCGGTAAGGTCGACAAAACGTCGCCGGCTGACTGGGGCCCACCGTGAAATATGGCCTTATATGACTTGATAGCCCCTCAGTTTATAAGTCGATCGAGTTATCACTTTGATAAGTCTTCGGGAGTATCGCCCGCAAGGCCTTGTCCCCGCTCGCTATAAATCCGACCTCCAAGCCTCGGCTCGGATATTTTTTCGTGGAATTTTTCTCTTTGTTTTATATCCGTTGGGTGTAGAGCAGGGGGCCAAGCTCGCCGCTGGTCTTCGCCGCTTTGGATCGATCTCTCTCCGGCCTTCGGCTCTCAGAGGTGAGCATCGATTTTTCCCCCAATTTTTCTTTCTTTAAAGGTGGAATCTTCGCCTAAAAGTTCCGGCTTTTAGTCCTTTTTCTCCCTCCGCCCTTCTTTTCCTCGATATTTTTCTTCGACGAATCCGCCTATCTGAAGCATCTCTTTCGACGCTGATCAATTAAAGCCTTGCCTTTTGGACACCGATTCCTTTCTTCGTGCTAGATCTATTCTGTAAGCACGAAAAGGAGCTTTTGGGCCTTGCGAGGTACGTTTCTCGGTTTTTTTTGTGATTTGAACTCCGTCTGAAACGTGCCGATGAACTGAATTTGTATTTTTCTTGAAATTTGATCTGAGGTGTAGTCCAAGTGGGATCTTTTATCTTTGTTTGATGGTTTTGCGAGAAGATCTGTTGATTTGTTTGTGTTTTTATGAAGATTTAGGGCTTGGAGGCGGAGACTAGAGGGCCACGATGTCTTCTCTAAGTAGAGAGTTGGTTTTCCTCATCCTGCAGTTCCTTGAGGAAGAGAAGTTCAAAGAGACTGTTCACAAGTGCGTTTTCTTGTTAAAGAATCAATCTTTGGTTGATGATGGTGTCTTTTTATTAGCTTTGTTGTTACTATGGTTTTTTCTTTCTTTTTTTCTTTTTGGATTTTACAGACTCGAACAGGAGTCTGGTTTCTATTTCAACATGAAGTATTTTGAGGATGAAGTACACAATGGGAATTGGGATGAGGTTGAGCGGTACCTCTCTGGTTTTACAAAGGTCGATGACAATCGCTATTCAATGAAGATTTTTTTTGAAATTCGGAAGCAGAAGTATCTTGAAGCATTGGATAAGTAAGCTCTAGGTCAAATTTATGTCTCTTGTTCTATTGTTTGAAGCTCTTTTTCTCCCTCTAACACGTACACATGCATCATAATGTTTTTGGATAAATTTTCGATGGAATTTCTACATCTAGGCATGATCGGGCAAAGGCGGTTGACATCCTTGTGAAGGATTTGAAAGTCTTTGCCTCATTCAACGAGGAACTGTTCAAGGAAATCACCCAACTCCTGACTCTAGAGAACTTCAGGTATGAGATCTCTACGTCTAACTTGTTTCTTTCCTTTACCATCATTGGATCATTGCTTGATGTACAGCAATGTGCCTGTTTTACAGGGAGAATGAGCAACTTTCTAAATATGGGGATACCAAATCAGCAAGAGCAATAATGCTTGTTGAGCTTAAGAAACTGATTGAAGCAAACCCTCTGTTCCGCGACAAGCTGCTCTTTCCCGGTCTAAAAAGTTCTAGATTGCGTACTCTCATCAATCAAAGGTGAGACCAAGGTTTTAAATTCCATGGGGACAGAGGTATTCCGGCTTGTTTATGAAATGAAACGTCCCGCATGCTGTCCCATGTCGATCCTGATATGGTCAAGCGTTCTAATACTTCCATTGGATGTTTTTTTTTCTTTATTTCTTTCTTTAATAAAATTATTTGTAAAACTTTATTATTTTATTTAATTTTTAAACATATTTGAACTTCTAAACTAACCTGGATAGAAATAATTAAAAAAGATATAACTATTTGTAATTTAAATGTCAATTTAGTCCTGAATAGAGCAGAGTGAAGGAAGTAGATTCATGCAGCCAACCCCATGTAGTTGGGAAAAGGCTTACATGAGTTGAGTTGAGTTGAGTATTTGAACTTTAAAAGTTAAATCTATTTAAAATTGGATCAAAATAGAATGGGATGAGACAGCCAAGATCAGTTCTAGAATCTTTGTAGATGAGATTTTTTGGCTGTATCTGCCCTCATCCTGCTGAGATTTGAACCAGATTAAGTAGTGTATTATTTAATTCTATAGTCAAACTAGCAATTTGCATGTGACAGTGCATGTTGCAAAAAGAGTTATACTGAATTTCATAGCATTTCATATCTTAGTTTTAGATGACTCTTATGAAAGAATATTTCAAAATAAATAAAAATAGAGGTCAACAAAACATGAAAAGGAATTAGCAGATTTTAATGGACAGGTGATATATAATAAATTAAATAAGTTGATAATCCTTAAAATAAATTGCTACTTCCAAACTGCTTGCTTAGAGTTTATGGAGGATAGTAACAAGTTTAAGATAAAAAAGAGTGAACCATAAAAATAAAGAAACGTAAAAAATATGGTCCACCATTCTGCCTCCTTTTTCATCAGTAAACTTTATTTAGCTCAGAATTACTTGCAAAGTAATTATTATGTTAAACATTTTATAAGGACCATGCAATAGATTCAACAGCCTTGTGAATTGTGATGGTTGACTTGGCTATATCATCTGATTTATAGGTGCTTTTTATTTAATCCACACTTATATGTTTTAACTTTGCACTATTCCTACTTCAAATGTACCCTTGAGTGAAACTTTCTCCATTTGTTAATACATTGTCATAAAATTTAGCTGAACAATTCCATAAATAGATTCAATACGATGGTTGAGGGATTTAATGATGACTTTGCAGTTTGGTTTGAAGTTATTTTGGATCTTGGTTTTCAAGTAAGAGGGAGCCACTTTAAGCTATGGATCTTTGGTTGGGTTACAAATGTATAATCCATATGCAATAAATCAAATGGCAGAGATTTAGGATGAGAAGGGTTGTTTGGCCTTGGAGAGAAGGTTCCCATGTTGGATTAGAATGTGAATGTTTTAATCAATCCCAATATATTAAAGATAAGCAAGTAGAGGAATTTGATGAGATGTATGGGAAAGCAACAAGCTCAGAAAGGAAAATTAATGAGATGCAGATTGATTTGGTTTGAAAGTGTCAAAATTGGAGTTAGAAGAAGCACAAGATTTGGGCCATAAGTCATAGAGTTTCATCATATGTGTTAAAATTGAAGTTCAAGGGCATTTTGGGAAGAAAAGTTACCATATTCTAGTATCTGCTTACATGTGGAGAAAGCCTGTAATTTTTACCACTCTCCATTCAATTTAAATCTAATAAAATAAACATGTTGTGATACACATTGCAATAACTCTTAATTTTAAATGAAGTAGGAGATAGGTAACAATAATTTTATTCCCTTTTACTTGTGTTAGAAGCATCCAAAAGTTCGAAGAACTTGAGTTATGTGCTTGGAGTTATGCAACTACTCCTGCCATTTGTTTCAGAGAAGGTCACGTGAGAGGAAGTGCAATTTGGGGTATTAAAATAATGTTGACAATAATTATCACTTAATTTTTACTTAATTCCCATTTGTAAGGGGGATAGGAGGTTGGGCATTAAAGTTCCCATTTGTAAGAGGGAATAGGTGGTTGGGCATTAAAGCTACATTTGCCCATGTGAAAATCCACTTCAGAACCATGCAGGTTAAAATCAAATTCAATATTTTTGCTAAATTGACAGATAGACCTGTGCATTAGTCAAGTTAGGCTAGGTTTGGGTGAGGCCATAGCTTGATATCAGCAACAATTTTTTGGCACAAGTCTAGCTTGGCCCAACTTTGGGCCATAATTTGCAGTTGGAGTACAAGATGATGTTAAATTGTCAGGCCTGAGCTCGAACTAGAAAAGCCTAACGTTAGTTCCATCTAATCATGGAGGGAGGGGGGGCGGGGGGGGGCAATCATGGCATACAGAGAGCATTCATGTGGATGTGATTGGGGGTGATGAGGGTTGGTGCTGGTTGTAGAGGGAGGGACAGGATGAGCTGTGAGATGGAGGGTATGTCTCATCCTTTTGTAGCTAGAGAGAGATAGGTTGTCAAAGGGAAAAGGGGAGAAGGGGAGAGATGGATTTAGGGAGAGAAAGTATTGAAGGTGAAAGGGAAGAAGGGGGAAGGCAA
Organism: Calamus simplicifolius; assembly: GCA_900491605.1. Lineage (NCBI taxonomy): Eukaryota > Viridiplantae > Streptophyta > Magnoliopsida > Arecales > Arecaceae > Calamus > Calamus simplicifolius. Next base: position 551,531 of record UESW01004500.1, read on the forward strand.
ACCCTATGATTAGATCAGTGTTAGAAAAAGATCTCTATAAAATTTTTATCTTAACTAGAAGAGCTTGGGCCATCATGAGCCTATTTAGCTTTTGTATAAGCACAAGCTTGACTCGAATCTTATTCAGTCCTATAAATTACTCGAACCTATCTGATTTGCTAGAATTGCTTGCACAAGCCAGCCCAAAATCAAGCTAGGTGGGCCAGGGCTAAAAATACTCAGGTCTACTTACAATTCAAACTTCCTCCTTCAAGGCCACTAACATAGAAACAAATCCTTCAGGGCCACTAACATAGAAACAAATGGTTGGAACTACACTTCTAGATGAAGTGTAGTTTGTACACCTCACTTGCACTGAAATAAAGACTCCTTTAATATAGGAAAACAATAACCATCCAAATTTGTATAGTCAACTTAGATGTTAAATTTGCCCCCATTAACTAGTTATTGGACCAAGGAATCCATTTTCACCTTGTATTTCTGATGTAGAATCTATCCACCTTCTCAAAAGTCTTCAAAATTTTATTCTAAGTAACCATTTTAGATTATCTATTCATTTATCTCTTGGTTCCATAATATCGAAGGAAAAGCTTTTGGATTCATGTAAAGTGGGAGCAAGGGAGGGGACAAAGATTTGTTGGCATTTGTCATCAATATTAGCTGTGGTTATGAGAGAATTTTAGTTTTATGGGTAAGTTGGAGAGATCCTTATTGATTTATGGTTTGACAATGATAATTTTTTTGAGCTTCAGCATCTTTTGTTCACTTTTGGCCATGGATTAGTTGGATAAGAAATGTTGGCTATCAATATTTATCATAGTATAATTACCATAGGTTTCTTGAAATTGAAGGCTTTAAATCTCGTGGGACGAAATCATCCTGGTTTTTTATGGAGTGGGACATGCCACCATCTTGCTTCGTCTCAACACTTGGGATGAAGAATGTCTCAAGCAGTATGGATTGGGATGCTAGAACAATAGCGAAATGGTTCTATCCGAATATTTGGGATGGCAACCCATTCCAATATCCCACGAAACATCCCATCGGGATTTGAAACCATGCCTGAAAATATTTATTATAGGTCAATAGAGTTAATTGTATTTGTATGATGTGTGAAACTCAAAATTTCAACCAACATTGAAGTTATAGTCATTAGTTGATATAATGGAATAGAATCATAGTGGACATGTACTCATTATAGTGTTCAAGAACAAGATTTTCTTTGTATATCTTAGTCTATTTTCACCTGGTTACATGGTGTGTCTTCTTTAAGAGATGTAATTTTATGGTCATATATAGGGTAATGTGGAATCTGACCTTCAAGGCTAAATTATATATCTTCTTAGCGTAAGGCAGAGAAACTGATTGGTTCTAATTTTAGCCATCAAAAGAATGTTAAGTACTTTCCATAAATTTTATCCACATGATATAACTCCCTAAAATGCTACTTGGTCATTTTGGGACTTAAGGACTTCCGGTAGGGCCATTTGTTCAAGTTAGATATTCTTTATTATAAAATAAGTAGTTAAAGCAATAATTATCTATGGTTATGAGGATGTGCATATGAAGATTTCCTCCAACCAAGAATCTACTTTAACAATTTCTTGTCAAAGACTTATTTTATGATTACTGATCTCTAATTTAAACCTGTAATTGTTAGCGCAATCTATGCTAGTTTTTGGGTGTGTACAAGTTTTAAGTGGTCTATTGCTAGGAAACTAGTACATGGTTTGAATTTTGAATAACAAGTAGTCTGATGAGTTTAGAGGTTTGATGATGATGGATGTAGATATCAAGTCTTGAAATATAGTGCCAACTACGTAATTTATAGACATCCATGTGTTCTAAAAAAATCAACTCCTTTTGGCTGCGTTTGGATATAAAAAGTTATTCCAAGAATAGGAATACGAATTCCGTAAGAATAGCTTATTCCCTTTGTTATTCCAGATTTCTGTTTGGATGAAAATCTGGTATTCCATATTATTCCAGTGCAATTAATGCAGTGTTATTCCAAATGATGTTTGGATGACATGGGAATAAGCATGTATTCCAGTAGGAATAGATGAAGAATTTTTCTGAAATTCCAAAGATACTCCTTCCAATAAAAATAGTTTATCAATTTTTATTTTTTAAAATGACTTGAATAAATTATTATTTATTAATAAATAAGGTAATAAATTAATTATTATTAATAAAATAATATAAGAACATACTTAATAAATTATTTTATATTAATAAAGAAAAAAATAACATACTTAATTTATTATATTCTATTAATAAATTTATTTAATTTTAAATTATATTATAAATAAATTTATTTAATTTATTTAAATGACATTGCAGTGGGAATAGGACTATTCCATGGGGTACCATGGAATAAGAACTCGGAATAAGGGGGGTTGACTGGAATAGAAATTCCAGTGGGGCCCACGCTTATTCCGGCTTATTCCCCCATCCAAACACAGCCTTTGTGTTCTACATTTGCCTACCATGAAATATATAAAAATTGGATCTACTTTAGCTGCATCCAACTAAAAATTGATACCTGAACCTCTATTGACTGTAAGAACTCCTATCAGGACTCAACAGATCAGCCAATAACAACAAAAAATATGCTTCTTGTTGCGTGGGTTTATGACTTTATGTAAGATGACTATCTCTTAGAGAAATGAGTGTTGATTTGTTCGTTGTTATGTAATGATCTTTAGGTCCTGCTCGTCAGCATTACCAGTAGGTTGACAAATAGTATTAGCATCATTCTGACACGTTAGGCCATAACCCGTTTCATCTTTCCACCAAATGAAGGTTCCAGGCTCAAACCATGGACTATTTCTCCCTGTTGGAGCTGGATGATTTCATATCATTTTTTTTGAAATGATTGGCTGTGGTCTTGGGCCTCCATTATTCTCAAGAGAGAGAGAGAGAGAGAGAGGCAAACACAAATCATTCTCTAAACTCTGTTGTCATTGTAGTTTTTGTACATGCTTCTACAAGTTGGATGATGCATACAACATCTAAATGCATGATGACACTGACTGACTGATGTAAATTATGATCCCAAGCACATGAGAAGCATGCACATGCAGGCAATAATAGGTCAATCCGCAGCTAGATTTCTAAAAGATGTCTATTCTTAAGCCATTACGTATCATATGTTGATTTCTTTTGTGCATTGCAGCCGGCATGCCAAAAACAGATGTGATACTAGTAGACAATAGGAACACTAATTGTGATGTCTCATTTAGAAACTGCCTTCAGAAAATCCATAAGTTGGAAATGTTTTTGATCCCAGTCAAAGACCTTACCTTGTACAGGATAATAATGTAGACCGAATGGTTTCTTTTCTGTACTAGTTTTGGAATTGAATCGGTAGGGTTCTCAGGGTGAAAAGACATAAGGTAAGATAAAATTGTTGATTGTTGAATGAGAAGACACGCTCAAGTTATTAAGATTTTAGTTGCTCCTATTTTTGGTCATTTAGGAACTGCCGAGTATCCTGGGGATTGACAATGTAATGGTTTTGAGTTCTCTTTATCCAAGCTTGCAGGCATGATTATGTAAAGGCTTGAAGTTCAGTTGCTGGGTAAAAATATGAGTGCAATTATAGCGAGAAGAGAGAGAAGAGGGGGAATGGTTCTGATGGTATTAGAGAAAAGAAGTGGGAAGTTAAAAAAAAGGATAAATATGGAAAGGGAAGAAACAGGCTCAGAGAATTTGAGATAGAAGAGTATTAAGGAGAAAATGAGAAAGAATCCTCCACTAAAAAAAATCCTTTTTGGTACATAACCAACATTTATATGATATGACCTATAAAGAACCTAAATCGTCATTAGTGGATCATTAATATCATGGTCTGAACTTCTCTTATGGCACACTACAACCTATGCATTGGAACTCTTGGACTGGAGATGGTTTTATGATGAACAATGCCTTAGATTCAGATAATGGCACCAAAAAATATGAGAAAATGGTTGCCTCCCAAACGGTATATCAGGGTGTAATGGTGACTTTTGTATGGTGCATAAGATGAAGAAGGTAAAAAGAAAAAAATAATAAAAGATGAGGATGGAAAGGGCAAAGTGTGTTCCATGGTAAAATTTGAGAATTTCCACAGGATGTAGTTTGAAAACTTCAATCTTGGAATGCATGTCTATAAAAGTGTTTCTTATGCTTATGTTTTGGAATTTCTCGAGGATATGAGGGTTTTTCTTCTAATATTGGAAACGCTTTGGCCATCCATCATGACCATTATAAGGATGATAGGCCAGTAAAATATTACATCCTGATGTCTTTTCTTATAACAATTCCAAAGCAATTAAAAAATTCTAAATTATTGAATTATTTTCAAATGGATGATGTTTTTCACAAATGCTTGTTAGGTGGAAGATTGGGCCCTTTTTGGACTGTGCATAAATTACAACTAAAAACTTTCAGTGCATAGACTTGCATGTTTAGGAGAGTTATCCATCGTTTCCCTTCTCGGAGTAGCATTCTTTAAGCAGAGGGCAAATAAATGCAAAGATGACTGCTGATGAAGTCATTCTGCTAGAGGAATAAATGAATAATAGGTCCAGTTTTCCCAAGTATTGAATTTGGGTTCAACAATCTCCTAGTGCACCTATGAGTCCAAATTCACAGGATGTTCAGGGTCCAGCCACATGTCTTCTAATATAGGGATTTAATTAAAATTAGGGGTCCTGTCCATGTATTTCCTTTTTTTTTTAGCAAATATAGTAAGCTACTCCTTGTTACATTTATTTCTGTTTAATTGCTTAACATGAATATTGGCATCCAAGCGACTCCTTTCTAACAAGTGGCTGATGGTAGTTGGTTAGGAAATTTTAATGGTTCAGTCGCCTGTCACCATGCCTTAGCTTGTCTTTTTTTTTAAAAAAATATGATTTGACAAAAGAATAGTTCTAAGCACCACCCTGTATGATGTATGGAAGACAACCAGCTGTCCTTTTAAGTTGTTTAATAAGAATAGAATAATAGTCCTGTCATGAAGTCATCTGAGGTTACAACTCCAGATGCAAGGGACATGAAGTCTTCAATATAGGTGATGACTCCACCCTTTTCATCTCTCTCTCTCTCTCTCTCTCTCTCTCTCTCTCTCTCTCTCTCTCTGTGCGCGCGCGCGTGTGTGCTAGGCTTAATCTCTCTCTTATGCTAACTCATTGTGGCCTTTTCCAGTTAGGGATGGTAATTTTTTTCATTTGGCCGTTTACTCGGCTGTTATCGTTTCTAATGGATCGAAAAATTTTCGATCTAAACGGCTTAACGGGTAAACGGGTAAATGGCCGAAAATGATATCCTTCGCCCCATTCCCGTTTATCCGTCCCCATTAGCTTTAATATAATATATTTAAATTATATAAATATATTAAACATTAAAAATAAAAAATAAATAAAATATATATACTAAAAAATCTAATAAAACACGTTTGAATTTCCCTGTCTGTTCTCTTCTTTCATGCAACCGCACTGAACATCAAAGCCAAAGCTTTTTATTAGTATTTTTTTAAGCTTTCAATAAATTATAAATTTAATAAAATAAATTTACTTTTTTATGTAAACGGCCAACGGATACCTACTAGATACTCGTTTACCCGGTCGGATATTTTCATCCCCGTCCCGTTAACTATAACGGCTTAACGGGGCGGGGAACGGGGAGGTTTTTCCTAACGAGGACGGGGACCGGTAGAGGCCGCCCCAGGCCATCCCCGGGCCGTTGCCATCCCTACTTGTAGTCTATAAAAGATCTAGAATCACAAGCCTTTATTATTGTTCTATTGTTTGATTTAGATATTCCATCTTCATGATTATCTTTGTTGCTTAACATTCTTGATTAATAGTGGGCCTTGGTGCAATGAAAAGGTTGCTCCATTGCAACCTAACCATCATGGGTTCAAAACACAGAAAGGCACTAGGTTGTTCTTTTTTTTTTTAACCTTCTTGATTTTGGCCCGGAAAAGAATTGTGCAAATCTAAAATTTGGCTTGAACTTCCACAAAATTCTAGTCATATATAAACTCAACTCAACTTTGCATAGTTTAATTTACTAGATTCATATTTTAGGGGATCTAATGGAGTTTTACGCTGGCTGTCAGCTACCTAACGCAACTCTCCTCCTTTACCCGGACTTGGGACCGGCCTTGGCGGAGTTTCTAGTCATATATAAACAAATTATAATAATTTAAGACTTGCCACAGTTAAAAAATTCAGGCTTTTTTATTTCATTCTAAATATGAATTATAAATGAGGTTAGAACTTCTAGCAGCCCATGCTATTACATTTTATTGCTTTCCTAAACACCGCAGGAGCTCTTTTGCATGCATCAGATTATTTAACACTTAGAGCATAAGCTTGCTTGTGTACAAACATATGAAAATGATAATCCTACAATTTAATGATGTCCTATTATATGTCTTATTGCTTAAAACTAGGCATCTTTCTATTTCTCTTTTCCTATTTGTCCTATACATGCAAGACATTAAGCGCCAAGATTTTAAATCTCATGTTCTAGATTCTCGATAAAATAGAATGCCTCATTATCCTGCCTCATCCCATTGACCATCTCAGTACAGCATGTTGATAGGTACCCTCATCTCTCTCAGTACAGCATGTTGATAGGTACCCATCTCTCTCTCCTTCTCCTTTTCTTTATTTTTTACTTTATTTATTTCCTTTCTTTCTTTTTTTTTCCCTTGTCTTCCTTCTTTCCTTCATTCCTTTATTTCTTTCTATTTTTGCTTTATTCTTTCCATCATTTATTATTTTTCTTCTTCCTTCCTTTTTTTACCTCATTCTTTCGACCATTTATTTCCTTTTTCGTCTCTTTTTTGGTCTTCTTCTTTTCTTTCTTTCTTTTTTTTCCTTTCCTTCTTTCCTTTATTACTTTCCTCCTTCTTCTTCTTTCTTTGCATGGATGGCTTTCAGAATTCCGCTCCGGTCACAATCTCATTTTCCCATAGGAATAGGATAGAACGGCTGGGATGCCCCTCCTCTGCCAAGACTTAAAACCTTGGATGTAGCACATAGGTACATGCTAATCCATAGGCATGTGTGCAATGCATGTTGAGTTTAAAAATGATGACACAAAGTAATTATTTGTTTAAAAGGGTTACAGAGAAAAAAGGCAATTTGGAAAGAGTGAGAGTGAGGCAGGAGGTTTGCAGATAGAGGATTAGAATGAGAGATGAAAGAGTGAGAGTGAGGCAGGAGGTTTGCAGAGAGAGGATTAGAATGAGAGATGTATTCCATCGTTAAAGTTGAATAGGATTCGTCTACTAAGAGAACCATGTATTGTTTGAATTTAACCTATGTATATGATTTGCTCAATACATAGTTTTCATAAAGAAATAATTCATTTTTCCAGCATGGGTATATTCAACAAACCCAAAGGCCTTAATCTTTTTTAAACATTATATATATCGGCATGTGATTATGCATATTGAAACTCCTAGACCTATAAATACATATTTATGCTTTTTTGGCTTGCTTATATAAGTTGTTTTTCTGCATGCACACACGTTTTCATGTACACACAACTAGCTTGCCAGTGCTTGCATTCACGAACAAAATATTTGGTCAAGTTCTGTTCTAGCTCAACTTACAAGCCTTTGACAGTGATATGAAAGCTAATGTTTTATTGATTGCTCACTTGTTCTAGCTGGTTTTGAAAGGAGTTGATTTTGTCATGTGATTGGACAGCTTAAACTGGCAGCACCAGCTCTGTAAAAACCCTCGGCCAAATCCTGATATTAAAACGCTTTTTGTTGATCATTCTTGTGGACAACCAAATGGTGCTCGGGCCCCATCACCGGCAAATAATCCACTGCTTGGATCTATACCTAAAGCAGGAGGTTTTCCTCCATTGGGTGCACATGGGGTAACTAAACTAAGTTAATTTGTAGGCTACCTTTTGTTCGCCGCATATCTAAATCACTTGGTATATTGTTTTCAGCCTTTTCAACCTGTGCCAGCACCAATTCCTGCACCCCTGTCTGGTTGGATGTCTAATTCACCAGCTGTAACTCATCCAGCTGTCTCTGGTGGTGCCATTGGAGTCAGCGCTCCTACAAATCCAGGTAGCATCAGTTATTCATTTATCCTTGTGGTAGAAGATGACTGCAACATGCTACAGATATTAATATGATTGGCAAAACTGATTATTTTGTTACTTTGAATTGTTCTAAATTCTTTTTATAGCTGCCATTTTAAAGCATCCTAGAACACCTCCAAGCACCAACCCGGCTGTAGATTACCCATCAGCAGATTCTGATCATGTATCCAAAAGAACAAGGCCCATTGGGTTTTCTGATGAGGTTTGTTAAATGCTTCTATTCGGATTATATTACCAGTTAATTCTTCTTAGCAGTGTTTTTTCAGAATATCATCTGAATTAATTTCTTGTTTTTTTGGTTATCCTGACCTTCTGATGACTCAACACCTGATGCAGGTAAATCTTCCGGTGAATATAATGTCAGTTACCTATCCTCAGAATCATAGTCAGGCTATGTACACGCCAGATGACTTGCCCAAAACTGTTGCACGGACATTGAGTCAGGGCTCAACTCCCATGAGCATGGATTTTCATCCAATCCAGCAGACCATTATCCTTGGTATGATATTTTGACTGTTTTAGATGTAGCACGATTTTGGTTTCCTCTAGGGTTCTTTCAAATCATCAGCTCCTTCTGCAATTGCTTGCTCATGCTGGAACTTGTATTATGCTTCTGTCATGGTTTAGTTGGAACAAATGTGGGCGACATTGGATTATGGGATGTTGGTAACAGGGAGAGATTAGTCCTAAGGAATTTCAAGGTTTGGGATCTTGGAGCTTGCTCCATGGCCCTACAGGTTTGTTCCTTCAAATATGATACAACTGTATTGCAGTACTGTCTTGAGCTGCTACACACTTAACTATCATATTGTCACAAAATTCTAAAATTTGATTCCATGATTCCCAGACTGCTCTAGTCAAGGATCCTGGTGTGTCAGTTAACCGCATAATATGGAGCCCAGATGGCTCCTTGTTTGGTACGTTATAAAACAAGAAGTTTCTTTCTTCCATCCATGCTAATCATGAACACCCAAAAGAATGGGTTACTTTAGCATACTAATACCATCTTACCATTTTCTAGGTGTTGCTTATTCAAGGCATATTGTGCAAATATATTCTTATCACAGTGGTGATGATATCAGGCAACACCTGGAGGTAAGAAAATTGCAAACTACCCGCCTTGATTGCTTCATTACATCTGCTTATTTTAGTCAATTGTTTCCTTTTTTTGTTAATGTCCTCTGTTTACATTAATTTGCATGTTTCAGATTGATGCTCATGTTGGTGGTGTCAATGATATTGCATTTGCTCATCCTAATAAGCAACTGTGCATAATAACCTGTGGAGATGATAAGACAATTAAGGTTGGTTTCTAAAGTGTGACATAAGTATATAAAAACATATATGTTTAAAGCATCTAGTGACCATAACTGTAAAATGTCAGGTATGGGATGCAACTACTGGTACCAGACAGTATACATTTGAAGGTCACGAGGCACCTGTTTATTCTGTGTGCCCGCACCACAAGGAGAACATTCAGGTAATAAATCCTTTAATGAATATAAATTCAGTTACTCAAAAACCAACTCTTGTGTTTTGTTTGTTCTATAATCATTATAATTGATGTGTTGTTGATGCTTTTTTTTTATCATGCAGTTCATCTTTTCAACAGCATTAGATGGAAAGATAAAGGCATGGTTGTATGACAATTTGGGTTCAAGAGTGGATTATGATGCTCCAGGTCACTGGTGTACTACAATGGCATATAGTGCTGATGGTTCCAGGTTTATATTCTGGGCTGCCCATTTTTACTGCAGGAAAAGTCAAGGTCCTCTGTGATTCTATAGTTTATATAGCAACTAAAGTTTCTTTCAAAACTTTTTGCAGACTCTTCTCTTGTGGGACCAGCAAAGAAGGTGAATCATTCATTGTAGAATGGAATGAAAGCGAGGGAGCTGTCAAGAGGACCTATCAAGGATTTCGAAAACGATCTATGGGTGTTGTGCAGTTTGATACCACTAGAAATCGTTTTTTGGCTGCTGGTGATGAGTTCTTAATCAAGTTCTGGGATATGGACAATACTAATCTTTTGACAACCGTTGATGCTGAGGGTGGTCTACCAGTAAGTTATTTTGTGGAATTTTGTCTTTTATTTTACTGAACTCTTATGGTAAAAAACATAAACTGATATTGTATATATTCAAATTCCTTTTTTTCTTAGGCAAGTCCACGGATACGCTTCAACAAGGAGGGAACATTGCTGGCTGTTTCTACGCATGATAATGGGATAAAAATCTTGGCTAATGCTGATGGACTTCGTTTGTTGCGCACATTTGAAAATCGTCCATTTGATACTTCTAGGACTGTTTCAGAGTCAGTAACAAAGGTGGTTCTTGCAGCTGATTAATTATTTTTGACATATGATGCGGAAGGATGTCACATGATATTGTTTTTGTGATGCAGCCTGTGATAAGCCCATTATCTGCTGCTGCTATTGCAACAAGTTCTGGAATAACGGACAGAGCTGCTCCTGCAGTTGTTATAGCTGGAATGGTTTGTTGATATTTCTGGCACTTTATTTCATTATGTCACTTATTGTGCTAAATTATAATTTTGTTGATCATATATGTAGGCCATATTGTTTGCTATTCAAATTTTGAAAAATTCAACAAACTCTGTGACACTAATTTCATATTCAATTTGATAGAATGGAGACAACAGAAACTTGGTGGATGTAAAACCTAGATTGACTGATGAATCAATGGACAAATCAAAGATCTGGAAGCTGATGGAAATCAGTGAACCAAGTCAATGTCGATCCTTGAGGCTCATGGATAATTTGAGAACAAGCAAGGTGCGGATCTTAACTTGTTGCCTATAATATTGGAAAAAGTTTCAGAATAAAATCTCTCAGAATTCATTTCAACACTGGCCTCTGCTAAGCAGGCATCTGCTTTTTGGCAACAGTGTGCGGATCTATTATTCACATTGATGGCACAAAATCTTTTTGCTTGTTACATTTTTTTGCATATTTAAGTTTCTAAGGCTAGACCTATATGCATGTACTTACAGAAGCTGAAGATTTTATTTCTCAGTTCTTGTCATATGTAATAGATGATGTCTAGTTTTAAATAGTTCTTTTTGATATTCTATTCCAGTTAATGGGAATGCTCTCCATTCACTCTGAAATGTTTGTTGTTGACTTGGAGTTACTCATGTCTTATTAAAATGAGAATGATTGAGTAATCGTATGGATATTAATTTTAATTTGTTTCATTATTGTACTTTTTTTAATCCTGTAGATAAATAGTTTTCTTGAAATTGTAACTGGCTTTTCTGTTATCACTCCATTGAGCAGACTCCAATTCTTTCTTGATTTGCTTTTCACTTGTGAACATGCCTTTTTTTTTTTCATCAGTTCATCTTGTATTTTCTCTGTTTATGTTTGCTTAGTCATGTGCTTTAGCATTCTCATGTATGTCTTACATAATTGCTAATTGTATGTTTCCATCTTCAGAATGGAGAGTTATCTTCTAATTTAAGACAATTCAAATTAAATTATGACACATAACATTCAAGAACTGAGAAATTTCTTCATTAAAATTTATAAGACATCAGCTATTCAAATTGCATCTGTTGAAAAATTTACAGTTTAAAACTTTAGAAAAAGTACTGAAAGTAGTGCACAAGAATGAATTGTGGAAACAAGGTGTTTTACTAGTTGATAGATGAAATATTTTTGGAAAACAAGATGGGACTGAAAGCAAGCTCAACTATGGAAACTTGTTGGATGCTAGAAGCTTCACCCCTCCACTTTGTCTGTGTTTGGTAGATGCACTTTGAGTGTTAAACAAGATAAATTATATGCATGTCCAACATATGATAGAATGCTGTTTCTTTGGCCAAAATGTAGCCACCTCCCCATAGCTAAATTAGTAGAGCAGACTAATTTTGGTTTTCTTTTGTTTAAATTATTATGGCCTTTATGTGTAGGAGAATGGTTATTCTCTGAAGGTGTTAAAGAAGAGAGGTGAAATTTCAGCATATTTTCTAGTTTTCTTCCCCTTTCTGCATGGTTTGTTCCATGATCCAATACAGGCTTCCCATGCTTGGGGACTTGCTTTTACAATTGTGAGCTTGATTTTGTCTATCATTTTGTTTGCTTCACCTCAACACATATCCACACTATTTGCAGACCTGATCATCAAGTTGTGATCATCAAGTTCAGTTATATTGTAAGATCTAGAAATTCTGAGATCCACATTGTCGTTTCTGACATAATGTGAGTTATGGCCCTGTGAGACAAAACCAAATGTTAGATAACTATTCTTTTGTATTTTACCTGCACAATGAAATCTGTATTTCTGATTCATGTTTTTATTTCACACTGTACAACAGACATGAAAAATGGATATATTTTCTAGTTTTCTTCCCCTTTCTGCATGGTTTGTTCCATGATCCAATACAGGCTTCCCATGCTTGGGGACTTGCTTTTACAATTGTGAGCTTGATTTTGTCTATCATTTTGTTTGCTTCACCTCAACACATATCCATACTATTTGCAGACCTGATCATCAAGTTGTGATCATCAAGTTCGGTTATATTGTAAGATCTAGAAATTCTGAGATCCACATTGTTGTTTCTGACATAATGTGAGTTATGGCCCTGTGAGACAAAAACCAAATGTTAGATAACTATTCTTTTGTATTTTACCTGCACAATGAAATCTGTATTTCTGATTCATGTTTTTATTTCACACTGTACAACAGACATGAAAAATGGATCTCTTAGCTTGCACCTTTTTTTTTGGTTAACCATCATGGCTTCAAGATTTGCTGTTTACAATGTAAAAAGCATTCTGAAGGTTCTGATCAGATTTCTAGCCATTACAGATTTCAAGATTGATTTATACCAATTCTGGAGTTGCCATCTTGGCTCTAGCATCCAATGCCATTCATCTGCTTTGGAAGTGGCCCCGTAATGAACGAAATTCTAGTGGCAAGGTAAGTGAAATGATAATTTGCCTGTATCATGCCAAGCTTTTATTTAGGTGGAAATATTGGTGATAGTTTTTCCCACAATTGCTTCATTCTGTAGGCAACAGCTAGCGTCACCCCTCAATTATGGCAACCCCCGAGTGGCATATTGATGACGAACGAAATAGCTGATACAAATCCTGAAGAAGCAGTTCCTTGCTTTGCTTTGTCAAAGAATGATTCTTATGTCATGTCAGCATCAGGAGGAAAAATATCCCTATTCAACATGATGACATTTAAGGTAGGCTTTTGTAAGCTGCTAAAAAACATGTCATGTCAAGGTTTGAATATCTTGCCTTGTGTTTATGATCAGACATTTTTGATTTATCCTTGATGAGTGCAGACCATGACAACATTCATGGCTCCTCCACCAGCAGCAACAGTTCTTGCATTCCATCCTCAAGACAACAATATAATTGCTATAGGGATGGATGACTCCACAATTCAGATCTATAATGTCCGAGTTGATGAGGTACTCCACTTCGATAAGTGATCTCTGGTGAGAAAGCAACATCTGATGTCAAGCTGTTGATCTTGTGCAGGTCAAGAGCAAACTTAGAGGCCATTCCAAAAAAATTACTGGTCTTGCCTTCTCAAATGTATTAAATGTATTGGTCTCGTCTGGAGCTGATGCTCAGGTAATTGACTGGAATTGCCTTCATGGTGCACTGGGACCATCTCTTTTATCATCACTCGCAATATTATCTGACAAATAAAAATCAAACACATGTTATTTTGGACTTTGACTTTGGCTGACTTATGCAGTGCATCTGGTTTCTTGATGCAGATTTGTGTGTGGGGAGCTGATGGATGGGAAAAGCAGAGGAACAGGATCTTGCAAATTCCCTCTGGGCGGACTCTATCCACCATATCAGATACACGTGTTCAGTTCCATCAGGATCAGATGCACTTCTTAGCTGTCCATGAGACCCAGATTGCTATCTATGAAACCACTAAGCTAGATTGCGTGAAGCAGGTATTCTTATTTTGGAAATTTGGAAATATACAGGTTTCATGCTTCCGTATGCTGATGTTTTTTGTTATCTTTCAGTGGGCCCCTCGCGAAGGCTCTGCACCCATCTCGCATGCGACATTCTCATGCGACAGTCAGTTGATATATGCTAGCTTCCTAGATGCAACCATCTGCATATTTAATTCTGCAAACCTCAGACTGAGATGTCGGATTCTTCCGGCTGCTTATCTCCCTGCCAATGTCAGGTACTTATTTTAAAAATTATTTCAGTGAATCGTTTTTCATAGAAGAAAACTTTCCTCATTCTTGCTCTTTGGTGCAAATCTGGCTGATGAATATAGTCTATAAACACAGTAGGTACTGTGGCAATGTGCTTTGCCAAAAATTAAGATCTTTGCCTGGATATTGGTAATCATTTATTTCTTTGCTATTAGTCAGCTGTTAGTGGCAACGTTAATTTTACGTTATTATACTTTATGATTCATGTTGTCTTTTACCTGTTGAATGGGGTCACAATCCACTTGTCTTTTTCACTTGGGCATTTTTTTTTCCTCGTTGCTCCATTCCATAGGTTTTAACATCCAATGAAAAAAGTGGTTAATAATAAAGCAGTTCTAAGTGACCGAAACTGACAACTAAATGATAGATAATTGGTGAATAAGGAAGTTATAAACCAACCTGATACAATAAGGACAAGTCTGATGGTTATGATTATGGCCTCATTGTTTACTGATGGGAGCTATTTTGCATGTTTGATTGTTCATATGATCAGCAAGAGAAAAGACCTACAATTTAGTTTAGTAATGCAATGCCTAGCTGAGTCTGTAGGCACTGGTGAATGGTCATGATTTGAGGTTGCCGCTGATTTCTGTGTTATCTATATGCCAGCACAACTGTTTATCCACTTGTGGTTGCTGCACATCCATCAGAACCAAATCAATTTGCCTTAGGCTTGACGGATGGTGCCGTCCATGTATTGGAGCCCCTAGAATCTGAAGGAAAATGGGGAGTTGCTCCGCCTGCTGAAAATGGGTCGGCAAGCAGCAGGTCCACGCCACCTCCTCCAGGAACCTCGACTTCAGACCAACCACAAAGGTGATGGAAGAATCTGCGGTCAGTTTTTAACCTTTTCTCTTCCTAACTCAGGTTTGCCACTGATCTGCTCTATTTTTCCCACAAAAGCATTTATGCGTTGAATCAACTTATTTTTATCCTGGACAGCCCTTAATTCCTTTTCTTTCTTTGTTTGCAGTCGGGGGCATGAAAAGTATATAGTTACCAAGAGCAGGCATAGACATGCAGATGCTTAGAAAGTAACAATGTGTTCTCTCCATTAGGCTTTGCTTTGGTGTGTGGTGTTGTGGTGTAAAATTATTCTGTGTTTTGTTTTGTTTTTGTTTTTTTTTGGATGGTTTTTCCTGTGACATGTATGAGAGTTCCATGGAGTTTATTTAACTACAATTTGTCGTTCCTAGCTTTTCGCTTGAAATGCCTGTTGTACTGTCAAATGTTGCTGCACCAACCTAGTTCTTGCTTGTTTCTAGTACTGACACTTGGGAGCATGGTGACTTGGCTTTCACTAGATCTTAGCCAACGTAAGATTTTCCTTTCAGGGGGATTAATCCACTTGTCTGTTATTTCTGAGGATTCCTCGAGTGGGAGAACGGAGGTTGTATATTTTCTATACACAGCTGGGGAAGGTAAGAAGTAATGGTATGGAATTATATATACCATTGGTGGTGGATATCAAACAAAAAGCTGCTTTCCTTTGCTGCTGCCTTCTTGATTGCTTCTTCTATGCGTCCTGCACAAGAGTGGCATGTTTCATCTCGGAAAAGCTTAGCAGTCTTGCTTGACGAGATTATAGTTTAGCAGCACATGCCCCAGTGCTGTTAAATATTGCACAGATCTTGAGTTCTTGGTCTCTAGGACAGTAAAAAAACTAGTGCTTGGGTTTGTATGGTAAATGGAAGAAATCTTGGTAGGTTTATGAACATGTGATGGGGACTGGCTGACTTCATGTGAAATTTGAAACTCGGGGCTTTTTGGTGATTAAATATCCAATAAGGTGTTACAGAGATTTTATTTCTTGACATGAACAGGATGAGATCGGTTCCCCCCACACCAAGTTCATCATATGATGTTTGCAATCCAGTACTAATAAATAACTAAGTTTCAACAAGTAACGTGAAGTCGACCGGTTGGACTTAGAGGAGGCTTGTGACTCAGAAACTGTAGAATAATTTAAGATTGAATGAGGGATTTAAAAATATTTTTTCTCAAGGGACTTCTAAATGGCTGTTCTCAGCAGTGGATTGATTCTTTTTGTCAGCTTAACGTGAAGCTTGAAACTGGGGGTGTGGTGACTAATTTAAGGTGCTATTATGAGCTTAAATATACGTTAGTAAGTTGATGGGTATCGTAGGGCTCGTAACTTGTAATTAATTTATATTCCAATAGGAAGTTGTCGCCAACTTTTTCCTCAGCATGGACATAACTTTGGGACATCTAAGAAATTATCGATCCACCTCGGTTTTCTTCCTCTCTCTCTCCTAGTCCTAGATGAACTGTTCCTTCTTGCGCCGCACCTCCCCTAGGCCTACCAACATCTACTCACTCACTGAAAGCTTTCTTTACAATGCTGCAAAATAAAAATAAAAATAAAAATCTTTACACATGCACAGGCTCGTGCAGGAGAGAGAGATCTTTTGAATCTTGGGATGGTGATGCCTTCTTGGATGATAATAAAGGAAATTTTGATTCGTAAACTTGTGATTTTTTTTTTCTGAAAAAAAAAAAGAAAAGGATAACTTGTGTGAATCCTAGAAGCTGTGATGTGAATACCGAAGATGGAAGTGAAAAGATTGCCATTTGTCACAAGCGGATGAATAAGTGCTTTCTAATCTAGATATTATGATGCCTTTTCTGATAATAATGAGGAAACTTTGAAAATTTTTCTTTTTAGATTATAAAAATTTATGATATTTTGGAAAGCAGCACAATTTTGTGTAGATCCTGGTAATTGTAGTGTGAATGCTGAATATTTGAGCTAAAGAGTGATTGTTCACTTGAATTGCTGGGGTGTTCACTGCATAATGGGTAATGAATTTGTTCCATTTTTCCAGCATCAAAGGGAGGCTGCAAGGGTCTACGCTTAATTTTTACATTGATATTAAAGCCGTTAAATTCTCAATGAAACAAATTATAGCAATGAACGCTGTCTAGAAGGATACGTAAAGACTGCCCGCGTGTATGCTAGAACTCTTTAATAATTCTTTCGCATGGATTATTTGCGTTGTTTTCTCATTGGAAGTAGGCGTATGGATTCTTAGCAAGGTCCATCCATCGCCTTCATATGAAGTTCTAGCTAAGAATTTGCAGATATTTTTTTTCCTTAGCACACTTTTACGTTAATAAAATCAAACTCTCAAGAAACTCTGCCCAGGTGTTCATATGTTTTTAATGATGTATGTTGTACATAGAAAATTCCAACAAAGTGAAATTAGCGACTTAAAGTGGAGCTCAATATTCAGACTTGTAATTCATAATTTGACCAAAAAAAACTAAGAATTAACTGCCGTACCAACCAATATTGACAGTTATGATACCGAAATCCAATTCAGTACAAGTCTAATTGATTTACCTATCAATTGATTTCGAATGGTATTAGAGTTAGGGAAAAAAATATCACCACCCTGTTGCATAGAATGGGTATCACATGATATCAACAGTGTTGAATAAATGATAATGTTAGTTTTTGCATTCTTGTACCCATAGCAACTTAAATATATGCTGAAAATATACTTTCGACCTCAAGCTTTTGCTCAATTTATTTTGATCCCTTCCCAATGTTGCATCCCTCATCCCTCATATTTTAACGTGGGATCAGTTAAAATCAATGGAAAGCCTACATGTCCATGTCCATGTCATGTAGACCATTTCACCAATTTTAATTAACCCTTATAATAAAATGAGAAATGCAACATTTCTAAAATCAAATAATACATGAAGGAATATAAACCAAAGTTGTCAATTTCATTCTGTTTCGATCGAGACGTTTCGTTTCGGTAGTTTATCCGAAAAGATAAGTACTACGTTTCATTTCGAAAGATTTTTCAGTCGTTTCAGTGCGTTTCGACATATTTCGAACGTTTCAGTATGTTTCGATCGTTATATTGTTATTATTATTTATAAAAAATGAATTATAAATAAATTTTTTAATATATATATATATATATATATATATATATATATTTTAAACTTTTAAAAACTTAAACTCTTATGTTGTTATTATTATTTATAAAGAATATAAATTATGAATAAATATATATATATATATGTATATATTTTGAATCGAAGCACTGATACCAAAATATTTTGTTTCATAAGCTAAATCAAAACATAATCCAAAACAAAATTGACAAATATAAACCATTACAGGAATCAATTGAGTGAAAGTTGAACGACAGGGATAGGCGGCCGACTCAGACGACTTTTTTTCAAACTGATATCGTTTTGACACTGGTTTAATAATAAGAATAATATGAAAGGTAAAGATTTTACAAAAATAAAATTCAAATTAAAAAGATATTTTAATTTTTTTTTTTTTTTTTTTTTAACACCTGCAAAAAGATTTTGCCTCTCACTCTATTCTTGTTAAACCGATGTCAAACGACGCCGGTTTAAAAAACAGCTCCCCGAGACTAGTTTACTCATTATTTCTCCTACAAAAGATACGTCGATAATCACACAATGTCGTACAGATGAAGCTCACGCTAACGTGTCTCCCACCCTTCAACAGGTAAAGGTAAACCACTAACACCAATGTCAAAAGATTTAAAAGCGCCCCCTTCTATTGTTGGATAAGATCATAACTGACTTAAAAAATAAAATAAAAATAATAAAAGCAACGCATATATTCTCTGGAACGTGAATGATTATTATACCACGAGCATATATACATATTTAGGCATCCACAGGGCCACTTGCGAATCATGCTGAGGTAGAAATGTAGAATATCCACAGCTCCCTTTAGCATCAATGCCATGCTTTAAGATATGCTTTGACATGCAAAACACAAGGCTTCCCCCCCTCATTAAATCAGAAATTCCACGAGACAAAGGACACTAAATACCATCCATATGTACAGTTCCTTTTAAGTCCCCATTCATATCTACAAGGGTGGCCTCGCCCCCACTAATGCATTATTTACAGGCCTTTGACCTGGGATTACTCAGGACGAACACTTATCAAATTAGGTAGGGCAGCCAACCGGAGTTTCTTTATCTCAGTAGCAGTCACTTTGCAGCACTCCAGCGAGAGAGATCTCAGATTCTTCAAGGGTTTCAGATGCTGCAACCCAGTATTGGTGATGCGAGAATTTGACACATTCAGAGAAACCAATGCAGTCAGTCCTGTAACGGATGAAGTGTCAGAACAAGAGAACACAGAGAGAAGAACAGACCAATGTTCAGAAATAATGAAATCTTTGAAGCTGAAGGTAATCAGTGAAATACCAGAGATCAATTCCAGAGTCTTATCTGTGAGGTTGCCATTTTGAGACAGATTTAGGAGAGTCAATGATGTGAGGTCCTTGATATTCTTCACACCAGCATCAGTTATCAACCCACCACATACCTCGAGGGACTGCAGGTTCTTGAAATCTGATTAAAACAAAGGGACTATTAATTGCCACACTCACATCTGGGAATTGAAGAGAAATACCTGCTGCGTTAAGAATAAGACTCAGGTTTTTCAAAAATAAGATAAGGGTGTATATGTGAATCCCACACATGCACACACACACAGAAAGAAAGAGAGAGAGAGAGAGAGAGAGAGAGAGAGAGAGAGAGGGGGGGGTGTGAATCATCAGAGAGCCTGCTTTAATTACAAATTGATTTCATTCCTCCAGATGAGAATATAGAACTAATTAACCTACAAAGTTGAAGATTTCTGCCTTGAAGCAAGCATGATCCCCTATGTCACATTATTCCTCCATCAAAATTGGAGAGTGGCATCATGGTCACTTGAGCATAGAATATGTAAAATTACAGCAAGCGTCCTTGGTTACAAAAGATTAAATTGGTTCAGCCAATGAGGTAGCTTGCTCGCTACTTTAGGCTATTGATGTCAAAGTTGTTTCAAACATGAACAAAAATTTTAAGGGTTGATGTCAACTTGAGAGATGGACATGAAAATCCTTAAAATTTCAGAAAAAGTGGTTTCCACAGAATTTTTTTTAAAAAACTGCTTGAGCATTTAATAGTTTGCCAAGACAAAATCATTTAAATCCTTGACAGCCAAATGGTTCAATTGACCAGTAAATTGTTGTGGTAATTTAGATATAGCTTGTGTCTCTAAACCTGCAATCTTGCCTAGAATCCAGAAATGCCTGCATCTTTATTTCCAACAATGGTCCTCCACTAATGAAAACTCATGTCCTTCATGACCAGAATGAGTAAATTAACCATGCAGGCTTCAAAGACAGCTCCCAGGAGACCACAGCAAGATGTTTTCTCACAAGTTCTTCCTTCGATAAGGACCTCTGAAACCTACTGATCACAACCTTCCTATACCTTCTTACATAAATTCTAAAAGAAAATGATATTCTTGAGCATGCTTCATCAGAAAATGACTTCAAATTGGTCTTGCACATAATTGGTCATAACCGATAACATACATGGCAAAATACTGCTAAGAACAGTGCATAAAAGTTCTATTCAGTGAACAAATACACTACAAGAAGCAAGCATAGAATTAGGCAAACTGAGAAAGGTTCAGGTGTAATTTTTGCTGCTTCAGAACAGAATATCCATTCCTAGCAGATTCCTGTAGCATTCTCAGCTGATACCAATAGCTGCCGGACTGTAAGAGTGCTATTTGATCTGAAAAGCAAAGTACTTATGATACTGAATGGCATGACATACATTATCTATGACAAAGCATGGGGCATAAGCAAGTTTCAAGAAATACAGCTCTCAAATTTTTGCATGAACTAAAGGAATAAGCAGGGTTTCTGCTGAATGATGACAGAATGACTACTGCTGATGCATGATGAAATGCATTTGATTGCTAGATGCTCAAGGATGCTATATTGAATGAACAATATTCAAGTCAGAAAGAGCCTACAAATCAGATAAATTTTTATGCTAATTCACCTACATCTTAAGCAGTTTGTTCCAAAGTCTGTGATGCGAGCTCCAAAAAGATCCAGATGAGTCAAACCAGTAAGATCTGCACCACCACATGCAAAGAAACTAATGACACTTGATACATATTCATACCATAACACACAAACAGCTTGAAGTAATTTGTTCTTGACTACATTTAGATGAATATTTCATACTAAGATAAATGAAAGAGACATTGCAGCAGTAGCTAACTGCATATAAAATTTCAACTTAAGCATGCTGTTAGTGTCATCCAAGTAACTTTCGTGGACATAAATTTAAGATCTAGATGGCACAGAGATAGGTAGAATATGCTTGACCAAGTATCGTTTCAATGCTTGCTTCGTTGTTTTACCCAGTCACACATGCCATGGAGTCCTTCAATGTTGACAAGATGGGAGAAGGAAGAAGAAGGGGAATAAAACTTTTGAAGAAAGTCAAAAAAGGGTTGGACTTCTATGCAGAAAAAAGGTTTAGACTTGTATGGTTACTAGTTGCTTCCTGAAGTTAGCATTTTCACCAGTCAGAAGCACAAACATATCATGCACAGTCCAAAATAATAAATGAGAAATATTTGAGTGAAAAGAAAGACTACGACTCACTAAAATTTCTCTACAACATGAACAGAAATGCAAGATAATCTAATATTGTTAATAACCTTAAGCTAAGTTTGTTGATGAATATATGTGACTGGGTACAGTATATAATTACCATAGTCATCTGTCACCTCACACTTGCAACAAAATTAATGTGGTTGCTGTTGATTGTAAGCTGTAAGGGAAAAAAATGCATTCACATGGCATGAACCAATATGTTAAACAATGATCACAGCCAATTCTCTGATTTGTTAGAAAGTTAAATAAATAAATAAATAAGCATAACCAAAATCTTGGCGCAAACTTTTTTTTATTATCATATGTATTAAGCTTAAGAAATGACCCTGCAATTTTTTATTGAAGAATTCATGAACAATTCATGAGTTGCCTCCTTAATTTTCAAACTTACTTGTTTCCCTTGTCATAAAACTAGTCGTGACTTTGTGAACATCATCACAAATTTCCATCAGAGATGGGAGAATACATTTTACGGGGTTTCTCATGTGAAAATTACATCATTTTAGCTTCAGTAACCTGGATAGTCCCAAACGCCAACAATGGATGGTCCCAGACAAGTCAAGCTGCACCTGCATGTATTGTCCCTAGACTCTTTCGACTTAATGGTTAGCCCCTGCAACCTATGCAGAGTGCAAATTTAAGTTTGGGCCAACCATAAGTTGACTGACTTCATGGCTCACTAATCAAAATAAGCTTAGGAATCTATTGATTCAAAGGTCAAAAAATGAGAACAAGGTCCAAAAACATCATAATCTATAAAATCACTTTTACATCCTTCTGTGTTGACATCTAAACTTGTTCAACCTTCACCTCTCTTGCCACCAAAGATACTCCATTTGATCCTTCCTCCTTGCTCTTCACTGCATGATAGTCAAACAGTTCACAAGACAAAAGGCTACTTCAACCAATACAGTTCGCCACCACATTCTTAGATTTTGTGGTCAATGAAGCACATGTTTGTGGTTGATGACAATAAATCTTTGATTGGCAGAAAACAACATTTCATTGACAAAACAAGCTCTTCAAATTTAAGCATTAAATGGTTACTGGTACCAAATACAAGCTCAGCGACAACTTGATGGATACTTTAAAAAAGTATGCCTCTACACATGGACTCTCTTCATTTCTTCATGCTATGACAATCTCATTTTTTTTAACTTCATTCATTAGAATGAGCGAAATCTTGAAAACATAAAAAATAAAAACACAAAATTCAAATGTCTGCAGCAAGCAATTGTGAAAAAGACCATCTGGTAAACACAAATTTCTCTTTTCTCCCCCCTTCCTTTCTCCCATTCTTCATTCCTTCTTTCCTTTACCCTCCTTTGAGAGGATATAATTTTCAATCTCTGAATGAATTTGGGTTCTTTACCCATTTAATCTCATAAAAAAGTGTGCAAAAAAAATCATCCAGAGAAGTGAATCTAGTTGCGAAGGTTTTATCTGTACCATAAGCCAAAGGTTGTCAAGGGATAAGAAAAAAAAACTTCTCTGTCTACAATTATAAACCATCTAGGTAGTCGGAACAGTGCTTTCTTTGAGAACTTTACAAATGCAGGACTTCCCTCTCTTTCATTTCATATAATAATAGAACAGCGCCAATATAGCCTATTAATAGAAAGCAAGTTTTAGCTATTTCAACACAGATGAGGGAACAGACTGACAAATATGACAGGGTACCAGATAATATGGCATGTTGCAGATTGCTACGAAGAAATGAAAACATAAATAAACAATCATCAAGCAATTTTGAACACATACATAATAATGCAAATACAGTAGTGCAAGAATTTCTAAAAAAAAACATACTTGTAAGAGCTGATATGCCAGCATCTGTGATTTGGCGAGCATCCAGATTAAGGGATTTAAGCGATGCCAAACCAGATAGCTTCCTCAAACCATTATCAGTGACCAAAGTAAATGACAGATTGATGCTCTCCAAGTTGAACAAACCTACAAAACAGTGATATCAGATACACTTCTTTTAATTAATGTCACAACATAACTTTGATCTTTCATTTGAGGAAACAACCCTCAAGAAATCCTTTCATCTAACATTTGCAAGAACACGAATGCATGCATCTTGGCACAAAAGAGAAACACACACTCTTTACTTGGAGAACATGATATCAGAAGAAAACACTAAATGAATCAATCGCTAATAAGAGAAATAACAAAATGTATACCTAAGACACAAAGCTGCTGAACAGCACAAGTAGGTACAGCCTCATATAGATAGAAGTTATGCCAATACTCTCATCACATTAATCATGAATGGTAATATCATGATTCATGAATCACACTTGTAGTTCTTCAAAGGCAAAACAAACAGTGGACTATCACATCATAAAGAAATCAGATATCCATAAGGAAGAGAAACAACGATCAGAGCTACTCTACAAATACAGTGACAGAAAAAAAGAGCCGATCTCAATATGCACAGAGCACTAGATAGTCGTAGGAACTAAGAATTGGATTATCACAATGCACAGTAGCTCTGTCAAAAGTGATGTCCGTGTCATAGTGACAAGTTACAACTAAATAATCCAGGAAGAATACCAACTGTAACATCATACTCTATGCTTACATTTGAAAATAGGATCATAACTTCTTTCTTGTCCAATCCAGAGAGAATCATCAACAATGCATAAATGGGTGACACATAATTTTGGTCAACGTAACTAACATGCTTAGCATTAGCATACATCAAATCTCAGGAGAGTAAGTTGGCAACCAGAGAGCATGACTGATGATTCCAAGACAATGACATGGAATGTTGTTGTCAGGACTGCACTGTGATGCAATAAAAATTAGCTTACTGCATGCAAAACATATGCAAAACCTAATCCAAAAACTATATAGGCAATGAGTCAATTGTAACTTGATCATGAAGAGTCATTATCTAACAGAAGCTCTAAATGAAACTCAATGAACATAGCAGAAGCATTGCTGTCAATCATGCAAGAATGGGGAGATTATATCAGCTTTATACTTTATCAATAAGATTTGTGCCTCCAAGTACTCTATAAAACCTCAAGATCCATAAAAAAATCCAAAAGAAAATAAAAACAAATCAAATAAAAATGTAGAGGGCTGATGTTTTTCATCTCATAGAAGCAACAAAATCCTACTTGACAAACTAGATGTGCCAAGGTTGGCATACCAAGACTGCAGCCAGTATCGCTTGATTGAACTTCTCCAACTAAAAATGAGAAGCTAGCTTTTTGAGACCATATAGACCATGGCAAAACCACATGCTGAAAAATATGAGTGCCCATGATTATGTTGCATCTCTAGCTCCTTTAAGAGTGAACATAATAAAGAAACGCACTCTTCTAGTTTTCTATATGACATACAAATGAAATGCATGACTCCAAGGATCAGCGATGCTCTGGTGGTCATCTCGACAAGCAAACCAAATTTATTGCTGTCTAAATAAAGGTTTTAAGTCCAATAGGATGAATGGCATCCCAATTGTTCCATCATGTTCTTGTGGGAAAATGAAACCAGGACAAGGGTAGGATATCAAAACCTAATAAGGAAAAGAAGAAGAAAGATGAAAGAAAGGAAGGGACAAAAAAGGACGGAAGGAAAGAAGAAAAGGAAAGAAAGGGAGAAGAAAAGGAAAGGAAGGAAGGAAGGAAAGATGGAAGAAGAAAAATAAAGTTTTAAAAAAGGATAAAAAGGAAGGAAAGAAAGAAAAGAGTAAAAAAATAAAAAAGAAGTAAATTTCAAGAGAGGAGAGGGGGAGGATACTAGGATGCTTTACCAGGATAGTCAACGGATAAGATAAGACAGCAAAGCACCCTATTCCATATAAAAACCGAGACTTTCCTGTTAACCTAGGTATAACTATGCTCTTTTGAGTTCAGAGCACAAGTAACAAACCAAGTATTCTGAAGATATAATCATAAAAGTCTTTATTTCTGTGACTTACTTGTAGGAAATGAAATCTTGCTGGTGAGTAGATAAAGAAGTTAAAGCTTACGAAAATGGAGAACAATAAGCTACTTGACCATAGATTCTTGCCACTGGAGAAACCAGATAACCTCTAAACATTTTCAAATTTCCAGAGGAACAAATTGTCAAAAGAAAGCATTATAACTTATACATGTTAGTGATTAAAGAGGGAAAAAAAACTAATGGGTAACTATATCTCGCAAAGGGAGATCAAGAATAGGGTCATCATGCCTCTCCAGGAGGAGCCAGATGACCAGGATCATCTTGCTTCCTGAAATCCAGAATCAAAAACCAGCCATCAAATTATTCAAGTACTGCACAAGAACAGCAACCTTCTAGAATTCATACTTTGTAGTTTTACCAAATACGGAGAACATTCTGGTGACTAGATGCAAGTTGAATAGATTATGAAATTTCCCAACAAAGGCCTTTGTGTGTAAGATAAAATGTGAAACTTAACATCAATGGAAATCAGCGGTGGATGAATTGACATAAAAAGAGAACCCCGAGAAATTACTTGCTGAACAAGAGTTGGCAAGAGGCATGAAATTAACCAATCAACAAGTGAGGGAAAAAGCATACTTTAATTTAGAAAAGCACATAATAATTGCCAATAATTCACAAACCACACTTACACTCTGTTTGGATACACTGAATACTTAAAATAATGGAAGGACAATTCATGCATTTAGACAACAAATGCCACATAACCAAAATCCAATTAAATTAAGTACAAAAAAGGATGAAAAATCATTACATGATTGTTTCGATGGCCGTCAGGAATTAAACATATATGTAAACATGATGACTTCATACATAATAAAAATTACAGAAACTGTGTAATTTTTGCATGAAAAACAGATGGAATACTAACCAGAAAGATGATGTAGCCCGTTGTTTCCAACTTCTGTGTCTGACAAATTCAAACTTTTCAGGTGCAATAGGCCTAGAGGAACAAAACAGAATGATGCTGATAAGGATCTCTCATGTAACAGCAGAATGATATTTCCAACAATATTTTTCCTGGACTACCTGAAAGCATGTAAGATGAGCAATGGTTGTCTATTTAGTTGAAAAATAGTATGATGTTCAGGGCTAAGCGGACGCGCCTTAGAGCAAACCAAGGTATTTTCCTTAGGAATGACTAATGCAACAGAAGGATAATTACCCTTCTGTTGCAGGCGAAATCTTAAGAGGACTAGGCGTTGGGCTTCTAGCTACGATTGAAATGAAGGCACACAATTACAAGTGCAGTCTTATGTAAATTTGAGGCTGGCTTGGCTAGGAGTGAAAAGAATTGGTATTGGTGGTATGCCACTTGATTTTTAACTTCAGTGAGATTTCAGATGGAACTTCTATCTCACCTCAAGAAGTTAAGAATAAATGGAAGAAAAGAAAAGATAAGAGGATAATGAATACCCTTGACAACGTCATTTTGAGGACTACCACTAATGACCAAGCACAAAATTATGATAAGTCAGTTTGCTGACTTGGACAATTGCACCCAAAGTCTTTTATGATCATTTATTTTAGGCTAAACTACATAATTAACTCCTGTACTTAGGGGGTTGTGTCACTTTGGTCCTCAAACTTTAAAAAGTTGTAAAAATAATCCTGAACTTTCTGTTTTGTATCACTTTGATCCCTACTGTTAAATAGGGAAGACGCCGTTTATTTTTATCCTATGTGGCAGTATTCATAGTGGCATACGTGGCATCCAAGTGGCAAAAATAAATTTAAAATTCATAACTAACATGTTAACCCATTATTTAATAATTTAAAAAAATATAAAAAAATAAAAATAATCTCCCTCCGCCCTGATTTGTCCTAGAGAGAGCATAGCGGGTACGTGAGCACTCACGAGTTGGAACAAATCAGGGCGAAAAGAGATTATTTTTATTTTTTTTTAATATTTTTTAAATGATTAAATAATGGGTTAATTATAAATTTCAAATTTATTTTTGCTACTTGGATGCCACGTGTGCTGCTACGTGTGCTGCCACATAGGATAAAAATGAACGGCGTCTTCTTTATTTAATGGTAAGGATCAAAGTGATACAAAACAGAATGTTTAGAATTATTTTTATAACTTTTTAAAGTTCAAGGACCAAAGTGACATAACCCCCTAAGTGCAGTGGTCAATTCTGTAGTTTAACCATTATTTTACATATTCATGCTCAAAATGGACTTAGTGGGGGGTTCAAATCCGTTACGCAATACATATGTTTTATTAACATCTTAGCAATAGATATATTTCACACATCTCAACATATGCTACACTATCATTTCTTAAAACATTCTCAAAGTCTATGTCGCACCTTTTTTATTCTCACCCAAAACATTTTGTTACAATTCATGCATCAATTATGATCAATATTAACCAAACTTAGAATACTGACAAAGGTTGGTTCATATGCTTAATAATGAAAAGTATAACCTCAAAAATGAACAAGCATGGGTGCCTACAATATGATTATTCAAGCAGAAAAGTTGCAAACTGAGGCGAATTATTGACATGAACAATGGCAATAGATAACCAATAGTTCCTCATTAGGTCAACTGCAAATTTAACAGAAATTTAACAGTAAAACATTTTTTTGACATATATCAAGTTTAACCAGTATTCATTGCAGACAAATTTAGAATGATGAGTAAAATAATGAATATGAATTGTCAAAGTCATATAGAAGGCTAAACCAAACTATACATTGTAGGCATTAAAGTCTTTGTTCCACCACCTTCTATCATGAAACGTGCCAAGCATTAATTGAAAGTATATCATAAATGCAGAATTAAAAATTTACCTTTTAAGTTTAACAAGCCTTCATCACCAATCTTACAGGAATCCAAGTTCAAGCTCTCTAAATTGATCAAATCTATATTCAGCAAGAATTTTTCAGTAATACAAAAGAGTATGTGACACAAGAAGTATGAAACTCCAATGATATCAACTATTTCAAACAAGATGGTTGTATGAGTGCATGCATCTACATGCAGATGATAGTTTGTACAAAAGAGATAATAGTTAAAATATTTCCTCATATTTTAACTAAAACATGTTATAAAGCCAAGTTACCACCAATTTAAGCACATAGAATAAGAGACTAACAAACTCCAGCAATTAAAAATGGTCTGCAAAGCCAGTAGAAACCGAGTGTTGTTTAAGAAAACAGATTTGTTTCAATTCTGTAGGAAGAAGAAAAACAAAAGTTACATCATCGATCTTAATGGATCCAAGTTGATGAAGAAGCAAGTGCAAGGAGACGGCAAATTCATAGAAGTTACAAAGAAAAATGCTTGCTATTACAAAAATGTGAATAATGCCAGCATGTTGCAATGGAACAGTTTTGCAGGGCATACAAGCGCTCAAGATCAGTTTCCTGTGTAAATTCAAAGAAAAAGCATTCTCTATGAACTTTGTCTCATAAGAAGTTAGTGTTCATCTCATGGACAGGTCACCGGCTTATTGTAAAAGGCTCAAATATTATACAACGACCAGACATGTAAACCTCCAAACATCTATCAGTGAAATAGCCCAATAACTTTGAATGCAGAGAAGGCTTACCTTTTAGATGCACCAAACATGCGTCTGTGATGTTGTTGAACCCCAGGTTCAAGACTTTCAACTTCACAAACCCTTAAATGCAATAGCTAACCAAGTGAGAAGGTTGACCAAAACATAAGAATACACCCATAAACATACTAGGTAAGAAAGAGGAAAAAGTGAACTAATGCACATAAAATATAATAGGACAATGCAGATATAAATATTGAATATCAATGCAAGAATGACCTTGTATGATATATTAAATCTACTTAAAAATCAAGGATTCATGATACATTGCCCAAAGCTCCAAAGTCAATTAAAGGCAGATGTAGCAAACAAGCAAAACTAAGTTACTTTAAGTAGTCCATACTCCATATAACCCTTTGCTGCAGTAGCACTATGCAAAATATATCAAAATATTCACGTTTTTCAAGTAACCCGGAACTCTCTCTCCAGCCAGTGCATGTAGCCTAAAAAGGCTATAGAGAACTAGCATTTCTTGTGCATGACAATCCACTCACCAGGCCACACAGTTGATACAAAAGAGTAGTTAATCTATAGGTTTTCATTCAGTGTCATAAGAAGCTACTAATGCAGACCAAGGTTTTAAGTTCAAACAAGACCAACCCATTGCAAAACAGAAAGTTTCAGTTGAGATCAAGGTCTGCCGCACCAAACCATACTATACCATACCATACCGATATCATACCGATATAGTACTGAGTTTTGATTCAGTATGAACTAAACCAGTCCAAATAAACCTGAGCCGCCTAGTATCAAATATTTTAAAAGTGAAAAAAAATGGTACCCTGACTCGATACAGGGTGCATATCATACCGTACCGAACTGATAATGTACCGATATAAATGCCAGTACTAGTTTTGCAGACCCTGGTTGAGAGTTGAGACTAAACAAAACTGTAGGTTTCATTCAGTGTCAACTAAAGCTAATCATGTTCAATTGTTTTGACCAATTTCAACCAAAATTAACCAAAAAAAATGAATTTTAAAAGTTCCATTTAGTGTTTATGTCATAGCAGGGTCATTCCTTTAATTATTTAAATCAACTTTTAATGTTTTTCTCTTCTTGAATTAAAAGAAGGTATAGGTAATAAACACAACTTTTGATGAGCCAAGTTCTCCAGAAAGTGTTAATTATGGCAATCTGCAATGACCATGTAGGCAACTAACTACAATAGTTTCTCCAAAAACTTTTTTTTGCATAAAATAAGTATCAAATTCTATGATTAGCATTAGATAACATAGCCACTTAACCTAAAAACAACGACCAGAAAAAAAAAAGTTCCAAATACTTCTAAGGGTATTAAAAAAATGCATTAGGCACTGAAAGAACTTCAGTTTTGCCAATACAATGTTTTTAGACCAACTGATATTCAAGAGGTAAATTTTTATTTATGTATGCATGCACCAATGCACCATGTTATGTATACGAACTGGGCTCCTCACAGTTGGAGATTTGGAGATCTCAACTCTGACTTCCTACTTTCCAGATATGAGTAAACACTTGGCAATGCAGAGATAAAAACCAATGCATCCAGGAAAAATATTAACCTCAAAACGGTGAACACCAAGCCTAGAATGGTAAGAATTAAAGTTGCATAAGTAATAAAAGTCCAGTAACATGATAGTGAGGTCAGCAAGCTTCAGGGCAATGAAGAGCAAGGAGATAACTTAGTACAAGATTGACAGCTGAAGTAGTAAACAATAACAGTGCCATAATATAGTAATGAAGGGTAAGGAGATAACAGAGTACAAACTAAACAATCAAGAGTGAGATAGATAGTAAACAATAACAGTGCCATAATAAAGACATACTCAGACCGGATAAGCAGAGAAAAGCATTATCTCATATCCGACTTCCTACTTTCCAGATTTGAGTAAACATTTAGCATGCAGTGATAGAGACCAAGACAGCCAGGATAAATGGCAACCTTGAAACAATAATCACGAAGTCTAGAACAAAAACTATTAAAGTTGCAGAAATAAGCAGGGCAACAAAAAATAGATGTTATAGCGCTGCAAGCCAAGCAGCTGGTCTGTCCGAAAGCAATGAGAATGTACTGAAAGCAACAGGAATGTACTTGTCCTTTATTGAGTTTTATTTTTTTGCATGAGATTAATATAATGACTCACCTGCAAGCTTCTCACAGCCATCATCAGACAAGCCACATCGGTTGAGATTCAAAATCAGCAGTGAAACGAACCCTGTGAAAAGTTAAAGCAAAAATTATCCCGATTATTTCACTTCAGTAAAAAGATACCCATAACATCATACAATAAGAAGAGATCCAATGCGGGCAGCCTTAGAATTCCTAATTAATAAAACAAACAATGAGACACGGACAGGCACTAGTTAAATAGATAAATTTTGCTAGGAAATTATAAGAAAAGACACAGTTTGAATCCAAGCTACATAAAGGATCCATAATTAACTATGCTCATACAAAATCTCTGAGTAATGTCTGTTCTCAGTTAATCCTCTATCAAAGCCGATAAAGAAAATGATAATGAGTGCGACACAGAACAATTTTTTAATGACAAAACTCAGCTCAACTCAACTCATCTGACAAAAATGAGATTTTTTAAAGCAGGGGTACAAAAACTACAAAACACGAGAGATTCCAAAGCACTCTATTATATCTTTCAAAGAGTAAATAAAATGTAACAAGATAAGTGTTCAAAATGAGCCATTACACAACAAAATATCTGTATTTCAATTTTAAAAATTGAGTCTATGATGTGAAGCTGAGGTTAGATTTTCTAAAACAAGAACCCAAGAATGTTTGGTTTTAGTGTAAAGCAGAAAATCCAGTCAAGCAATATACATTTCGCCTAATTTCATCAAATGAAAAAAAAAAAAAAAAAAAAAAGAAGATTCAGACCATCTAGAAATCGTTGCTGTAAGCTTTTAGTGAAGATAAGTTTCTAAGAACAGATTCATGCACGCTATGGTTTAGGGTAGAGCGAAATGAATGTTAGAATATACACAGCCTATATTTATATAGAAATCAATCATATTATCAATTCAATCTGAACTTTCAGCAGGAGTATAACAATCATAAAGTTATAGAAACTAAAAAGGGACAGCCAAGGAAAAGAGGATTTTTTATTATACAAACTACATCAGCACTCCAAAATTCTCTTAGCCAATCTCATTTACAAGATATTAAGTTCAGCCACCCTTAAAGAGAAAATGAAGAAGATCAATAATATTACATATCTGGTATGCCTCTTTTAAGTTTAGACTTGCCTCTGAATTGAACTCGAGACTAGCAAAGAGATAATATCAAGATGGCAGGCACACTCAAGATTAAGCAATTAGGGGTCAATACAGTGCACTAATCATGCCATACCATACCAACAAGCGGACTCATGGAAAGAGAAAAATATATATAAAAAGAATAGCAACTAGCAATCCAAAATATAAAAGTTATTTGTCTCTGATATCCCCCTTCTTGTACAATTTCCATTCCTAACATCAGAGGGATTTTTTTTTTAATTTTCTTCTTTTCACTTCATTACGTTTTAAAAGCTTTTCCAAGACATCTTGTCATTAGAGTTCTTCTAGCACATTCTAGGACTAATGCTTGCCGGTCTTCTTAGATTTTTTGAGCCCTCTGATATCAATCACTATCTAACACTTGAATTTTAAGACCTTCTAACCAATGATTCAAATCCCATAAGACGAGGCCATCCCAATGATTCACCATCTCACCCTATGCCAATACTTGAGACAGGAGATGTCTCAAAACATACTAAATAGGACATTGAGAGAGAGCAGTCCCATCCTGATGCTTGGGATGATCCCATCCAAACATTAGGATGGTGCCCCATCCTGACCACTAGCGGGGCATCTCACCAAGATTCGAATTCTTGCTTCTAACAAGTTGATGATAGGCAGGTTAATATCTGGCGAAGGCCCTGAAAGCAGCTCTTGGGGGTTCCAAAAGCTGTCCCAGATGCACACAAAATCCGGCAGCATGTTGATGAAAGAGTGCAAAGATAAGGGCATCACCAGAAAATTGTGAGTACAGGGTACATTACAGGAGATTAGTGGGTCGTTCAACAATAAAAGGTTTGTGAAAAGTGCAAATCACAAGTTAGATGTGACTGGGTCTAGCAATGGTGGTGCAGTGGCAGTGGATGCACGGTAGAACAGAAAATGATAAAGCTACAGGACCACCAGGCCTACTCCAGGGTAAGTTTCACCTAATCTGTAGCCCAGTACTTGACCGCTGGTCCATCCACCATACATGAAAAACACAAAAAGAGGGTAGAGGCTCTTTATCAATCAGCTGAGCTAAAACGTAAGCCAAATAAAGCGTACAAGTCTGCACATTTTCTCATGGGATGTTGGAATATTAAAAGTGAACAAAGAATGAGGAGTTTAAGGGGTGGTACCTGAAATAATCTCCAAGCAAGCAGCAGTCATCGGACAACCCTCCAAGTTCAAGTGAGAAAGTTTAGATGAACCTGCACGACACCAAACTTGAGAAACAAGTTTACCCAAGACAGAAATTCAAAATCGGATGTCTTATAGTGAACTGCAAAAGGCCATTAAAAAACAACAAACATCAAGTGTGAAAAATAGAATAAACATTGTTCTTACGAATGTTTACCTTTCAAACAAGCAATGCCTGCATCTGTAACTCTACAGCATGACATTTGCAATTCCTTTAAGTTTGTAAGACCTAAACCAACGGTGGAAATGTAAACATTTGAAAAAAAAACTAATAACAAGAGTCTCTAATCTCTATGCCAATAACTTTCCTGCGTGAGTGCTTGCATGCGTGTGCGTGTGTGTGTGTGTGTGAGAGAGAGAGAGAGAGAGGTCCAGTTAAGTAGAGAATTTCATACAAAGTGAAATCAAAAGAAAAATATGACAAGTTCCTGGCAAAAGATATATATATATATATATTAGAGTATATGTTCCTCTATTACGTGTAACAAGATATAACCAGCTTTAGTGAAAACTTAGAAAGCCAAACTTCATCATTATATTTATATATATGCCAATGAGGGCATAATCAGTACAGGGATAATCAGTGAAGCACTTACATGTTGATCAGTTTTACAACTAACTGAATACAAGAGATGGTAAGAATTAAGAAATTATCACAATTACAAAACTGCAGCACAGTTTGTCAGATACATAACAGAATGATTCGATTAAATCTCACTACAAAATTATCCAATGTTCAGAGGTCAAATATTAAAAGCCCTAGGGAGGGCTCTAAAGGCCCAAAAGCAATAGTAAAAATGAGCAACAATTCCATAATATGATATCTTGGAACCTATGAAGCATTTGTTCTGCTGAATATTATATCTCATAAAGCTAGTCAATAGATACAATTAAAGGACTCCAGATACGCATAACACCAAGCTAGGGGCACATACGCATGCACAAATGTTGCATATACAAGTTCATGCAGATGATATTTGTACAAGCGGCAACATACTAAACTTGTACATAGCCCAGTATTTAAATAGTTTAATAATTTAAGGCCAGATTCAACTTTTTGATAAAATCTCTTTATTCATCTTTTCTTTGGATATTGACCCCCCTAGATATCATAACTGGTGGACTACTATTGCAATCATATTAAGAGGGAAAAAGAAAACTGAATGGGAGCTACCTGAAAGAGGCTTCATATCTGCATCTGTTATACAATTGCAGTATCTGATATTAAGAGACTCAAGTTTAGTTAAACCTGCAGAAGAGAAATAAATTAAGCATATGTGAAGAATAGCATAATACTATATAATAAAGAAAAAGTACCCTTTTTTACTGTAAATAACAAAGAAAAAGTACCTTTTTGGAGAAAAAAAGAACAACTTATTGCAATACAAAGACATACAAGGATATGAAACAAAAAACAAGAGAGCGATATAACAAATTTTCTCCTTCCACATACAAATGATATAGCATATAAGAGAGATACAACCAATACCACCTGGCACAGGTCAACACAGCACCTGTGACCTTTTTAATATGTTTATATTAAAAAGGCTATTAAGTCTCTCTCTCTCTCTCTCTCTCTCTCTCTCTCTCTCTCTCTCTCTTAATTTCAACATGGTCCAGTTTGCCCACCAACACTGACATGTGAATCCTTGTGGAGAAGTACTCCAATAAATTTATGCCCCCTAAAGAAATTAGCAACCATAAAGGGTTAATGAGAGAATTAAATGTGATATATTCTTCTGCCTTCTCCATTGTTTTTTAGAGGTCAAAGTTTCCTCATGTCAATCAAATGTATGGGTTGGCACCAAAAAAAATTGGGTGATCATTAAGTTGCAAAATGTTTGAAAAAGCCTTTTTTATACTATGATCTTTCAGCCCTTGTGAAAGAGATTAACCTCTCTCTCTCTCTCTCTCTCTCTCTCTCTCTCTCACACACACACACACAACCACATGGAACACATGGAGGGCAATAAGCCAACCTTGGATCTCATCTAGAGTTAAAGTGGATCTGATAATATCCATCTAGATCCATTTTCGTCATTTCTAATCTATCTGATAATGGATACAAATTTAAACATCCAACTAATATATGTAACCATATCCATACCCATCAATTATCCATGTATCCAAATATTTGGTTCTACTTCTAATCCTATTTAATCTTATATAGAATTCAAGCTTTTAAGACAATAAATGACCACTTTAACATGTTATTGACGTGATTTCCCTTATATTTTTTTTTCATGATCATAAAGTTTAACCGTCCAGCTAATATCCATAGTTTTAATATCTGATTTGCATCGCATCCATTTTAAAACAAATATAGGTATGAAATTTTGTGTCAGACTAATATCTATGTTAGCATCTGTATTCACAAAAGAAAAACAGATATAGATACTAATGCATTGATATCCGATCCATTTTCAGCCATGGTGTACAAACATTCATGTGCATAAATCTTGCTTGACAATGTTATCTTCACCAAACTTAAAGCAATATACAAGCAGGTGCATGAAAATACATTAATTGATGTATCCTTAAGTGCGGCTACAAAAATCAACTCCATTTGCGGCACGTAACAGTAATTTAAGATTCCCAGATGTTTTTATTTTGGTTCAAATTTTGGTTTAATTATGCTTCCTAATTATTCATACCATGGTTTCAGGTCTCGAAAGAATGACCCATGGGATGCTGGACAAGTTATTGTCCCAAGCATCGGGACAAAACTGTCCCACCATCGTCAATGTCCCAATTGGTGCACTTTGGGACAGCCCCCTATCCCAACTGTTAGGATAGGATGGGATGGTTGTGCGTCTTGTTCTATAAAAAAATCGAAGTAACCTCATCCCATGGAATTTAAAACCTTAATTTATATTAAACACCAAATTGCAACATAGCCCACATTTCTACAACAAGTGAAGAGAGTTTTTTTTTTAAAAAAAAGGAAAAGATGGTGACCTTTCAAATTTATCAGACCACCATGAATCTTTGAGCACCTCTCAAGATCCAAATTTCCCAAGTTAACTAAGTTGGAAAAAGCTCTCATTCCTTCTGCAGTGATAGAATTGCTCTTCTTAAAACTCAAGGATGTCAAATTTGAAAGGCCTGGAAGAAGAAACAATATGACAGTGAATATTCAAGAAGAAAGCAAATGACAAAATCAACAATGTACAGCTATGCCAAGAAAAAGTAAATAAGGAACATCATGATAACTTCCATATAAAACATGGCCACAACAGTGTCCATGATCCCACTCATATTCATGAGTATGCTGAATATAAGTCAGAATGATATTCATATGATGATCCATCATCCTCCCATTATTTGTATACCTTAATGTTCAGAGGAAGCGAGGGATATAATTTAATTTATTAGCAACATGGAATTCTTTAAAACAAATCCTACAAGAAGTAAATATTAAGTATTTATTGGTATTAAATAACAAATGCAAAAAAAAGAGAGAGAATATCATGAGTCCATCCCACTTAAATGCAGTTTTGGAACATTGCTGTGCAGAAGTAGAAAAAGGAAAGGATATCAAGGCCTGTGCACTAAGAAAGCACAAAATAGATAATGATTTTAAAATGCCAAACATCTAAACCCGCTCACACGTAGAATCAAGAATCAGCAGCAAAAATAGGCACCATCATCAATGATTTTGAATTGTCAAAAATTGAAACCAGCTCACATGTAGAATCAAGAATCAACAGCATAAATAGACACCATCATCAACCAGTCTTTCTCCATCTTCACCAAATAAGAAAGAGTGAAGACTACCAATACCATTAATTGATGGACCATTAAGACCATGTTGCCAAATAAGATAGACAGCATAACATATTGAGTCCTATATCCAATACCCATATCCAGGAACAAGCATCACTTACTGTAACAAAACAACACATGATAAACATTGATCTCCTTGATTTTAAACATATGAAACCACAAAATAGATTTTAAAAGAATTGATTCTGCACTGATTGGTGTGCTTAAATTTCAGTTTCATTGTTTATCTTATTATGTGTGCGCCTCAATTAGAAACCTTGATTTGTGTGCTGTTTCTAAATATTTTTAAAGCCTACTGGAATCTTGGAGAGTTATTCCCTAGTTGGATTAAGTGAAAACAATTTCATATGCCGATTTGTCTTCTGGGGTTTCATAGCAGGCCCCTTTCTTGACAGTTCAGATTCGGTTATTTTAATCAAGATTTCAGAACCAAATCACCCAACGCTACCATCAAATTGGGAATCAAATACCAAAAATATGATTAAACTATTAAATTGTGCGTTGATCGATATAAAGGCAAATGCATATAGATTCGATGAAAGCTTGCAGTTTCAAGAACAAAGTTGCACTTATTAGAACTCTCTTGACAATGCCTTAAACCTGTCATGGTATGCTATTAGAGTCACGTAACTCCTTTGTTGAAGAGAAACCATATCAAATCAACAATTTAAAAAACACAACCTGACTCCAATAATATGTTCCCAAAATTCTAGATTATAGATCCATTACCAAAATGAACATATGGGTGACGTCAATCATCCAATGCTACTGTAATTTGCCTACCATTATGCATAAGCTTGATAGAGTAATCATCACATCGCATAGGACATGGAAGTGGATAATCTGCCCTTCGTGTTTTTTTTTTTTTTTCCCCTTCTCCTTATTTAGTTATATCCCAACAATAATTGTGGGGGAAGTGATGCAATATAGGGCAGGGGGGGTGACTGTCTTGCAATTAAAGTGGCTGGCAGACCAATGCATTTCTGCATAGATTTCTATGCTACCTGTTTACATACGATAATTCCTTGTTCTGATAATTTAAGGCAGTTAACAAAAAATGGAAGGACAAAAAAATAATGTGAAGGGCATCTTACAGCAAGAAATGAAGTTGATGGCCGCAAGAAACTCACCAGACAAGTGTTCCAGACTGCTGTCTGAAATATGATCACAGTAATTAAATGTCAACTTTTGTATGTTGGAACAATCTTTGATAAGGGCCAGCCCAGAATCTGTTACATCAGAACAAGAAATATCAAGGGATAGCAAGGATTGCCCTTGGGATGAAATTATGCCCATCCAACTGTCCTTCACTCCTGCATACTCTCCCAAATGGATATCCTGGTTTCAATAAGGAAATAAATATATACATATAAGAACGTGTCCCACATTGGGAATACCATAGATGAACAGCATTTGAGAGTTCGAATAAATAGCCGAATGGACAAACAAAACACACCCAAAAATAACTATTGTAACCAATAGTAATCAACTAGTTAGAACTAAAAGCTATCACAGAGTGATGCACAAGTGCAAACTCAACAGTAGGCAGCACGCACACCAGTCACAGCTTCTCTCAGATGTATTTTATGGTAGACATTTCTTTAAAGTAGAAGATGTTTCATTTTAAGTAAAGGAGTGAAGTACTTCCAGCTATTCACAGATATTACTGGCAACAAACATTTGCACACTTATTCATACATACATACATACATGTCAAGGCTTGACAGTTGTTATATGCTTGAAGTAGTAATCAATGGGAACAATGACAAAGGAGCCTTTCACCATCAGAATGGATTTGGATGCAGATTACATTTTTTATCTACATAAACAAAAGTTTATGTATAAGTTTTTTATACATAGCCGGTCCCAAGCCTGCCTGGATAAAGGAGAAGGATTGCAGTAGGTTGACGGCCAGCATTAAACTATAGTCACACCCTATAAACAAAAGTTCTCTAAAGATTAAACTCCATCTAGTTGCTACCACGACCTAATTGCTATAATCACAAC
The DNA here is from genome assembly GCA_900491605.1 of Calamus simplicifolius. Lineage (NCBI taxonomy): Eukaryota > Viridiplantae > Streptophyta > Magnoliopsida > Arecales > Arecaceae > Calamus > Calamus simplicifolius. The sequence continues at coordinate 591,169 of UESW01004500.1, forward strand.
ATGTACAGGTATAATAACTGCCATACCTCCCATATAATAGTTATATACAGATGGAAGACCAGGAAAGTTTCAGTATCAGAAGTTATCATCTGCGAGGCTGAATAATATTAGTTATAGACAACGGCGGAGAATATTACCTGAAGAGCACAATCCCGAAAGGCTTCAAGAGATGCATCAGTGAGGCGGTGAGATTCCACCAATTCATCAAATATCTGCTGGCTTATATCTCTGGGTAGCATGGAAAAGCTGGTATACTTTACGATATCCTGTTGTCACCCAAGAAACAAAACGCGATAGCAAGCTCCCAAAGGAAGCATGTCGATAAAAGGAAAGCCGAACCAAAACACTATTTAAGTAAATACATATAGACAAATACCTCGCAAATTTTTAAAACGCATAGTTCCATAAGGGATGGGCACTTTCCCTGCCCCCACCGAGCAACATCCATGCCACAGCGAGGCAGCGTAGATAGTAACCATTTCGAGCTACCACTTTTAGAGTATCGTCCAGACGTTCCCTGCTTATCACTTGCATCGACCAAGTCCCTTTTTCTCGAACAAACGCTCCCCATGGAGGAAAACTATCTCAGAAAGTTCTTCAGCTCCCAGTGTTTTATATGTCATCCAGCTTAACAATGAACGATACCATCCTGCAATTCCAATTTCCAACATCCTCAAAAACCCAAAAGACACCTGGATAACTCCAATCCATCCCACAACAAGAGTCTAAGAACAAGCTAGAGCTATATATGTCTATTTTAAATAGATCAGAACTACTTAATAGATTTTTTATAAAATTAAGAACGCCGAGCTTTGTGATGATTTCAGTAAAATAAGGCAAGAAACAGTTGCCCAAAAAAACAATTTTTTCAAGAAAGTAGTCACAAGGTTAGATTCTCTCCACCAACAAGACTAGACCGCCTCATCTAACCTCTTACAACTGCTTACTCAATGATTTCTTCAGTGACTTCATCAGTGAAATAAGACAAGAACTTGAAGAGGAAGAAGACCAGAAGCATGGAAACGTTATCAAACAAAAGAAAATTAATATCCACCAAAACCCAGCCTTTAATAGATAAACTGTCGCAAAACTTCGAGCCTGTTACTTTTGTTCTCAAAAATCCAAGAAAGAAAATAAACGAGACTGAACAGCATGCGTGGTGTTTTTTTAAAAAAAAAAATTTGTTTGTCGAACTTTTAGATCTTTTGGAACAACGATTTAGTACTTTCAACACAGAGCGAAAATAGGCAAGTGATGAAAGAAGTTATATGCAAATGCTATCTTAACAACATCAATCTCTATCCCACATAAAACTAATTTGTAGCGAAACAAAAACGATGGCGTATAACCCATATTCTCAACAAATCAGAAGCAACTGCCAGGTCCAATCACCACCAGATCAACGTCGACCTAAGGCGTAAAAATATGAAAAGCAAATCCAAATGTCGAGAGATCAAACACCTAATACAGAACCACCCAATCGGGAACCACCAAAAGTTTCAGACAGGTACCCCTTCCAACATCATCTACGAGACCACAATCTCCAGTTCAAAAACACGATAAAGAAATAAAAAAAGTGCCCAAAAAAGTTCAAAAAAGAAAAAAGAAAAAGGTTCGACGCATTTGGAGTACCTACTCGCAGAACAACGCGAGAAATCACGCAAAAACCCGCCGATCCAGCGATCGGAAGGCGAACCTTACCTAAACGTTGGAGAAGAGGCGGAGAGAAAGCCGCCGAAGAATCAGGGGTTGAAGGAAGAGAGAAGGGACGGATGAAGAAGGGTTCCGGCGATGACTGAAAGTGGGGACGGAAGATAGAGAGTAGGGGGGGGGAGGAGAAGAGGAAGAGGGCGGGGAGGTAGGATTTAGGTGGAATAAGAGCGGGGCCGGTGGTCTCCGAGGCTACCGATCTCCTCCACGTGTCTCACCGGCGCTGGGTGCTCCCGTTCAGCTGTTCTTCCCAAACAGCGCACAGCCAATCGTGCCTCGCGTGGTGGCTCATTTTCCATCGGAAAACCATTTGCGGCCCCATCTTCTGCACCGCTTCCGCGGGCCCCACCGTTCAGGCCAATAACCGGTAGCCGCGACAGCTAGAGCCTGGGGAGAGGGGGCGATAAGTGGTTCCTGGTTTCGGTTCATTTATCCCTTTATCCGATGTACGGCGGTTCAGGCCTTCTTTTTTTTTTTTTTTTTTGTCAATAAATGCTTTTTTTTTTAAATATATCTGACTACTTTTGCTTTCCATATGGTTCCGATGTTCCTACGGAGATGTTTTGGTTAACGAGAACAGCAAATAAGACAAAGAAATAAGTGTAGGTTGCGTAACGGAAGAGATTTCTTATTTGACGCTGATATCATAATTCTCGTCGTGAAAGCGGCTCGGTCGGGACTCGGGAATGGTGGGTGGTATTTTATGGTGGGAATTATTTGGAGTTCTCTTTTATCGTTTGGAAAGCGCGTCATCACGGGCGTCGTTGGTTATGACCGTACGATCTAGAGCCGAATGATCCGGTCAGCTTACCGCTGGATTGAGCCCACCATCAAAAAACCGTGTGCATGGCATTCTAAATCGATATGCGGATGATGCCACGTGCCGGATGCACGTGCTTTTTAGCGGTTGGTGGAAAATTGCGTGCCGTGGGACGGATTCTTTGATCGGTAGTAATCACCGTTGGAAGTGGGCCGGACCGGTTTGGGCCACGTCCCAGCCCAAACCAACCCAACCTGAAACCCAATGGGCTAAATGTGAACAACTTGTTAAGACCAAAGAAAACGCTTGCTGCACCGCCCTTTCATACATCGGATACGTAAATTGATCATATGTGCATGCGGCGCGCATATGCCAAGATCTAATAGGTCTTATCATACATCGCATCATATGCGCAGATGGTGCAACAAGACTTTTCCATTAGCATTCCATTTTTTCAAATGTTAATGCAAAAATGAATAATATTTAGAATAATATATGCAAATTAGTTGATTTCAAGCTCCAAAAAAAAAATTGCACATGGTTAGCAAAAAAATTATGGTATAAATTAAAAAAGTTTTTTTTTTTTTTTTTAAGGTTTGAAGATTTCGGATTGAGTTTGGACTTGATTAAGAACAATTGCTTCAAGCCATCCTTCAACTTAGGCTTTGGGTTGGGTTATGTCTGGTCTAATAACAATCCGAGCTGAGTCCAAAACTTTTTTGAGCCTTGACTGGCAGCTTAAATCCAAACCAAATTAATTCGGACTTAATCTATGGCCCAACTCAAAATCAAATCAGCTCAATAGATTATAGGCTAACCTGAGCTCACTTCCAATCTTATTAAGAATCCTATGAATCATTGTAATTATCGTAGTTGTATCGAAATTTTACTCCCACAAAGTTTACTGCACCCGAATCTATATCACAAAATATTTTTTAAAAAATTAATTTTGCTCATGTCAAAGAACATAAATGAAGTATTGCTATAATTTCTAAATTTATCTTTTTATTAGATATATCAAGAATCTTTTTTATATATTTTAGACTTTTTCCAAATAATGATGAACTGAAATAATGTGGACTCTTATAACCTTAGTCTGACTCAAATTATCATGAGATAATGCTAGAGGTCCTTCTCAACCTTGATCATGTTACTATCTTCTATTATAAGCAACCATAGGTGGGTAAACTTGCATGTCATCGTCATGTGTCACCACCTCCTTCGAAATATCATCGATTAAGGCATCATCATCATCATCTTTGAGGGTGACTGCGAGGTAAAGGTGATGGCTCTAATGACATCTGATATGATGAAAATAATGGCTCATATAGGTAATGTGAACTATCAGCTATCTTAGAAGATATTGGTATCTTATTCAAGTATATGGCTTTTTGCCTATTTGCTGATGTTGCAAAAAAATTGCCGATGATCATCAATTGCTCCTAGGGCTGTAATCAAGTCGAGCCGAACTTTTTCGTGCCCAATCTCAGCTCGTTAACAAATATTCGAGCTCGAACTCGTTTAAATTTAAAAAATCATATTCAAGCTCGGCTCGAGCTCGATTACAAAAAGCTCGGGATTGACTCGAGCTTGGCTCGAGCTCGCTCATTTGGTATGATTAGAAAGTTAGACTCAGAAAAAGATCGTTTCAAGCTTGAGCTTGAATTGAGCTCATTTCAAGCTCGACTCAAATTAAGCTTGTTTACAGCTCGGCTCGAGAATTAAAAAAGAAAAAAAAAAGCTCGATTCTTAATCCCAAGTAGTAGTTAAAAAAGATGAAAAGACAGAAAAAATGAAAGGACATCTTGGCTCCTAATCGAGCCAACTCGCGAGCTTCTAATTGAGCCATCTCATGAGCTCTTAATCAAGCTGTCTCGTGAGCTCTTAATCGAATATGCTCTCGTGCTCAAGCTCGGCTCGTTTATCAAACAAGCTCTAAAATGAAACTCAAGCTCAGCTCGTTTATATGATGAGCCGAACACAAACGAACTTTTATCGAACCGAGCCTCGAGTAGCTTATGAGCAACTCGGCTCAATTACAGCTCTAATTGCACCCAACAAAGATCATTAAAAAGGCTTCCAGATCTCAAATTTATTCCAACATTTCATATCTCATATCTCTACTTCTAGCATAAAATATTTCAACAACTCGCACAAATAATCTCAAATCAGGCCTATATTTACCTCAAAATTTGCCATAAATGAGCTGGATTTGATGGAGGACACAAATTAGGGGAGGGAACCGATGGAGTGGGGGAGGCAAACATGGATGGAGCAAACACTGGACCTGGACAAGCTGGATCGAGCATTGGTGGCAGGGGAGGGGACCATGGTGTCCGGATGTTGGGAGGCATGGGAAGGAAATTAGAGTGAAGAGGCTAAGCATTGGGCTGTTGGGTCCTTGTAATTGGGGCGATAAGAAATTGTCACTTAGAATGATAGTTTTATATTTTTTTAGCTTTTTTTAAGAAATCCATGGAAAAAGTTGCTTGGAGTGATGATATTTATTTATTTATTGTTGCTGATTTAGTATTTTTTTTAAAAAATATCCTTGAAAAACATCATTTGGAGCAACGATTTTGATGTTAAGCGACATTTTCTAATTTCTTTTTAAAATTTTTAGCTGAAATTGTGGAAAAGAAGTGAAATTGTTTATTGGAGTGATATTTTTTCATGAAATCGACACTCTAGTTATCAATTTCACTTATTATTGTTGAAATAAAAAATAAAAAAAAGGGTAAATTCATCGCTTTTAGTTACCAATTCTTGAGTAGAAAACGTCACTTAAAGTTTTATCATGTCACCATGCGACCCTACTTCCCTACCAATATGGCTATTGATATGAGAAAAAATATCATAAATCTATAAATAGTTTGAAAAATAGCATAATAAGAAAAATAGTTGTTAAAAAGATATTATTTTTAAAAATCCTTTATTGAAAGGTTCCTCTTTTATGTGCCCTAAACCTTGGTTAAAAATATTAAGGGACATTTGGTTCATAGATTAAAAAATTCTATCCTAGCATTATATTACAAGGAATATAATTTCTTGATTTTAAATACTTGAAAATGTAGGATACTCATATTTGATTTGTACAGTAATTTGATTCAGAATGTTGGGTATCTTGTATTGTCAGAAGTCTGATTAGAAAATATATTAAAATTTTAAAAATACTTTTATGTTGAATTGAAATTATTTAATACATTATATAATATGATAATAATATTATATATTTATTTATTACAAAATATTAATACATATTATATTTGTAATATATATTATTTATTATATGATGTAATATAAAAAAGATAAAAATAAAAGAAAATTTAATTTTTTAAGAAAAATTTACCATGACTCTCGTTAGGAGTTTTATTTTGCTCTTAGTCTTCGTCCAAGACTTATTTTACTTTTTTAGGAGTCCTAATTTATCCTATTGTAGAAGTCTAATTTTTATCAATGTCGAATCAAACACTGATTCTATTCTATTATTTTTGGGAGTGTTTTGGTTCTGATCTAATTAAGAGTTCTAGATCAGTTTGCTTTATAAATAGGCATATAGTGTATTTCATTGAATCAATTACTTGAATAATAAAAATTACAAGAGATTATTCTCTTCTCCTATCTTGAAATTGTTGAATCGAAGACTGTTAAGAAGCTCATGCGACATCAGTAATTATTTTTCTTCCACTTGCTTACATCATTATATTATAAAATAAATACAATATTATTGAGGGGTAAAATCATTATTGCATTGATAATCGTGCGAAGGGGCTAAGATCAGCCCCATCCCCCCGCCCGCTACGTTACACCTATGAAGAACGACCCAACTAATATGGCCCGACGGGCCGAGCAACTTATGGTTCGGTTCTACCGAGCCATCCATAGCTCGCCCTCCTCGAGCTTCCATAGCTCGGCTCCCCCAAGCTTCCTATAGCTTGGCTTCCCCGAGCTTCCATAGCTCGGCTCCCCCGAGCTTCCCATAGCTCGGCTTCCCCCGAACTTCCATAGCTCGGCTCCCCCGAGCTTCCCATAGCTCGGCCTCCCCGAGCTTCCATAGCTCGGCTTCCCTGAGCGATCCATGACTCGATACTCACCTCCGTGGAACTCGGCGCGGGAGAGCCTAGGCCTATCGTAACAGAATCTCAAACAAAGAATCATATTGAGGAGTAGTCTAGGATATAGAATAACGGCCTAGGACCTACACACTCATCAGAGCTTAGGCCATCAGAGGGCCCTCCCAGCCATCGATCTTTTAACAGACAAGATATGGATCCCACCGGCTTCGTAACAGCTTGATTCGAATCCCAACAACCTTCGAACCTTTCATAAGGCGCTCAAGATTCAGGTGATTGCCTATAAATACGACATTCCCAGATTCTCTCAGGTAGGCGCTAACAGCCCCCGGCTCACTCACACTCTCACTCTCACTCTCACTCTCACTCTTACTCTCCTCCACTGCTCGTCGGTGCTCCCCTGGAGCTCCCGATTGGCCACCCCTGGAGAGACTTTCCGAAGAGATCCCTCTCTTCACTTTCTGTTGATCACCGATCCCCGCTGACTTAAGCGTCGGAGGGTCTTCCGCGGAGGGCCACCCCCAACGCCTCTCACGTAAGGACTTCTGTGCAGGTCCGCCCAGGAGGAAGCCCTGATCAGGAGACCGGCCGTGCCCGAGTCGGAGGACAGATCCCGGCGGTAACAGATTGGCGCTAGAGGAAGGGCTTCAAGTCCCATTAAAACTTGAAGAAAGGAGACAAGGATCTCGATCTGGAGTAGAACCTCTCCAATGGCTAATTGAAGAAGAGCAACCTCTGAAGCCCAGGACCAGGTCGTCACTCAAAGATCTTATCCGACAGGCAATGCAGCGCCGCAGCCGCCGCCAGTTGAGACCCCATCACCACCAGCCATCCCGGTGACCCAGGACCAGTTCGCCACGCTGGTCCAGCAGGTCCAAGCCCTGACCCACCTGGTTCAGGAGCGCTTCACAGCTGCCCCTGCTCCACGCCTTCATGAGGAAGCCACAACTCCTTTCTCTCCGGCCACCTCCTCCTCTGGTCCGCATGAAGCCGCGGACCTCCCACACCGACCCAAAGGGGACAAATCGGTCCCGCGAGGCGGCTACAACAGGGATCCTCCCAGATCTCGACGAGCTCGGACCCTTTCCCCGGTGTCCTCCCGCCATGATTTGACGCCGTCCCTGCGCTCTCCTCGCCCAGCTCCTCCTCTTACATCTGAAGAGGAGATCCGTCGATAAATCTGGGAGATGCGTCAGGAACTGGATGCCGCCAAGCAGGCCCATCCGCCTCAGCCCAAGGCGGAGCAGGGCATCCCTTTCTCCAAAGGGATCATGGAGGAAGTGATTCCTTCCCATGTCAAACTACCCGCCGTCGAGCCCTACCACGGCTCTTCTGACCCGGATGATCATCTCAGCAGGTTCCGATCAATAATGATGTTCCATGGAGCATCCGATGCAATCCTCTGCCGCGCCTTCCCCTCCATCCTCAGAGGATCTGCCCGAACCTGGTTCAACGCCTTGAAACCAGGTTCCGCTGATTCATTCGACGAGCTAAGCCGTCTTTTTATTGACCAGTTCGTCAGTAGCCACCGTCACCGGTGGAGATCCGACTCTTTCTTCGAAGTTAAGCAAAGAGAGGGGGAGTCCTTGAGAAACTACCTTAGCCGTTTCAACAAGGCCATGCTAGAGGTGGACCATCTTAATCATGAGGTGGCTATGTTCGCCTTGGCGGGGGGAGTTTCGAAAGAGAGCGACTTCTACCTGGCGATGGAAGTCAGCTACCATCCAAACCTCTTCGATATGATGGCCCTAGCAGACAAATACGCCAGGGTCAAAGAATCGCGGAGAGTTGCCTGCGCCGAGCTAGCGAAGAAGAAAGAACCTAATGGTTCTGACAGGCACCGACCCGTCCGTCGGCCAAGTCCGCATCGTCGCCAAAGAGCTCCCCCACCGCCGCCGAGAAATCGCTCCCGAAGCCCGCCCAAGCGATTCGACCGGTACACTTCGCTCACCGTAACCAGGGCACAAATTCTCATGGAGATAGAGCGCCAGCTCCCCTGGCCAGCTCCTCTCCGAGGGAACCCAACCCGGAGGGACCCCACCAAATACTGCCGCTACCACCGGGAGCACGGCCACGACACCGAGTGTTGGCATTTGAAGAATGAGATTGAGAGGCTGATTCAACGGGGCCGACTGAACCAGTTCAGGAGGGCACCCGAGCCAGGACAAGGGGGGATCGCCAGCCCGAGCTTCAACAGTCTCCTCCTCCACCAAATCCGCCGGTAATCGGCCACATTAACATGATCGAGGAAGCCGGTGGCTCGAGCTCCAGAAATGATGATGAAGGATCGGTGCCAAAGAAAGCGCGGACATGCGAGCTCTCCTTCTCCGACGACGATCTCCGAGGGATACAGTTCCCCCATGACGATGCACTAGTTGTATCCCTCAATTTAAATGACTATGATGTAAGCTGGATCCTCGTTGACAGTGGAAGTTCTGTGAATGTTTTGTACCTCGATGTGTTTGCCAAGATAAGACTGCTCATGGAAAACCTTCGAGCCGTGGATTCCACCCTAATGGGATTCACAGGCAACGTCATCGTCCTAGAAGGGGTCGTAACCTTAACGGTTCGCGCAGGAACTTGGCCTCTGGTGGCCACTGTTCACACGGACTTCCTAGTAACTAAACTCGGATCGCCCTACAACGCAATATTTGGGAGACCCGGCCTGATGTCCCTCAAAGCGATTGTCTCCATCCCACACTTGTCTATGAAATTTCCCACCGGGCGGGGAGTTGGAGTAGTCCAGGGAAGCCAAACCATGGCTCGACAGTGCTTCGTCACTAGCCTTCAGTCTAGAATGCCGGAGGTTGATGGGCTGGATGCTCGGGAGGACTTCGCCGAGCAACGGGGGGAACCAGTCGAGGAACTGGAAGAAGTGCCGCTGGACGAGGCTCATCTCGATCGAACCATAAAGATTGGGTCGCTGCTGAAAGGCGAACCTCGGCGGGAGCTGATCGACTTCCTCCGAAGCAACGCCGATGTTTTCGCTTGGTCCGCCTCCGACATGCTGGGAATCAGTCCCGAGGTTCTCGTTCACCGCCTTAACGTGGACGAGATGTACCGGCCCGTCAAACAAAAGAAGAGGAGCTTTGCCCCAGAGCGGTAGAGGGCCATTGAAGAGGAGGTCGATAAACTCATCAAGGCTAACTTCGTCCGGAAGGTAAATTACCCAAATTGGTTGTCAAATGTCGTCATGGTGAAGAAGTCGAACGGTAAGTGGCGGATTTGCATCGACTTCATTGACCTCAACAAAGCATGCCCGAAGGACAGCTTCCCTCTCCCCCGGATTGATCAACTTGTGGACGCCACCTCAGGTCATCAAATGCTGACGTTCATGGATGCATACTCTGGCTAAAACCAGATTCAGATGACCCCAGAAGATAAAGAAAAGACCGCCTTCATAACCGACCGAGGTACTTACTGTTACCGTGTTATGCCTTGCGGTCTTAAAAATGCAGGATCCACCTACTAAAGGCTGGTCAACAAAGTATTCAAGGAGCAAATCGGCCGGAACATGGAGGTGTATGTCGACGACATGCTGGTCAAAAGCAAAGAAGCATCACAGCACATCGAGGACCTCTTGGAAAGCTTTGCAACACTTCACAAGTATCAGATGAAGCTCAATCCGACTAAGTGCACCTTCGGCGTTAACTCTAGGAAGTTCCTCGGCTTCATGGTCTCCCAGCGGGGCATCGAAGCTAACCCCCAGAAGATCCAAGCTCTTCAATAGATGGCGCCTCCGGCATCTATTAAAGAAGTCCAATGCCTAACTGGGAGGATAGCGGCTCTCAACCGCTTCGTGGCGCGCTCAGCCGAAAGATGCCTCCCCTTCTTCAAAACTCTCCGGTCGGCTAAGAACTTCCAATGGACCCCCGAGTGTCAAAAATCATTCCAAGATCTCAAGAAGTACCTCGGCTCCTCCCCACTCCTCAGCAGTCCAAATCCTGGTGAGACACTATTCCTGTATCTGGCTGTTTTAGATGGTGCCGTTTGCTTGGTGCTGGTCAGAGAAGAAAACAAGGTCCAGAAGCCAATCTATTATGTCAGCAAGCTACTCCGTGATGCGGAGACAAGGTATAGCCAGATCGAGAAGATGGTGTTGGCCTTGATCACCTCAGTTTGGAAGTTGCGGCCATACTTCCAGGCCCATTCTGTGACAGTCCTGACTGACCAACCCATCAAGGTGGTGGTCCACCGCCCAGAGACATCAGGGAGAATGACTAAGTAGGCCATCGAGCTGAGCGAACATGATATCCGTTTTCAGCCTCGCCCGGCCATCAAAGCTCAGGTGCTAGCCAATTTCCTCCTCGAGTGTACCATCCCAGAGGACGACTCCACCCTCGACACCCCCGAGAAACCAAAAGCTGGCGCCCGGTGGCTCCTTCATGTCGATGGGTCATCCAACGCTCATCGCTCTGGTGCTGGCTTGGTTCTCACCAGTCCAGAGGGGGTGACCTTTGAATATGGCGTCCGCTTCTCCTTCCCAGCCTCCAACAACGAAGCTGAGTATGAAGCCCTGCTGGCCGGTCTTCGGATCGCCCGCATCCTTAAGGTGGAGAAACTTAATGCCTTCACCGACTCCCAGCTAGTGGCGGGTCACGTACAAGGGGAGTTTGAAGCTCGGGAACCGAACAAGATCCGATATCTCCAAGAGGTTCGGAGCCTGCTCTCCCATTTCCCTGAGTTTGAGATTATTCAGATTCCTAGATCTGAAAATGCCCATGCCGACCTGCTGTCTTGGTTGGCAACGGCGAAATCTATGGACACCGAGCAAAAATTCCACCTAGAGATCTTAGAGAGACCCAGTGTCGCGGAAGCCGACCGAGTAATGCAAGTTGAGGCCGAGCCATCATGGTTCAACCCCGTCCTGAGGTACCTCAAGGAAGGGTCACTTCCGTTCGACCGGAGAGAAGCCAGAAGGCTAAAGCTACAGGCCACCCATTATGTGTTGATCGACGATCAGCTCTACAAACGGTCCTTCTTCATGCCATTGCTCAGGTGTCTTCGCCCGTCTGAAGCAGATTATGCCCTCCGCGAAGTGCATGAGGTGATTTGCGGCAACCATCTGGGAAGCCGGTCCCTATGTCACAAGGTGCTTCGTCAAGGCTACTATTGGCCAACCATGCAGAAGGATGTAGACGACCTTGTCCGAGCTTGCGACCCATGCCAGAGGCACTCAAGCATTCAGAGGCTCCCCTCTGCTAGCCTGGTTCCCATATCCTCCGCTTGGCCCTTTGCCAAGTGGGGGATGGACATCCTCGACCCGTTTCCTCTCGCCACAGGACAGCGGAAATTTCTATTCGTCGCCATCGATTATTTTACTAAATGGGTCGAGGCAGAGGCAGTTGCACAAATAACCGAAGCACAGGCCAAGGATTTCGTATGGAGGTCCATCATCTACCGCTTCGGCCTCCCGCACACTATAATCACTGACAACAGCAGGCAATTCGACAATCCGAAGTTTCGCCAGTTCTATGAGGAGCACGGGATCCGTCACCACCTTACCTCGGTCGGGCATCCACAAGCCAACGGAGCAGCCGAAGTAACCAACCGGACCTTGCTTCAAGGGATCAAAGCTCGGCTCTCCAGGGCCCAAGGCAGGTGGGCAGACGAATTGCACCATGTCCTGTGGGCCTACCGCACCACCCCGAGGGTACCCACAGGAGAAACCCCATATCAGATGGCCTTCGACACAGAGGCCATTATCCCCGTGGAGATAGGGCTTCCTTCTCTGCGAGTGGAAAGCTACTCGGAGGAAGCCAGCGAGGAGCAGCTCCGTACCAACCTCGACCTGATAGAGGAGGTTAGAGAGAAAGCTCGGATCAGAGTGGCTGCCTATCAGCAAAGGGTGGCCCGCTACCATGCCTCCAGAGTCAAAGGGAAAGCTTTCCTACCTGGCGACCTCATTCTCCGGAAAGCGTCTATCTCCAAACCGCTGGAACAAAGAAAGCTGGCACTAAACTGGGAAGGCCCTTACCAAGTAGCTGAGATCGTCGGACCGGGGACCTACAAGCTGCAAGATCTAAGCGGGAGACTCATCCTTCGGACCTGGAACTCAGACAATCTCTGCAAGTACTACCAGTAGGGTACGCCCTCTGCAGGCTCGCTCCCATATATTTTTGTCGGCGCAATGTTTTATAATTCATGACATAAATCACCACAAGTTATATCACCAAAAATCGCGAAAAGAAACAGGTGCTGCTTACTAATCCTCGGCACGACCGAGTAACCTGTTCAAGCAGGAAATTCTCCGAACCTCGGCTGGGTCGAGCAAAAAATCTTCGAACCTCGGCTGGGCCGAGCAAAAATCTCTGAACCTCGGCTGGGCCGAGCAACTAATCTCCGAACATCGGCTGGGCCGAGCAATAATTCTTCGAACCTCGGCTGGGCTGAGCAACTAATCTCCGAACCTCGGCTGGGCCGAGCAAAAATCTCCGAACCTCGGCTGGGCCGAGCAACTAATCTCCGAACCTCGGCTGGGCCAAGCACTAATTCTCCGAACCTCGGCTGGGTCGAGCAACTAATCTTCGAACCTCGGCTGGGCCGAGCACTAATTCTCCAAACCTCGGCTGGGCCGAGCAACTAATCTCCAAACCTCGGCTGGGCCGAACAAAAATCTCCGAACCTCGGCTGGGCCGAGCAACTAATCTCCGAACCTCGGCTGGGCCAAGCAATAATTCTCCGAACCTCGGCTGGGCCGAGCAACTAATCTCCGAACCTCGACTGGGCCGAGCAACTAATCTCCGAACCTCGGCTGGGCCGAGCAATAATTCTTTGAACCTCGGCTGGGCCGAGCAACTAATCTCCGAACCTCGGCTGAGCTGAGCAAAAATCTCCGAACCTCGGCTGGGCCGAGCAACTAATCTCCGAACCTCGGCTGGGCTGAGCAACTAATCTCCGTACCTCGGCTGGGCCGAGCAAAAATCTTCGAACCTCGGCTGGGCCGAGCAAAAATCTCCGAACCTCGGCTGGGCCGAGCAACTATTCTCCGAACCTCAGCTGGGCCGAGCAATAATTCTCCGAACCTCGGCTGGGCCGAGCAACTAATCTCCGAACCTCGGCTGGGCCGAGCAACTACTCTTCGAACCTCGGCAGGGCCGAGCCATGATTCTCCGAATCTCGGTTGGGTCGAGCAACGAGTCTCCGAATCTCGCTTAGACCTAGCGATGAATTCTAGAAGCCCTGGTTAAAGCCAGAGTGCATAAAGCCCCAGTAAAAACCGAGACACGCAAACCCCGATTAAAGCCGAAGGACTTCCGAATAGTCCCTAGAACTTTGGTCGGTTTGAAAAAATGCACGTTATGCAAAGCCACTGACAGACACAAAGTATGCGCCTTTAGGCCTCGCCAGGCCCTACACGGTCGCCCATGGGCCCCAGAAAAAAACCAGGGAATTCCCCCTGCTGCTAAATCCCCGAAATCTTACTAACCAAACGCCTATCTCGCTCCACGGACGAGATCACGACTCAGCGCGTAAACCAATGGGGCCACCCAGACCCCCCGACAGTTCAAACAGAAATGAGTGGTTTTTCTATGAGCTAAACGACGATCTCAGAGAACAAGAAGTTGTCAAAAAAGGCCTTTTTTATTGATTGAAAAGGTAGATACAAAAAGAAAAAGAGAAAAATGATAGAAAAAAAGAAGGTGGCCCTTGCAGGGGCCTAACGTCTCCCGCCAGGTGCTGCCGGGTCTTCCAAACGCTGGGACAGCTCGGTGACTCGTTGGTGGAGGGATGCTATCTCCTCCTTCTGCTGGTCCACGACCCGGCGCAGGGCTTCAGCCTGTTGGGAATTGTATCCTAAAGCCAATCATTTGATGATTGTGCTGATGTAAATTGTATATAAATTGATATATTAATAAAAGTTATTTGGCAGTTTATTCATTACAAGAACATCTTTTTAATACTCCTGAAAGTAATGAAGCCCTTAGGATCTTCCTCACGATAAAGAAGGATTTATCTTAGAAGGTCCTTAAAAGAGTTTGTGACCAAATGATATACTATGACAGGGCCATAGTACTATCAATTATAGGATGTTGTATATCATATTTGTTGGTTATCCTCTTAACCAAGGAGTGTAGAGACACAGGTATGACATACAGGTGAAAGTGTAGGAGTACATTTCACCGAACGTGACTCATTTCTGGATACTCTGCTATCAAGAGTTAATCCGAGAAGATATAGGTATAAGTATCCTTCAGACCTGAAGATCACAACCAGTGGCTTACAAGCAACTCATTGTACTTAGGTGCCGGACCACTTGGATTTCTAATCTAGCTACGAAAGGTTACTGGGTGCAGTCAAGTACTTGTGGTAGTCAGTTGTGGATCAAGATGGAATTTGACCTATCCCATTAAAAGGAAAAATGCTTGTGTTTCAATTTAGCAAGACCTTGGCCAAGGCACTTCATGTGAAAGTCACATGATCACTAAAGTTGAAATCACTTTATGGATTTGCTATTTAGAGTTGACAGGCTCTTAAGCCATCCTTAGCATTTGTGGTCAAGAGGATGAATTATACGGTAACTATTTCTTAGGGTTCTTGGAGTTTGCTCGGCAACTCTTCGACCTATCCGGACATCGGGTTTCATTGCTAGATGGGCACATCGATTAGTATAGAAAGTTGTTTCTATGCTACCGGCTTAGGTTCGAACCTAGAGAGTCACACGCATAGAAGTTTTCTAGGATGATCTATTTGCTGATCAACAATTGAGAATCGTATATGATTTAATTAATCAATTTGATTGATTAAATTATCTCAATTGGGTTAAGTACAATTGAATAAGATTCAATTTGGTTTAAGTCTATTAGAAGGACAAGTCAATTTCAAATATTGATTTGAAATTAGACTTGATTTGAATTTAAATAGATTCAGGACTAGCCAAATTTGATTTGGGCTTGGACCATGATCTATGTGGGTTAAGTCAAATAAATTCAGATCAGAACCCAAACCTCTCGAATATGGATCTCATATGATGAGATGGCTAAAATCTCATCTCATAAGATAGAATTTAATGCATGACATTTATTTACCGAACGTCGGATTTATCCCTCATCTCTTTGGTTTTCTTCGAACGATGGAACTAAATCAAACGCCGCGACTCCTTGGTTTTCTCCGAACATCAGAATTAAACCAAGCGCCGTGCCTTCGGCGTCTCTTCGCTTTTGCCAAACAATAGATTTTAAATGTTAGAATTAAATGTCAAGGCTAAATCGAGACTATAAATAGAGGGCATTCCCTCACCAGAGAACACAGAACAAAAAAATAGAACAACAATACACGATTTGTCGTGGATTGTAATTCTAAATTTTTATGGATTGTAATTCTAAAATGTTAGAATAGAAAATTCTGGTGATTCTGGTGTTAGCAGAAGCCTGGTGGATCTTGAAGGAAGATTCAAGTGAGAGGATTCAAGATCAGCAAAGCTATTTTTTGCGAGCTAGCACTCCCGGAAATCTGATCATTCGGGGCTTCGCATGGACGATACTAGAGGCCGGATGATTGAATGGCTGCAGAGCAATAAGGATTTACCTACTGTTCTTAAGGTAAGTGATTTGATCCCTAGATCTTAAGGCAGGCTTCAAGATAATAGTGTGACTAGTCATCTTGAAGATCAAGATATGATCTTGATATTTTTATATGCATATTTTAGATCAAACGACCCTGAATATATAGGCAAAGATATGATCTTGATGCATATTAGATAGATTAATATGTAATCTTTTAATTTCTGCAATGATAATAGTTATCAATTTTTAAAAATATGCATGCCTCGGAGACTATTTCTCCCTACAAATGGTATCAGAGCCATGGTTTCGTTAATGATCTAATTTATTGCATGTAAATTAATATTCTCATTAATTGTGTAATTATGGCTAAAACTTATCACAAGGCCATATGGTCACAGGTGGATTGAAAATCTGAATTACCCATTCAATGAGGTATTCGTGCGATTGTTTTATCATTGATGCTTTGTTTAAAGAAAATTTAAATTGTGCTTTGGCATCAAAACATAGATTACACACACTCTCAAAAGATATTTTATATTTGATACATATTGATGTTGTATAAAACCATAATATTTGCATGTTTAGTATAAAAACATAGATATGATATATGATGGCATGATGTCCATGTTATAAAACATACAAATATTTATGAGAGTTTTATTTGAATGTCAAATATTAGTTCATAATTTTTTTTTTAGATATGATCTAAATATAGGAATTATGAGTAGTAACATTATGCTTGATTGAAATATATGACATGTTAACATGAAATATATTTAATCATTTGGGTTAGCTAAATTGGGTCCATAAAGGGTTAGACTATAAGGTTTAAATCAACTGGACTAAAAGAGTATTTGTTCAAATCTAATTAGATTAGGTTAAGAATGCTCTAAATCAAACAATAGTTGTAGTTGATCAAGTCCTTCTCTTTGATTAAACCAAATGGAAGTAGATTAGGCTCCGTGGTTGAGCATGAATCTATTAGATGGTCAAATCAGAATTGGTTAACCATATGATGTCAAGGTGGGATGGCAAGTTGCTCTAGGATCAACGATCGAATGGTTTTTAATTGGGAGCTACTCGTATTGATGCGTCTTTAACGAGTTAATGGCATATCCCTCCCATCGATCTCTCTCATCTGGTCATTGTGGTGAACCATTTATGATTCAGATCATTTACCTGATTCGGGTTGACCCATGCCTGTAAGGATATCAGTATGACTGATTTAGGTGCCACTTAACCTGACTTAATCTTGTTTCATTCTACCGATTTCATAGATTCAGTGGGAGAACTTGATTAGTCAATTTATCTTTATATTATTAAAATCCTCTAAAATTATTAGGTCCTTAAAATAAAATAGTTATATGATAACTAGATCATAGCCTCCCATTAAGGTGGGTGATAATGAGTCCGATGTCTTGATAATCATTGGAGGCACTCCATGCCTGGTGCTTGTCAACCATCGGAATTATCATTCATTATATGATAAGTCAGCGTAACTATTAAATAAACAGTCAGGTGAGCCAAGCTTCACTCGGGCTTGGTTGTCTATTGATAGGTTACACTGATTATATCATTTAATGGTTGGACCTAACCAGAACTTTCAGTGGAGGCACTTCATGCCTGCTGAAGAGGTATATGGTGCAAAACTGAACACTAAGAATTGTTTGGGAAAACAATTGGTTTTGAACCTACTCTTAGATGCATATGGGTTAGCCAAGCTTTACTTGGGCCTGTATATAGTTTATGTAGATCTTAGTGCCCGCTAAAGAATTAAGAATAATTCTTCAAATTGGGGTGTAGAGGCTGCCAATTTGAACAAAATAGTGGAAGAATCTTTAGACTAAAGTCCAAGTCTTTAGACTGAATCAATTTATATACTAATAAACTTTAGTTTTTTCTTATGCAGAACATGGCCACTAATTTATCATTAAGGTTCCTATTGGATAGTGACAAATTGAATGGTTCCAATTTCAATAGCTGGTTCAGAAAACTTAAGATCGTCCTTGAGCATGAGAGGATTCTATATATTCTGAATAATCCTGCATCAAAGATACCTGATGCAAACACCCAAAGTTCTGAGAGAGACACTTATCAGAAGTGGCTCAATGATAGAACTAGCGTGCATTGTATCATGTTAGCAGCAATGAATGATGAATTCGGTCGCCGGTTTGAGAATGCTCAGCCAGAAGAAATCATTCAAGCGTTGAATGAATCTTTCGGCACACCCGACGATGTTGAAAGGCACAAGACTAGTTGTGCTATTTTCAATGCTCGAATGAGAGATGGATCTCCTGTCACTGATCATGTATTGTACATGATCGAGAAGATAGAACTCCTAAACAAGCTTGGCTTTCCCTTACATGAGCAGTTGGGAAAAGATGCGATCCTGAATTCCTTGCCTCCATCCTTCCGACCTTTCCTTGCTCATTTTCGAATGACAAAGCCTGCAGTCAACTACCACGGTTTGTTGGGGTTGTTACAGAACTTTGAGAAGGATAACCAGATCTTTAAGGGTTTGGTTAATGTGGTTGAAGGATCTAAGGTAGGGCGTAAACCCTTTGGGAAAGGGAAGAAGAAAAAGAATAATAAAAGGGTGCAACATGCTAGGACATCTATAAGGGGTCAGATGCAGAAGAAGAAAGTTGATAAAAGTCAAGTTGAATGCTTTCACTGCAAGATGCAAGGGCACTGGAAGAGGAACTGTCCTCTTTACATTGCCACACTTGATCCAAACAGGCCAAAGAAGAAAAAGGAGCAAGATATTGCTCAACAAGGTATTTATATGATAACACCTTGTAATTTTTCTATATATGATAATCAGACCTGGGTATTGGATACCGGGAGTCCTTTTAATATTTGCAATTCATTGCAGGGACTACAGGTCACCAGAAGATTTGAGGACAATGAAAGATTCCTAAATATCGGCGATGGAAGATTAGTTCCAATACTGGCATTAGGAGTTCTTGAAATAGTTTTCAATAGAAATGTCATTATACTAAATGATTGTCATTTTTGCCCAACGTTCTTATTGAACGTAATTTCTGTAGGCCTTCTGGCCAAAAATAATTATGAAATTTCAATAAAGGATGTTACTTTGAATATCATTATGAATGGAGTCACTATAATGATTGGGCATTTATCTAATGACATTTATATATTATCACAGCCTGTAAATGTAGTGTACCAATCAAGTAAGTGCCCTAGAACAACTGATGTCATAGATATTTATCTTTGGCACCATCGGCTGGGTTATATCAACAAGAACAGATTAAACAGGTTAACTCAGGAGGGCATCCTTTGAGTTGATGATTGTGAATCATTAACTACCTGTGAATCATGTCTTCTTGGTAAAATGACCAAGTCATCTTTTACTGGAAAAGGTGAAAGAGCCAAAGAGCTATTGGGTCTAGTACATACTGATGTATGTGGACCAATGAGCACTTATGCCAAAGGTGGATACTACTACTTCATTATATTTACAGACGACCTTTCTAGGTTCGGTTATATCTATCTTATGCGACATAAATCTGAATCGTTTGAAATGTTCAAACTATATCATAAAGAAGTAGAAAAACAATCAGGAAAATGTATTAAGACCCTTCGATTAGATCGAGGAGGCGAATACCTTTCCAATGAATTTGTGACATATTTAAAGGAGAATGGGATTCTCTCCCAACGGACTCCTCCTGGAACACCGCAACATAACGGTGTATCGAAAAGAAGGAATCGAACTCTATTAGACATGGTTTGGTCCATGATGGGTTTTACAAGCTTGCCAATATCATTTTGGGGATACGCATTAGAATCAACTTGTCATATTCTTAATAAGGTTCCAAGTAAGTATGTTTCTAAAACTCCACATAAGATGTGGTATGGACATAAACTGGTTATTACCTATCTGAGAGTCTGGGGGTATCCGGCTTATGTGAAACGTGCAAAATCAGACAAACTTGAACCCAAATCTGACAAATGTTTTTTCATCGGCTATCCGAAAGAAACAAAAGGATATTACTTCTACAATACTGAAGAACAAAAGTTGTTCATTAGTAATAGAGCAGTTTTTCTTGAAAAGGAGTTCCTTAGTAAAGGAACAAATAGCTCTAATGTTGAACTTGAGGAAGTTCATTAAGTAGAAGGAACAACACAAACCAGTGAACCCCTAGAATCTGAGTTGATTAAATCAAACTCAAAACCCATTTTAGATGCACCATTAAGGCGATCTGGTAGAGTACCACATCAACCGGACAGATACTTGGGTTTCTTGGTCCAAAACGATGATCCTGTTGAACTCGATGAGAACAACGAGGATCCGATCACCTATATGGATGCTATGCAAAGGACTGACTCTAATAAATGGCTTGATGCCATGAAATCCGAACTTGATTCCATGAAGAATAATAATGTATGGACATTAGTTGATCCACCCGAAGGGATAAAACCCATAGGGTGTAAATGAGTTTTCAAGAGGAAAAGAGGCGCAGACGGAAAGGTAGAGACCTATAAAGCACGTATGGTTGGCAAGGGGTATCATCAACGTTATGGTATTGACTATGACGAAACATTTTCTCCTATGGCAATGCTGAAATCTATTCGGATTATGCTAGCTATAGCAGCACACTTCGATTATGAAATTTGGCAGATGGATGTTAAAACCGCTTTTCTAAATGGTGATTTAGAAGAACAGGTGTATATGATACAGCCTGAAGGTTTTATATCTGAAGACGAGTCTAAAGTGTGCAGGCTACAGAAGTCTATTTATGGACTTAAGCAAGTATCAAGGAGTTGGAACATACGATTTGATAAAGTGATCAAATCTTATGGCTTTATTAAGAATAAAGAAGAACCTTGCATTTTTAAATGGGCTAACGATTCTATTATTGTATTTCTTATATTATATGTGGATGATATTCTCTTAATCGGGAATGATATCCCTGCATTACAAGGAATAAAGACATGGTTATCATCACAATTCTCCATGAAAGATCCGGGAGAAGCATCATACATCCTAGGGATGAAGATCTATAGAGATAGATCTAAGAGGATGCTAGGTTTATCCCAATCTACGTACATTGACACAGTGCTAAAGAGGTTTAGCATGGAGAATTCCAAGAAATGCTATCTTCCGATAGGCCATGGAATTCATCTTTCTAAGAAGGATTGTCTGACAACTCCTAATGAAAGAGAACGTATGAGTCGAATTCCATATGCTTCGGCAGTAGGATCGATTATGTACACCATGACATGTATAAGACCAGATGTGGCATACTCACTAGGAGTAGTGAGTAGATACCAATCTGATACAGAAGAAAAACACTGGCAAGTTGTTAAGACAATCCTTAAGTATTTAAGAAATACTAAGGACCAGTGGTTAGTCTATGGAGAGTCTGATTTGAAACTTGTTGGATATACTGATTCCAGTTTTCAATCAGATCATGATGATAGCAAAAGTGTATTGGGTTTCGTATTTATCCTAAATGGTGGAGCTGTTTGCTGGAAAAGTTCCAAGCAACATACAGTGGCAGATTCGGTGTGCGAGGCAGAGTACATCGCTGCATCAGATGCTGCGAAAGAAGCTGTGTGGCTGCGAAAGTTCATCTCCGAGCTTGGAGTGACACCTTCCATAGATGAACTAGTCCTGTTATACAGTGATAGCACTGGTGCCATAGCTCAAGCAAAGGAACCACGAGCACATCAGCGCACCAAGCACATACTGCGCCGGTTTCATCTTATTCGAGAGATAATAGACCGAGGTGACATAAATCTTCAGAAGATTGATGGAAAGGAAAACCTAGGTGACCCATTTACTAAAGCACTCAGCATCAAGGAGTTTGACAACTATAAGTTGAAGATGGGTATTAGATACTGTAATGAGTGGCTTTAGGCTAAGTGGGAGTTTGTTGAGAATTGTATCCTAAAGCCAATCATTTGATGATTGTGCTAATGTAAATTGTATATAAATTGATATATTAAGAAAAGTTATTTGGCAATTTATTCATTACAAGAACATCTTCTTAATACTCCTGAAAGTAATGAAGCCCTTAGGATCTTCCTCACGATAAAGGAGGATTTATCTTAGAAGGTCCTTAAAAGAGTTCGCGACCAAATGATATACTATGACAGGGCCATAGTACTATCAATTATAGGACATTGTATATCATATTTGTTGGTTATCCTCTTAACCAAGGAGTGTAGAGACACTGGTATGACATACAGGTGAAAGTGTAGGAGTACATTTCACCGAACGTGACTCATTTCCGGATACTCTGCTGTCAAGAGTTAATCCGAGAAGATATAGGTATAAGTATCCTTCAGACCTGAAGATCACAACCAGTGGCTTACAAGCAACTCATTGTACTTAGGTGCCGGACCACCTGGATTTCTAATCCAGCTACAAAAGGTTACTGGGTGTAGTCAAGTACTTGTGGTAGTCAGTTGTGGATCAAGATGGAATTTGACCTATCCCATTAAAAGGAGAAATGCTTGTGTTTCAATTTAGCAAGACCTTGGCCAAGGCACTTCATGTGAAAGTCACATGAACACTAAAGTTGAAATCACTTTATGGATTTGCTATTTAGAGTTGACAGGCTCTTAAGCCATCCTTAGCATTTGTGGTCAAGAGGATGAATTATACGGTAACTATTTCTTAGGGTTCTTGGAGTTTGCTCGGCAACTCTTCAACCTATCCGGACGTCGGGTTCCATTGCTAGATGGGCACATCGATTAGTATAGAAAGTTGTTTCTATGCTACCGGCTTAGGTTCGAACCTAGAGAGTCACACGCATAGAAGTTTCCTAGGATGATCTATTTGCTGATCAACGATTGAGAATTGTATATGATTTAATTAATCAATTTGATTGATTGAATTATCTCAATTGGGTTAAGTACAATTGAATAAGATTTAATTTGGTTTAAGTCTATTAGAAGGACAAGTCAATTTCAAATATTGATTTGAAATTAGACTTGATTTGAATTTAAATAGATTCAGGACAAGCCAAATTTGATTTGGGCTTGGACCATGATCTATGTGGGTTAAGTCAAATAAATTCAGATCAGAACCCAAACCCCTCGAATATGGATCTCATATGATGAGACGGCTAAAATCTCATCTCATGAGATAGAATTTAATGCATGACATTTATTTACCGAACGTCGGATTTATCCCTCATCTCTTTGGTTTTCTCCGAACGATGGAACTAAACCAAATGCCGCGACTCCTTGGTTTTCTCCGAACATCGGAATTAAACCAAGCGCCGCGCCTTCGGCGTCTCTTCGCTTTTGTCAAACGATGGATTCTTAAATGTCAGAATTAAATGTTAAGGCTAAATCGAGACTATAAATAGAGGGCATTCCCTCACCAAAGAACATAGAACAAAAAATAGAACAACAATACATGATTTGCCATGGATTGTAATTCTAAATTGTCGTGGATTGTAATTCTAAAATGTTAGAATAGAAAATCTTGGTGATTCTGGTATTAGCGGAAGCCTGATGGATCTTGGAGGAAGATTCAAGTGAGAGGATTCAAGATCAGCAAAGCTATTTTTCGCGAGCTAGCACTCCCGGAAATCTGATCATTCGGGGCTTCGCGTGGACGATACTAGAGGCCGGACGATTGAACGGCTGCAGAGCAATAAGGATTTACCTACTGTTCTTAAGGTAAGTGATTTGATCCCTAGATCTTAAGGCAGGCTTCAAGATAATAGTGTGACTAGTCATCTTGAAGATCAAGATATGATCTTGATGTTTTTATATGCATATTTTAGATCAAACGACCCTGAATATATAGGCAAAGATATAATCTTGATGCATATTAGATAGAGTAATATGTAATCTTTTAATTTCCGCAATGATAATAGTTATCAATTTTTAAAAATATGCATGCCTCAGAGACTATTTCTCCCTACACAGCCTTCCTCACGGAAATGGTGAGGTACTCCTCAACTGCCTTCTCGAGCCACTCATGACTTGCGAAGGCGGATGCTAAGGACATAGCGTCGACCAGCACGGCGGTGCGGCCCCCCTGAGAGCCTCTATGACCGCCGTTGGACGATTTCCCCCCACCTTAAGAGGCCATATTGGTAGTTGTTTAGAGGCTAACCGAAAGGATGGTAAGCACCAGCATCCCGTTCGCCCGTATTTATACCCCTCAGGCGGGTATCTCGATCCGTCGGTCATAAATACCGACCCATGAGGATTCGCCACGTGTTGTCGCTCTGACGGGCGCCCACAGGACGTGAGGGGTCGCGCCCCTTCCCGAGGAAGATCGGTAAACGTCGACGAACTGTTCGGGAACTCCCCTCCTTCCCTAGAAACAGGGTTCCTCCCGATCTGCTGGGCCCTCGTGCAGTAAATGCCCTCGATACTCCTTCAAGCTGCCTTAAATCGGCCACCCTTGGAAAATGCGAAAAAGAAAAAGCGCCGGTACCTGACGATAATTCACTCCCTCGGGAGTGGCCAAATCATAAATAATGGGCGTACCTATGCGCCGCCCATGCCGCCTTGACACTCCTCACCGAGTCTCACAGGAACCAAGCATCATGGCTCACGGTGGCAACTAAGTCATCTCTCCAAGCTCTAAATCTCCGAACCTCGGCTGGGCCGAGTAGCTAATCTCCGAACCTCGACTGGACCGAGCCACAAATCTCCGAACCTCAGCTGGGCCGAGTAATCCTTCTCCGAACCTTTGCAGGGCCGAGCCATAAATCTCCGAACCTCGGTAAGGTCGAATAATAAATCTCTGAGCTTCGGCCAAAGTCAAGGAATATGTTCCACCGCCGAACAATCTCCAGATTTTCGTCTGAATTCGGGCAGCTGGCGAGTCCCGACTAGGACGGATGGTGCGGGATCCTCGTCCAAGAACGAACGAGATGTCCTTACGCCTTGTTTCATTACCAACAACAACTCTTGGCGCAAAAGAGACAAAAATTAAGAGAAAGAACAAAACTTTCTTTATTTCATTGCCATCGAAACCGATTACAACCGCTTGAGAGGCATTACAAGAGCATTGAAATGCATAAAATAAGGACGGGTACAAAACTCGGGCAAACTGCTCCAAAGCAGCTCCGGGCGACTGTGATGCTCCGGCGTCCGGTCCAACAAATTAGACAAACCACGAACCAGTCAGCCCGAGCCGATAATGGGCGGACGACATGGCCCAACCGTTGCGACCAGCTTCGGTAAATAATGATATCTTGGCGTCCCAACCGAGATATCAGAGAAATCGAAAAGGGTGGACGGGACATTACCCCAAACCACCCAACCGAAGGGCCCTCCGACGAGTAGGAAGGAAGCTCGCAAACCCTGGAACCAGAGCGCTCCCCCAAATCAGATGTGTACCGCTCCACCTTGCCCAAACTCAAGGGCAAGGTACCTGCAGGCGACACACCGCCACCCCCTCCTCGTGTGGCAAAAGATTCCCCGGGCGGGCGAGCCCGGGAATCCGGGCCAGGGGAGGAGGAGAAATTCACGCAACCCATGGGGAGCCCGCATATACTTCCTTCTGTACATCCCCAAGGGGGCACCACAAAGGTCACATGGGAAGCGTATATGTGCGCTCTCCATGTGATCTCTGAGGACCTTCTGTGCGCTCTCCATACGATCTCCGAAGCTTCTTCCTTGAGGGCAAGCCACCCCCCGACGGCTCCTTCGTCACCCCAACTGTCCGGAGGACAACGACGACTCGCAGGAGAAAAGCTCGGTCCTCCCGCTCTAAGCCCTAAATAAATAGGCATTGTGTGCTCCTCCACAGTTTACAGTAAAGAAAAACTTTGGGATGGCCCAACACAGCCCTCTTTTTCCCTTTTTATAGGCGAAGACGGACCGGGAACAGCTATCAGAGTGGAAAACCCCGGGATTCGAAACGCCAAGCCCGCGCCACGGCGTGACCTCCTGAAATAAAAAACAACGTCCCACGATGCGCGCCGAGCGCATCGCCCCAGCCATGACGCACGGCAAAAGATCACCTCTGACCCTCGATCTCAATCTTTAAGTGCAGAAGATCATCCGCCGATCTTGTGGATTCTGGCGGACCTCGGGGATTGTCCTACGAAAATGACGTCCTCCAATGGCGAATAAACACTTACGCTACACGCCAAAGCAGCCCAGGTCAGGTAAGATCAACACATCACTGGTTTGCCGGAAAGTCTTGAGCGACCTTTTGCTGGCTGCAGAGTCGTACCACCCACTTTGGTGAAACGAAAATCGGCCCGCCTTGGAAAAGACAAAAACACTGACAGGGGTAATAAATGGATGCAAAGGCCAAACCCACTCTCTGCTAGGAAGAATAAAGGGGTGACAGCGAAGGTTCAACAAACCCCCCCCTCTCTTTTCGTCGAAGACACGACCACAGTTTGGCTACTGGCGATGTAAATCCCCTCAGCCCTAGCCGAGTCGTTTTGCCCCTCGGCCCTAGCCGAGCCATCTTATCCCTCGGCCCTAGCCGAGCGATCTTGTCCCTCGGCCCTAGCCGAGCCACCTTGCCCCTCGGCCTTAGCCGAGCCATCTTGTCCCTCGGCCCTAGCCGAGCGATTTTGCCCCTCAGCCCTAGCCAGGTCATCTTGTCCCTCGGCCCTAGCCGAGCGATTTTGTCCCTCGGCCCTAGCCGAGCCGTTTTGTCCCTCGGCCCTAGCCGAGCCATTTTGCACCTCGGCCCTGGCCGAGCGACTTTGTCCCTCGGCCCTGGCCGAGCCATTTTGTCCCTCGGCCCTAGTCGAGCTACCTTTTCCCTCGGCCTTAGCCGAGCTACTACGACCCTCGGCCCCAGCCGAGCTATTTCATTCTTCGGACCTAGTCGAACCACTGTGTCACTCGGCCTAATCCGAATTAAGTCGTCTCTCAACCTCCCTTCAAACCAAGCCATGTTGACATTCGATTCTGCCGTCGGGGCTATCCCTGTGCCTTGGCCTTGACCAGGATATTCCTTCAAAACTCGAGCCCGGGAATCAACCAAATGGCACTCGTAGTCAGGACTAAAATTAAAGGCAAGAAAGCTATGACCAAGGAGGAAAAACGAATGACAAACAGCTGATCCATTTATTAGTCTCCAGTCAAACTACAAAATAAGAGAAAGAAAAAGTACATACGGACCCCTTAGGAGTCACGACTTGGGGTCAGACCCAGCATTTCCTGCGGCAGCATCAGCAGGGGCATCGCTTGGCCCCCCCTTCTTGAAGGTGTCACGACGGGATACCTTGGTAGCTGCATCGGCTCCCAGAATAGCTTTGAGGTTGACATCAGATATATCTTCATACTCGTCCTCCTCGACCCCCGGGGTGTACGCTTCATAATGCAAGGCCTCCAGGCAAGACAGGTCCAGGTCAGGATAAGCCTGGGCAACCTTAGCCCGCGCCTCATCTTCGCCAAGTTGAAATGCATCGGCACAGGCTGCCCTGCGTTCGTCGGCAAATTCGGTAGATTTTTTGTACTCCTCCACCGCCGAAGAGGCCCACGCGTTGAACTCGGATAATTGCTTCTCCAATTCGGAGATCCTTCGATGCCTCGAGGCCGCATCCTCTCCGAATGCCGCCAACCGCCCCTGAAACTCCTGGCTCGCTCTGTTCAACTGCAGACAAAAAGCCAAATAAAGTGGAAGCCGAAAGACCAAGATGGGTAAAACAAATGGTACCCTACCTGCTCGTCCCGCCGAGCTAGCTCGCCCTCCAGCACGTGGACCCTATTGAGAGCCCTAGACTTGGCCGATTGGGTTTGACGAAGGCTCTCTTCTAGCTCGTCCACCCGGGACTGAGCGTCCCTAGTCTCTTGATGAGCGTAGTCGAGCTCGTCAGAAAGTCGAGCAGCTCGCTCATCCGACCACTTTAGCCGATCCTTTGTATCGGCGAGCTCTTTGTTTAGGCAGGTGAGGTGGTCCTGCTGCCGCCGGCACTTATGTTCTTCCTCCTCGAGCCTTTTGTTCCAGTTGACTTTATCCTCGGCATGGCTGGCTTTCAGCTGGTCCCATCTCTTATCAAAGAACAGTTGCATGGTCTTGACCTTGCTCTCATGTTCCGTCCTGGCCTAAGAAAGCTCCAGACTAGCCTTCTCGGATTGCTCACGGAGGCTTTGGAGCTTGCCAATATGTATGGCAATTTGAGAGGCTCTTTCCCTCTCAACTGCAAGAATCCTGTGAGCCTCCCCGAGCTCCCTCTGGAGTTCACCAACCTGTATGACAAGCTGAGGGCTCTTTCCCTCTCAACTGCAAGGATTCTGCGAGCTTCCCCGAGCTCCCTCTGGAAGACCACCAGGGCTCGAGAGAGTTTATCAGTCGAACCCACCCTCTCCTTGAAGTTATCAGCCTCGTAGCGGGCCCGAGCCCAAGCTCCAACAGCCAGATGCAAGCGCCATTTCAGTGCCCTCATAATCAGGGCACTCTGCAAAAAAGGATTACACGCATAAAAGATATAGTCGAACTAACCGACTAAAGACCCAACTTCGGTGCGACAACCTACCCGAGACGCGTTGTCTGTGGCGATCCTTGTGAGAGCAAGATTGTCAATCTCGGGAAGAAGAAAAGCCTCACTCGGCACCCCGGTGCGGCGGAAGGCTATCTCAACAAGGTCCTTCGAATGACCCCCTCCTGTTGAGGAACTCTCCTCTCCTTGGAACGCGGACCGCATCAGAGCGAAGAACCTGGCGCTCACTTTCGGGTCGTGTGAGTGGAAGTCTGCACCCAGGGAGCCAGCCAGGACACCCGCGACTCATGAGCTTCTCGATAGGCTAGCTTTCGCCACCAGGGCCCTCGCTTGAGAAGCTTCGGGTGTTTCGACTCCGGCGAGGAGAGCCCCAGCCGGAGCATCCCCTTCGCTCGCCGGCTCCCCTCCTTCTCCTTCTTCCTCTTCTTCTGCTTCTATCTCCTCAGGAATCCCCCTGTCCACAACAGACTCTTCAGGAACTTCGGCTCCCCCCGGAGCCTCCTGTGCCTCGGCGGAAGGCCCTTCACCAAAAAGCCCCCCGCGAATTTTGGTCGTTGGTTCGACAGGTTCAGCCATCTCCTCGTCGCCTGCTGGCTCTCCTACCAGCAACCCAGACCGAACCTCAGCATCCGCAACCTCTTCCCCCGCCTCGATGGAAGCGGAGGTCGCTCCCACCTCCACCTGTAACCTCGCCGAGCCACTGGCCTCCAATGAGGGAGGCCGAACCGCCTCGCCCACGGGGCCCCCCAAGCCAACCGGCGTTCCTCCTTCACCATCGTCAGAGAAAACAACAACGGGAGGGGAGGAAATCTCAGCAGCCTCCTCCGAAACCCCCGCGGCTTCCCGGTCTTCGCCCCCTGACAGACCCTCCTCCGGCACCGAAAGATCGCGCGCTGCCGGAACTTCGGTACTTCCGGCCCGCGGCGACGAGGAGCGCCGGTCATCACCGTCTCCCCCGATCCCCCTAGAGCGGGAGCCAGAAGGGCAAGACCTCTTCTTGGAATGATGCTTGCTGCTGGAGCCAGATCTCCTGCGGCGCTTTCCCAGCTCCTCCCTCATCTGATCTGCGAGCGCCGATCTTTCGGCTGTAAGGGCGGTATAATTCGCCCGTTAGTTCGCACAGAAATCAAAGATGGAACCACGCTAAACTATTGACCACGGAGTGATACTCACCGCGAGGATCGACGGGGCTCAATCCGGCCGCGAAGAGAGCATCCTCCGATAGGAGAACGCTAGCTGGAAGCGCCCGACTGCCGCGCAGCACAACCAAATCCCTTTTCTCTGACTCGGTTAACTCCGGGTGCGCTTCTGGATCCTTCATGTACTGCCCCCATACCCGAGGGAAATCCGAACCAATATTCCCCTCGACTATGAAGAATCGCAACTTCCACTCCTTTATCGACGACGGGTTATCCGATACCATCTTGAAGGATCTCCAAGGGCCGATGTAAGGCCATTCTGAGGCCCTCCTGGAAACCAGGTTGAAACACACCCTGAATATCGAAAGGGTCGCGGTCACCCCGAGGCGCTTGCACAATGAGATAAATCCGATGAGGTTGCGCCAACTGTTGGGAGCCACCATGGTGAAGCATATGTTGTAGAACTTCATCACCTCCCGCACCAACGGATGAAGAGGGAACCGGAGACCTGCCCTCAAGCTTTCCTCATAGCAGAACGTCCCATCCCCTAATCCGGATGTCACCCTATCTTCATCCGTCAGGAGCAACAGGACAACATCCTGGGGGATCTTGTATAGGTGGCGTATCCGTTCCAAATCCGCCGGGTCACCTCTGAAGCCTGATCACTTGGGCTCACCATATCTTCAATCGCGAGAGACGCTGAGCAAGATCGTAGTAAAAACAGAAAGACGAAGTTCTCTAAGGGAAAGCGAAAAGGGCACTATGAATGGAGATAGCGCCGCCACGGCTCCATTTTTCCAAGTGAAACTGCCTCAGGATGAGGGGAAGCGTCTCAACCTAGGCATCCGAAACTGCCACTACGGGCACCGTGAAAATCGAGATTTCCCACGTGGCACTTCCCTAGCCGTTACCTTCGTTCCTAAGGAATTACAGATCCACCTCGAAAAAGCAAAGCGACCCCACCGCATTAATTACGACATCATTGCGTGGGCTATCAATTAGATGTCCCCTTGTTCGCAGCGCGCCACCCAAGTCTATACTCCCTACGCCCGAACCTACGCTTCGAACTAGGGAGTGGGGGGCATGTGTTAAGGGGTAAAATCGCTATTGCATTGATAACCGTGCGAAGGGGCTAAGATCAGCCCCATCCTCCCGCCCGCTAAGTTACGCCTATGAAGAACGACCCAACTAATATGGCCCGGCGGGCCGAGCAACTTATGGTTCGGTTCTACCGAGCCATCCATAGCTCGGCATCCCGAGCTTCCATAGCTCGGCTCCCCGAGCTTCCCATAGCTCGGCTCCCCATGAGCTTCCATAGCTCGGCCTCTCTGAGCTTCCATAGCTCGGCTTCCCTGAGCGATCCATGACTTGATACTCACCTCCGTGGAACCCGGCGCGGGAGAGCCTAGGCCTATCGTAACAGAATCCCAAACAAAGAATCATATTGAGGAGTGGTCTAGGATCTAGAATAACGGCATAGGACCTACACACTCATCAGAGCTTAGGCCATCATAGGGCCCTCCTAGCTATCGATCTTTTAACAGACAAGATACGGATCCCACCGGCTTCGTAACAGCTTGATTCGAATCCCAACAACCTTCGAACCTTCCAGAAGGCGCTCAAGATCCAGGTGATTGCCTATAAATGACATTCCCATATTCTCTTAGGTAGGCGCTAACAGCCCCCGGCTCACTCACACTCACACTCTCCTCCACTACTCGTCGGTGCTCCCCTGGAGCTCCCGATTGGCCATCCCTGGAGAGACTTCCTAGAGAGATCCCTTTCCCCACTTTCTGTTGATCACCGATCCCCGCTGACTTGAGCATCGGAGGGTCTTCCGCGGAGGGCCACCCCTAACGCCTCTCGCGTGAGGACTTCTGTGCAGGTCCGCCCAGGAGGAAGCCCTGATCAGGAGACTGGCCACGTCCGAGTCGGAGGACAGATCCCGACGGCAATAAATATAAAATAGTAATATAACAATAATTTAATGATAGTATTAAATTATATTAACTATATGATGAATTTAATATGATATTATATTGGTCTAAAAATAATATAATAATCATATAAATATAATTACATTGAGATAATTAATTATATATAATTAAGCATAATGTTTTTTATTATTATACTAAATAAATAATTAAAATAATTAAAATTTTATATAATATATGATATTACAAAAACTTGTAATATTAATTATATGCATATATATTTTAAGACAATCTTTATATAAAATTAATTTATAATTATATAGCATATAAATTATTTAAGGGACTTTTTTATCCAAAAATTTTGGCGTAATATTCCTAACAAATGGCAATCTCACGTTACCATCCCTTTTGAGGTAATCAAATTATTATATTTTGTGTGATAATGCAATTCTTACGAGCATCTCAAATGTATACGACTGCTTGAATTTCTTAAACCAAACATGGAAATACTAAAACATTCTCATGGGATGCATCAAATCCTTAAGCCTTATATTGTTATCATTACTAGGAAAGGGCACGTTACCTGAACGAAGGGCTCAGGTCAAACGGCCATGGCAGCGTCCGAATCTAACCCCGAATCCGATAAGACAAAGGGTCCTACGGTCAAGCGTTGCCATGGAAGCACACCGTTGGATTATCAGTCAACGAAAGTAAAAAATAATAGTCCTTCGTAAATACAATTTAACCTTTCTTTCAAGGGTATTTTTTATTTTATCTGTTGCCGCCGATATCCATCCTCCAACTCGGATGTGGTCGATCTCCTAGGGCGGACCTGCACAGAAGTCCTCACGCAAGAGGCGTTGGGGGTGGCCCTCCGCGGAAGACCCTCCGACGCTCAAGTCAGTGGAGGGATCGGTGATCAACAGAAAATGGGGAGGTGATCTTTCCGGGGAGTCTCTCCAGGGGCGGCCGATCGGAAGCTCTAGGGGGGAGCGCCGACGAGCAACTGGGGAGAGTGAGAGAGTGGGAGTGAGAGTGAGCGCATACCTGAGAGAATCTGGGAGTGTCGTATTTATAGGTTGTCACCTGAATCCTGAGCGCCTTCTGGAAGGTTCGCAGGTTATTGGGATACGGAGATGAACCGAATTGGGCCGTTGTGGGGCTGGTAGGATCCGTATCTTGTTCGTTAGGGGATCGACGGCTAGGAGAGCTCCTTGATGGCTTGAGATCTGGTAGGTGCGTAAGTCCCAGGTAGCCATGTTAGGTTCTAGACTACTCCTCAACATGATTCCTTGCCTGGGATGCTGTTACGATAGGCCTAGGTTCTCCCACGTTAGGTTCCGCGGAGGTGAGTATTGGATCGTGGATCGCTCAGTGAAGCCGAGCTATAGGTGGCTCGGAAAAAGCGAGCCATGGGAGGCTCGGAGAAACCGAGTTATGGAAGTTCGGGGAAGCCGAGCTACAGGAGGCTCGGGGGAGCCGAGCTATGGAAGCCCGGGGAGGCCGAGCTACAAGAAGCTCGGGGGAGCCGAGCTACAGGAAGCTCGGGAGGGGCGAGCTATGGAAGCTCGGGGAGGCCGAGCTATGGAAGCTCGGGGAGGCCGAGCTATGGAAGCTCGGGGAAGATGAACCAGGGGAGGTTCGGGGAGGACGAGCTACAGGAAGCTCGGGAGGACCGAGCTATGGAAGCTCGGGGAGGCCGAGCTACAGGAAGCTCGGGAGGACCGAGCTATGGAAGCTCGGGGAAGCCGAGCTACAGGAGGCTCAGGGGAGCCGAGCTATGAAAGCCCGGAGAAAGCCGAGCTACAGGAGGCTCGGAGGAGCCGAGCTATGGAAGCCCGGAGAAAGCCGAGTTATGGAAGCCCGGGGAGACCGAGCTACAGGAAGCTCGGGAGAGGCGAGCTATGGAAGCTCGGGGAGGCCGAGCTATAGGAAGCTCGGGAGGGCTGAGCTATGGAAGCTCGGGGAGGACGAACCAGGGGAGGTTCGGGGAGGCCGAGCTACAGGAAGCTTGGGAGGACCGAGCTACAGGAAGCTCGGGAGGTCACGCGACCCGACGGATCACATTAGCTTAGCTTATCCCTCGGGGATATATCATAACGGGCGGAGGGATGGGGTCGGCCTTAGCCTCCTTGCACGACTATCAATGCAATAACGATTTTACCCCCTAACATTATCAAATGAATGGTGACACAGCTCTAATGTGATGCGATGACAACCCATACAATTAAATAAAAGATATATTAATAGAAAGGATGAAATTGTATTCCTCTAAAATCAGAACCAACTAGTGAAATGTTGAGCGTAGGAGGCAACCCAGTCAGCTGCACAGTTTATCTTCCGATAGACATATCAGAAATGGTAATTGTCGAGTCCTGCAATAGCTGCCAAATATTCCGAAAGAGAGGATGGGCATTATCTCGATCCGTTCTATTCTGAATCCATCTAATAACTATGAAGGAGTCCCCCTTGATAATGATCCTCTGAGTTCGCAGCTGTCGGATTACCCCGATGATACCAGCCCATGCTGCTCTAAGCTCAACTTTTGAAATAAAACAGTCCTAAAGAAAGAAAGTTAAGATAGAATAGTCCTAAAAAAAAAGGTCACATCGGCTGCAAAGAGCCTTTCATCGTTGATCCGAATAATTGTACAGTAAACCTTTCTTTTCTTTTTTTTTTTTTTTACAAGCGGGCGATCACACCACTCTGGCGCGAGTCAAACCCGAAAGATCAGAGTACATAATTTGCTATAAAATAACAGGGCAAGGATTACCAACATGCCAACCCCACTGACCAGGATGACGAGCAGCAATAGAGGCAACCCAATCAGCCGCAGCGTTGACTTCACGATAAACATGATGGATCAGCGGCGCATAGGTGGACTGAAGAGAAGCCCAAATATCGAAGATCATGGGATTGTGAGGGGTGCAAAGGTCCACATCCCGTCTAATCCAATGGACAACTGTTAAAGAATCACCCTCGATGACCAACCGGCGATAGCCCAATTGATGGACCGCATAAGTGATACCTGCCCAAGCAGCCTGAAGCTCAGCCATAGGGATCGAAGTGTCAAGTGAGCCATGACCACTTGCCGTGAGCAACACTCCGTCTAGCCCTCTGACAACAAACCCAGATCTAGCAAGACGACCAGATACAGTACCATCAAAGTTTACTTTGACATAACCCAGGGGTGGGAGCTCCCAAGAGATAAAGACCATAGTACGGTGTGCTGCCGAAGCAGCAGGGGAGTCCTAGTGGCCGGATCTATCAGAGTGAATACCAGAAACTGAGCAGAAGTACTCCTTTGCAAGGGAGACAGCAGTGCGGATGAGCACCTGAGGTGAGACCGACTCTTCCGCAAAGACAACCTGGTTCCGGGTCAGCCAAATGTGATAAGCCATATAAGCAAAGAGGATGCCCTGAAAGCGAGGACCGCAATGAGCCGACAGACGGATGGCAAACAGAAATGAAAGCCGAGTGGGTCCCTCCTCCAACCTCCATGGGGTAAAATGAAGCTGCTGCCAAATGCAGGACGCACGAGGACATGTGAGTAAGACATGCTCAACCGTCTCATCCTGAAGCCCACATATCGGGCAAAGAGGCAAAATGGAGAGACCACGGCCAGCCTGGAGATAACAAGTAGGTAGACAGTCCCACGCAAACTTCCACATAAAAAGCCTGATCATGGGATGAATGGGCAGACGCCAGATCCAAGCAACGTCACCCAGCCCCGAAGTCTTAGGGCGGAAGCGATCAACAAGATCTCTAGAAAGGGGCACAAGGGAGGTATGATCGATGCCACAGCCTGGTATCAGAAACAGCAGGAAGCGAAAGGGATGGCTAGGATCCTATGCGCAAGCTTAGTTCCAAATAGCCAGGACACCGAAGGGACATGCTATGTAGGACGATCCTGGCAAATCAAAGCCGTAACTGACATAGAGGGACCAACATCAAAGTTGAGGAAGGTCGGCCAACGGGATAGAAGAAGATCAGCTATCCAAGTATCCTGAATAATATCAATAGACCTTTCATCCCCAATCATCCAATGGATGTCAGACATAATAGTAGGGGCATACTGACATATCGTTCTCCAAAAGAAGGAACAGCCTCGGGGAATACCGACGACCGGATTGGCAGACCAACCGCCATATCTACCATGCATAACAGTGCTCCAGAAGCAATGTGGATCCAACAAGAACCTAGAGGCGTGCCTAGCAAGAAGAGCCTCTCTACGAACAACCAAAGACTGGATCCCCAGACCATCCTCTTGAATAGGCATACAAACAAGATCCCAGGACAGAAGATGAAGACCATGGCCCCCCCTGCATCGACGCCTAGAGAAAATCGCAGAATCGTTGCTCGATTCGACGAAGATAGATAGCCGGAATCAAGGCGTTTGACAACAGATAAAGGGGAAGAGATGAAAGGATAGATCGAAGCAGCATAATTCGCCCCATCATAAAGAGACCAAAGACTTGCCAACGATCCAATCGATCAGAAATCCGACGATCAAGATCCCCGAAGTCATGCTGACGAGGTCGCCTCCCCGTAAGGGGAATTCCAAGGTAGGACAAACGACCAGAGAAAGCCGAGATCCCAAGCAACTGAGAGATGGCAGCACGGTGACGGGGAGAAGTCCAAGGGCTGAAGCACAGGACAGATTTTTACAAGTTGATCTGCTGATCGGAAGCCTGACAATAAGACTGAAGGATAGCGAAGCAGGCATCCGCATTCTAAACAGAAGCAGGGCTAAGTAAAATACAATCGTCTGCAAAAAGAAGGTGAGAGAGAGGGGGACCTTGGGGCCCAGGCATATAAGGCTGCATCAAAGATGGCCCAATAGCCTGAGTAAATGCTTGAGACAAATTATCGGCACACAGAATGAACATGAAGGGGGAGAAGGGACAACCCTGGTGAAGACCCATGGCAGAGGGGAAAAAATCGATTGGACTGCCATTGATGAGAATAGAAAAAGTGGGTCCCTGAACACATGCCATAACCCAGTCAATGAAGAGATCAGCAAATCCGAACTCTCGAAGCGTCTGCCGAAGAAATGTCCAGCTGATCCTATCATAAGCTCTCTCCATATTCAGCTTGACAGCCATTAGACTATGTCTACCAGACGCATGCTGGAGATCATGCATAAATTCATGAGCAATGAGGGCATTATCAGTGATACTGTGACCACGGATAAAAGCCCCCTGCTCTGAAGATATCAGACGGGGAATCACCCCTTGGAACCGAGTGACCAAAAGATGGGCACAGACTTTGCATAGAGTGGTGCACAAGTTGATGGGCCGATAATGCTGGGAAAGCGAAGCAGCTGATCGTTTCGGGACAAGTGAAACAAACGTCCGCTGCCAGTCCCGAGGGATAGATCTGAAGAGAAAATAGACTGGATAGCCAAAACGACATCCTGCCCACAATCTCCCAGTAATGATGGAAGAAAAAAGGCGGAAAGCCATCCGGACCTGGGGCCTTGTCTGGCCTCAGAGCCCAAACTGTAGAACGAATCTCCTCCGCCAAAACCCCTTGCGTAAGCATACCATTATCTGCTACAGAAACCATAGCAGCCTGAGAAATAGGGATAAGGGAGAAGCCACCAACAACTAGCTCTGACCAGCGGGACCGGAAGAAGTGAATAATTTGCTCCCGAATAGCCTCCTCATTATCAAGGATATGCCCCTCCTCATCACAGATACTCCGGATCCGATTGGC
The DNA here is from genome assembly GCA_900491605.1 of Calamus simplicifolius. Classification (NCBI taxonomy): domain Eukaryota; kingdom Viridiplantae; phylum Streptophyta; class Magnoliopsida; order Arecales; family Arecaceae; genus Calamus; species Calamus simplicifolius. The sequence continues at coordinate 628,419 of UESW01004500.1, forward strand.
AACACGCCGTGCTAGAGTGGCCTGATGAAAGAATCTGGTATTACGATCACTCTGCTGAAGCCAATGAATCAAAGACCGCTGATGCCAGAAAGTCTCCTGTTGATTGAGTAAAGAGTGATGCAGAGCCAAACTCCGCCTGAGGGACCCAAGATCAATCTCAGAAAGGCAGCCCTCCTGATAGTGGGGAGATCCTGGGCTAAGAATGTCCGAATCTCAGACCATAAGCAGTGACGCTCTTGATAGTCCCTTTCGAAACCACTAGAGCCACCTGCTGGTGGCAACGATGAAAAGAATCAACACGTATAGAGGGGTCCCGCCATAAAGCCATAATGCCTCCAGAAAGATCATTGGATTCCACTGCATAGGAACTCCACGAACGGGAGACTCGTCACCTAAAGCGCTAAAGACTGGGCCCCGACAGATGAGTTTCCAATATAACACAAATATCAAAATGATGAAGCTGCAGAAGCCAACCAAAAGAGGAGCAAAAAGAGGGTTTCAGAGCTCCTTTGACATTCCAAATGAGAATCTTCATTTAATCAGATTGGGGGAACCTTGGACCCCATTATGGGCCTCCGCCAGATCTATATCAGAATGACCTCATGGAGAAGGATACACTACCATAGTATCCTGATCCCCAGCAGAGTCCACAACATTACCGGTTGCCTTAAGCCCCTTTATCAATCAGCTTGCCTAGGCCCTCAGATAAGCCCGGGACTACTGAGAAAATAAATTGATCTTCCTTTATATTTGAACCACCTGGGATAACCTTTCCCTTTTCTCTAGCATTTTTGGAAATTACCAGTTGAGTGATGAATTCTGCGGGCCTTGCCCACTTAGATGGGCCGAGGGCAGTATCCGTGCGACCCTTAGGTGGATCGGCTCATTTATCTGCCAAGAATGGCAAAAGGATTCTCAGACAGCAAAGCTTGCATTGCTTTCTGAATAGTATCAGCCATTCAGCTACAATCACAATATCTGTTTCAATCACAGTTTCAAAGCCCCCATTATTGCCCGTTGCACTGTTAGACACAGCCTTTCTAACAACAGCAGTAGACTGATCCAAAGTAGTGGCAGAAGCAGATTTGACCTGGTTCACCTGGCCAGCATTGTGGAGGCGTCGCCTAGCAACCTTCACCGGCGTCTGCCAGCCCTCCAACAAGGATCAGCACTGACCATCTTAGAGGCAGCCGGGATCTTATGCTTCTTCTCCTGGACAGGACCTTGGGGGGCCCTCCTATGCCGAAGGGCAGCCATCCAATGGCCGAAACAAGCTCCAGCAGCAGGATCAATAGGAGCCGGCGAGGAAGAACAAGGGCCATCGAAGTGCAGGGAACCGCAGGTGGAGCAAATTCCTTCAAGGTGCTCATAAACATACTGCTGCCAGAAGAGGAACTAGTACCTCTCACGCGAACACCCGGCCGGAGAGGCCTTCCCAGGTCGACCTGCACACAAGCCCGGGCGAAGCCTCCTATAGTTTTGTTCTTCGTCGAGGGATCAAGAGCAACAAACTGGCCAGCTGGGGAGAGGATTGAGTGCAGAATATCTTCATTCCAGAATTTCAGATTGGGCAATCGCAACCAGAGAAGAGCAGAAGTCACCGAATTGGCCGCCAGGATGAATTTCGATCGCCAAGCTTCTGTGGCGAGCAGTTGGCCATTTACTATCCACGAACGTTTCAGCACCAGATCCTTAGCAGTAGGTGTTGGAAATACACCCTCAATCACCCTCGGAACAAATATGCATGCACAATCACAGAAAAATATACCGATCTACCACAATCACAGAATATACGGAATAAAAATAAACACCACACAAAAACACCAAATTTACGTGGAAAACCCCTCCAATGTGAAAGGAAAAAATTACGGGATAAATTCTGAGAGCACTTCACTAATCTTAATAAAAGATTACAACTTTTCTCCTAATTTCTTTTTGCCCGCCGGTTTCCTCCCCCACGTGGAGGGAGCACCCAACAGTAGGATCAGAGAAGCAGAAGATGCAGCTCCGATGCGCCAGGGTGACAGCTTCAATCTCCCCTGTAATGCCCGAACGCCTGAACTAATGGATAACAGCGTCAGGCGGGAGCCATCGGGACAAGCTTCTGGCTATAATGGCTTTCGCCTCCCATCGGCTTTCTTCCACAGCTAGAATCTCACCCAGGATTTGGATGATGTCGGGAAAATTCGCCTCCAAAGCCGCAACCTCCGCCGGAGAAGGTGAAGATGAAACCCATTCAAAACGGCTTCCACCCACGCCCTGCCATGACATTCTCCCCTCCTTCAAAGCATCCATACCTTGGGATGAAGAGGGGACGGCGTCCGACATCTTCCAAAGAGATCGGATCTCAGCAAACGACGGGGATTGCCGGAGAACGAAGGCGAGAGGGACGGGAACACGAATCTAAAAGCTACAGAATACTGTAGCACCATGTCGTTTCGAAAAGAGTTTCAATCACTGTAGCAATCGAAACACTCGCAAACACTGTAGCACGAAGGGCTACGGGACACTGTAGCAAAAAGAACCCGGACGCTTGATTGCTCAGCACTGTAGCCCTAAGACGCCTTCAAATCGCCTTCAGAATCGCCTTCAGAGCACGGCATTTGCAAATTCTTCTTCACACACCAACCATTCAAAACCTTTCTTTCAAGGGTAGACCTTTCTTTCAACGAACCGCATGGATGCAAGCAGTGATGGCCAATAATTGAATATAATTAGTAGATAACAACCATTCGATTAATTTATGTTGTTAATATATAATATAATTAGAGGCCATTAGAGTTTAGAAACTATTATTACTTGAGTTAGGTCAACTTGTAAACAACAAAACAAAGGCTATTATAACCTCCTCATATGCTATCCATTAATGGTTTAAAAATCAATCACCTGTAAATCCCATTGCCAATTGTGTAGAAGGAAGTGGTGGTGGAAATTACTCTCTCTCTCTCTGTGATCTTTTGGTGGATGGGTGGAGGTCTTCTTTTCAGCTTCTTGGCATTTCTATGGCTCGTCGGCTCCGCCGCAGAGACCTCCATTGGAGCTGCTTCGATTCATGGGTCTTATGACCAGGCCACCGTCGTCCTCAATGCGTCGGCTCCCGTTGCGGTCATCGACCAATACTTCATCTGTGCTACGCTTGATTGGTGGCCGCCGGAGCATTGTGACTTCGGGACTTGTAACTGGGGCAATGCATCCTTGCTCAATCTGGTAAAACATTTGGTTCTTTGCTCTGTACTGATAGCATCACTCATCAAAAATCTAAATTTTTATTTATATAAATTTATCTAGCATTCTTTTTTTGTTTTTTTTTTTTCAAAAGAATAGTGAGTAAAGGTGGTGCTTTTATATATATATATATATATATATGTTTGGCATTTGTTTATATTGTTTCTGTACATTTTTTTCTTAGCATTAAACTTTATATTTTTGCCTTTATTTGTCATGAGTTTTTTAATGATTTGAAGCTTAATTAATATGGAGATTAGAGGGAACCATTGGTAATGCATTTTGCTGCACGCTTGCCTCTATTTGATCTCCTTTTTTTTTCATTTGTTCATTTGGGAGTGTTTTGGATAAAGCTAGATATAGAAATTATGATTTAATCTTCCAGTACTCTTTTAATGTAATTTTCAACTTTGATATTGTTTGTTGTTTTTCTTTGTGTGTGAAAATTATTTGTTGTTTTTATTAATATGCTTATTTTATTAATTCTACAACTTTTTGAGCAGAAATTGCAAATAAAGATTGAATATTTTTGACAATATTCAGTCATCTTCATTTATAATTTCCTCATAATGTCTAAATCCTCCAAGCATACATTAGATATTATAGTATATGCTCCTTCAAAAAAAAAAAAAAAAAAGCTTCTCCTTCTTTTTCTTTTTTCTTCAAGAATATTAAAAGATCCATGTAAAAAATAAGTACTCAATTCTATCATGGTTCAATCAAAGCTTTTAGAATAGTCTATTGTTAATAAAAGATTATTACAATCTTCGAAAATCCACATACTCATGATTCTAAAATGCAATACAAATCGCACATAATTTTTACAAACCTCCTACACAATTGCTTCTACTCATATATAGTTGCTTCTACTCAAAGGTCTTCACCTATAGAAGATTCTACAATATATATATTTTTTCATGGAATGATGATTAATCTCACAAGAAAGTTCTATTGAAAAAAATATTTCAAGAAACTCAATAAAAAGACATTTTAAAGAATTTTAAGTCAAATTACAATAAGCAAAATGTTTTAAAAAATGATACTGATTAACAAGTTTGTTTCATCCTTTCCTTCCTGCAGGATCTTTCCAACAAGATTTTATTAAATGCTATCAAAGGTGAGTGCTTTCCTAGTGTTTTATTTACAGAAAATAATCCATACCTCTGCTTGCAATATCAAATGATCAATCTTTCTTTTTTAACTCTGATTAAATTATTGCGGCATTGCAGAATTTGCCCATTTGAAACTCCGGTTGGGGGGTTCCTTGCAAAATAAGCTCATATATGGCACGGATCCTCAGAAGCCATGTACTCCTTTTGTTCAGAATGTTTCTGAGGTGTTTGGTTTCACTGAAGGATGCCTACCCATGAAAAGATGGGATGAACTCAATGGTTTCTTCGAAAAAACTGGGTACTTTTATTCCTTGACATGCTATGAATGAATGCCTCATGGACTAGTTTTCTCCTTAGATCCCAATAGAAAAATTCTCTTAGGATAGTCTGCTTTCAAAATGCATGCTTTTGTTGTAGTCATATGCTGCATTTCTCAGTGTTCTCTTCATAAATTCTGTCTAATCTATGGTATTCACTCTTCAGAGCTGTAATCATTTTTGGGCTGAATGCCCTTAATGGAAGGGTTTATTTGCGTGATTCCTTAGGAGGACCCTGGGACTCCACAAATGCTGCGTCTTTTATTCGCTATACTGTCAGTAAGAATTACACCATCCATGGCTGGGAGCTTGGTGAGACTCATGTCCCATTTAGATTCCTCACTTCATAAAGAATTTATTTGATACAAATAAATTTGGAGTTAAATTAAATAATATGAAAGCCCATCTCCGAGACTTTTTAGTCCTGCCGAGAAGATCCTGAATATTTATATAGAATCAAAGAGTCCAAATAATGCTTTCTATCTAGCCTTTTGGGATGAGATCATGGGCTATGACAAATGGTATCAGAGCATTGTAGATGCACTCTATGTATTTGAGATTAGATTCAATTAGATTTGGATACAGATTTGGACATAAATTCTTCATCTAGCAAGGATTCCAGGATTTGAATTGGAAAGAGTATGGGAGAGCCCATACTGGTGAGTATTTAGTTCTTTCCAAACATACTTACATAGGATCAAAGAGCCTAAATAATACTTTGCAGCTAGCCTTTTTGGGCGAGGTCATAAATTGCAACCAATAATGACAAAAGACTAGCAATCTACTAGCCTAATTCAATGGAATGTCTGAAATCTTTTGTCACAGTTTTCTTCAGTTGTGCATGAAAAACTATGACATGCATGCTTGTGGAACTTAAAGACCTCTTCACTTGTCAGGAAATGAATTAAGTGGAAGTGGAATTGGAGGTGGAGTTGGAGCAGGTCAATATGCTGCAGATGTGATCTCCCTTGACAAAATTGTTGATGAGATATGCCAAGGCTTCCATCATAAGCCACTGGTACTAGGACCAGGGGGTTTCTTTGATGCTAAATGGTTCAGTGAATTCATCAATAAAACAAAGCCTGATTCACTGGATGTCATCACCCACCACGTATATAATCTTGGTCGAGGTATTGCTACTTGAACACAGCAATTTTGAGCTGTTCTACTGAAAAATTCTCTGCTAGTGACTTACCTTTGATCACCCATATTCTGTCCTCAGGAGATGATCAACACTTGACTGAGAAAATTCTTGATCCCTCCTATCTTGATGGCATATCGAGCGCATTCAGAAATCTCCAAGAAACCCTTAGAGAAGCAGGAATTAGAACCACTGCTTGGGTTGGTGAAGCTGGAGGAGCTACCAGCAGTGGTCGCCACCTTGTCACTGATGCATTTGTGTTCAGCTTCTGGTGAGCCAGCTCTTACTGGTCTAGAAACTTTTTTGGGGTGACAACCCCAGTGGAATGATTTAATTTTGATAAGAACTTGACAGGTATTTGGATCAGCTTGGCATGTCATCAACATATGAAACTAAAGTTTATTGCAGACAATCCTTGATTGGTGGAAATTATGGTCTACTCAACACAACAACATTCCACCCAAATCCTGATTACTATAGGTTAACCCCCTTTTTCTTCAGACTTGCAATCTGTTCATGAATTTTTTTTCCAAATACATAATCATGTTTTATCATTCTTTTATTGAGTTTTGTCATTTATATCAAGTTTGATAGGATGTAGTTAATGAAACTATGGTTTCAAATTCCAGCAGGACATCAGGACATGTTGCCATAAGTGTTGAAACATGACCACCCTATTATCATCCAAACATCTAGGACAGGACGATGATGTGTCTCGTTCCATGAAAAAAGAGAGATGGCCTAGTCTCATCGGATTTAAAACCTTAAATGAATCAAATAACCTAAGAGATATTCAAAGATTGTTGATTCTCTCCTAATTAGAATCAGAATTCAGACCAATCTCAGACTTAAATGCATCAACATATTTCTCTTGTTGCAGTGCTCTTTTGTGGCATCACCTGATGGGAAACAAAGTCTTGGCACTAAACTTCACGGGGACAAAGAAGATAAGGGCATATGCACATTGTGCAAGAAGATCTGTAACTCACTGAATTTTTCTCTTCTTCTCTGAATTGATTCATTTGCCATGAGTTGTCTTACTTATTCTTTTCAGCAGGGGGCTACACTGCTATTGATCAATCTTGGGGGCAATACTACCCAAGTTTTTGTTCCCTATGATGGTTCACTTCCTGAACATAAGAGGGAAGAATACCACCTGACAGCCAAGGATGGGGACATACACAGCCAAACCATGCTGCTGAATAACAAAATCTTGTCTGTGGATTCAGAAGGGAACATTCCTAGGCTCAACCACATTGAAGTTAGAGCATCAGAACCAATAACAGTAGCCCGATTTTCTATTGTTTTTGCCCACATTCCCTCCTTCAATGCTTCTGCTTGCACATAGCTTGTTATTGCATCATGTACTACGAGGACAGACCATCAGGTAGCCCATTTCTGACATGGCTCTAAGCCTATGAGTAAAACTCTTTGATCTAATAACAAATGAAGAAGGGAAAAAAGAAAATAAAGTAGAAGAGGAAATGCCCTACAAATCTGAATTTCTTACATTTTCCCTCTTTCATGTATTAATTAATAATTGTTGTGGAAGCATCCTAATTTAACAGCAGAGCATGTGAGGACTGAGGAAAAGCTAAGCAGAAAGATTATCATATTATACCATGTAAATCATTCATTATGGCATGCCAGTATTCATTACAATAAGAGAGATGCATCAATGTTTCATGGAAAAGCCCCTAAATTGAGAGAAAAACGATGGGACTGAACTCCGACTAAATCTACCATTGTAATGAATAACGAGTTTACAATAATGTTTTCTTTGGACAAAGCTATAAGCTTGTAAATAATAAGTTCTTAGTTATCAATAGCATCAATATATCATCATCTAATGGTGGATTTTACGGAGCCCTAAGTTTAACTTCAATCAAGGTACGCCTCACAATCATTATCAAAAAAAATGTACACCATGTTCCTCAATATGGACTTATTTTATTTTCAATTTAGCAGGAGTATAAAAGGATAGGTTTTCCCTATCCTTTTAGCAACTAAATTTGCTAGAAAAATAGTTAATTTTTTACAACTCTTAATTAACTCATTTTTTGGAGATGGGGTGAAAAATGTTTAGCAAAAAGATAGATATTTGCTTATTATCAAACACTCACTTATTCATAAACCTCATGTGTAACTAATAATTTGTATTTCTCATCTCATGAGATATCCTTTTCGCTATGCTTAGCCCCATTTCTTCACTCTTGTTTATGTTTCATGGTGTTGCCGCTGAAATCTATCCTCCGGCTCGGGCGCGATCGAGCTGCAGCGTGGGCTCCCTTCTGGGCGGACCTGCAAGACAGTCCTCACATGAGAGGCGTTGGGGGTGGCCCTCTGCGGAAGACCCTCCGACGCCCAAGTCAGTGGAGACCAACAATCAACAAATATGGGGAGAAGGATCCCCAGGAAGAGTTCCTCGAGCTCTCGTGGAAGCTTTTATGGTGGAGTGTGAGAACTGCGAATGAAAAATGGGCGTAGAATCACCGTACCTGAGAGGCTTGAGGGCGGTAGTATTTATAGGCGGTCACCTGACTTCTTGGACGTGCTCTGGAGAGGTCTGAAAGTTGTTGGGATTCGAAATGGATTCGAATCAGGTTGTTACAGGGTCGGTAGGATCCGTATCTGGTTAGTTAGAGGATCGACGACTGGGAGGCGGGGAGAGTTGGCCGATGGCTCGAGATTCAGTAGCTGCGTGGTCCCTAGGCCACTATTGTAGATCCTAGGCCACGTCTTGGTATGATTCCTTGTTTGGAATCTTATTCTGTTACAGTGAATTTGAACTCTCCCGTGCCAGATTCCGCAGAGGTCTGAAGTAGCTCGGATCAAATGGCCGAGGAATGGTCTGGCCTTGATGGCAGAAGCATAAGAATAGCTCGGGTTGCCGAGGCATAAGGTTGGCCGAACCTGCCGAAGTATAATGTGGTCGGCCGAGTCGGACTTCTGTGAAGTATAGAGTCAAGAACTCCTTGTCTCGGCTTTATGATGCCATCCTTCCTCACGCAAAAGGTAGGGGGCAACGTGGCAGCCATAAATGCCTTAATAATGGAAGGAAATAAGGCATTAAATGCCTTAAAGATGCATATAGCCTTTATGAGGCCATAATTGCGTTGGTACGAAGGACATAGCGCGGCTATGGAAACCGAGTTAGAGTGTCTAGGCATGTTGGCCAAAGTATATTTGCCGAGACATGTTGGCCGAAGTATATTTGCCGAACTATATTTGCCGAATTATATTTGCCGAGGCATGTTGGCCGAAGTATATTTGCCTAGGCATGTTCACCAAAGTATGCTTTCTCCTCTCTTTTTATTCATTAAATGCTGGCTAAGTCATTATGACCGTTTCTGCACCATTAAATGCTCCAGTCTATTGATTTGACTACCGGATATTAATGAGGGGGCCTTAGAAGAACCCACGGACGTGATGTGGCCCTTTTTTTCCTCTTGTTCTCTTTCTTCATTATGAGGAGACTCTTGTTGCTAGAATGTCGCGCAACAGACCAACTGGCAAGCAGGGCATTTGGACTGGGCACGACCTAATCGCCGATGTGAGCGGTCAATAATGCAATGACGATTTTACCCCTAATCACATGCCCCCCACTTCCTAGTCTGAAGTGTAATTTCGGATATAGGGAGTAGAATTCTGGAGCAATCTTATTTAGGGGACGTGTTATTCGATCCTCTGTGGAGGAAGTATTTATCTTTGTGTAGGTTAGAGAAAGGCCTGGGCGGCCCTCTTGCTGAAGTAAAATAAGGTGCTTTAGTTGCACTAGAGTGTCCGAGAATTATCCGGCTGGGACGAAGCTTTAGTGTTGTATCACTCGGATTGGCCGAGGCTGCAGAAATATATCACTCAGTCTTCGACCGAGGCTTTTGATAATAAGAGATGCACTCCGGCTCTGGTCGGGGCTTTTGATAATAAGAGATGCACTCCGGCTCTGGTCGGGGCTTTTTATGACTTTTATGGATGAATCTTTTTATGACTTTTATGGATGAATTTATTACTCGATTGTTATTGAGCCTTCAGAAATATATCACTCGGTCTTTGGCCGATGCTCTGGAAATTTATTACTCGGTTGTTGCCGAGCCTTTAGAAATGTATTACTCAGTTGTTGCCGAGCCTTCCCAAGATGCTACTCGGTTGTAACCGAGACTTCAAATATTAATTGCTACTCGGTTGTGACCGAGGCTTCAAATAAATTACTCGGTGTTGCTGAGCCTTCAAATAATAAATTACTCGGTGTTTCCGAGCCTTCCCAAGATGCTACTCGGTTGTAACCGAGGTTTCCAAATATTAATTGCTACTCGGTTGTGACCGAGGCTTCAAATAAATTACTCGGTGTTGCCGAGCCTTCAAATAATAAATTACTCGGTGTTGCCGAGCCTTCCCAAGATGCTAGGCTTCCAAATATTAATTGCTACTCGGTTGTGACCGAGGCTTCAAATAAATTACTCGGTGTTACCGAGCCTTCAAAGATGCTACTCGGTTGTAACCGAGGCTTCCAAATATTAATTGCTACTCGGTTGTGACCGAGGCTTCCAAATAAATTACTCGGTGTTGTCGAGCCTTCAAATAATAAATTACTTAGTGTTGCCGAGCCTTCCCAAGATGCTACTCGATTGTAACCGAGGCTTCTAAATATTAATTGCTACTCAGTTGTGACCGAGGCTTCAAATAAATTACTCGGTGTTGCCGAGCCTTCAAATAATAAATTACTCGGTGTTGCCGAGCCTTCCCAATATGCTACTCGGTTGTAACCGAGGCTTCCAAATATTAATTGCTACTCGGTTGTGACCGAGGCTTCAAATAAATTACTCGGTGTTGCCGAGCCTTCAAATAATAAATTACTCGGTGTTGCCGAGCCTTCCCAAGATGCTACTCGGTTGTAACCGAGGCTTCCAAATATTAATTGCTACTCGGTTGTGACCGAGACTTCAAATAAATTACTCGTGTTGCCGAGCCTTCCAAGATGCTACTCGGTTGTAACCGAGGCTTCAAATAATAAATTACTCGGTTGTTACCGAGGCTTCAAATTATAAATTACTCGGTGTTGCGGAGCCTTCAAATAATGAATTACTCGGTGTTGCCGAGCCTTCCAAGGTGCTACTCGGTTGTAACCGAGGCTTCAAATAATAAATAAATTACTCGGTGTTGCCGAGCCTTCAAAGATGCTACTCGGTTGTAACCGAGGCTTCCAAATAATAAATTACTCGGTATTTCCGAGCCTTCAAATAATAAATTACTCGGTATTGCCGAGCCTTCCCAAGATGCTACTCGGTTGTAACCGAAGCTTCCAAATATTAATTGCTACTCGGTTGTGACCGAGGCTTCAAATAAATTACTCAGTGTTGCCGAGCCTTTAAATAATAAATTACTCGGTGTTGCCGAGCCTTCCTAAGATGCTACTCGGTTGTAACCGAGGCTTCCAAATATTAATTGCTATTCGATTGTGATCGAGGCTTCAAATAAATTACTCGGTGTTGCCGAGCCTTTCAAGATGCTACTCAGTTATAACCGAGGCTTCAAATAATAAATTACTCAGTTGTTACTGAGCCTTCAAATAATAAATTACTCGGTGTCGCCGAGCCTTCCCAAGATGCTACTCGATTGTAACCGAGGCTTCCAAATATTAATTGCTACTCGGTTGTGACTGAGGCTTCAAATAATAAATTACTCGGTGTTGCCGAGCCTTCAAAGATGCTACTCGGTTGTAACCGAGGCTTCCAAATAATAAATTACTCGGTGTTTCCAAGCCTTCAAGATTATATTTTACTTGGCGCTGCCAAGGTACGGAGACCGTTACTCGGTTGTAGCCGAGCCTTCAAGATTATATTTTACTTGGCGCTGCCAAGGTTCGGAGACCGTTACTCGGTTGTAGCCGAGCCTTCAAGATTATATTTTACTTGGCGCTGTCAAGGTACGGAGACCGTTACTCGGTTGTAGCTGAGCCTTCAAGATTATATTTTACTTGGCGCTGCCAAGGTTCAGAGACCGTTACTCGGTTGTAGCCGAGCCTTCAAGATTATATTTTACTTGGCGCTGCCAAGGTTCGGAGATTTATTGCTCGGCCCAGCCGAGGTTCGGAGATTTGTTGCTTGGCCCAGCCGAGGTTCGAAGATTTCCTGTTTCAACAGGTAACTCGGTCGTGCCGAGAATTGGTAAGCAGCACCTATTTCTTTTTACAATTTTTGGCGACATAATATGTGGTGATTCATGTTGTAAATTATGAAACATGTGCCGACAAAAAGTGTAATAAGGTGAGCCTATAAAGGGCATACCCTACTGATAATACTTACTGAGATTGTCCGAACTTCACGTTCAAGGGATGGATTTTCCGCTTAGATCTTGCAGCTTGTAGGTCCCTGGTCCAACAATCTCCGCTACTTGGTAGGGGCCTTCCCAGTTTGGTGCCAGCTTTCCTTGCTCCAGCGGTTTGGAGACAGATGCTTTCCGGAGAATGAGGTCACCGAGCAAGAAAGCTTTCCCTTTGACTCTGGAGGCGTGGTAGCGGGCCACCCTCTGCTGATAGGCAGCTACTATGATCCGAGCTTTCTCTCTAACTTCCTCTATCAGGTCGAGGTTGGTGCGGAGCTGCTCCTCGCTGGCTTCCTCTGAGTAGCTTTCCACCCGCAGCGAAGGGAGACCTATCTCCACTGGGATAACGGCCTCTGTGCCGAAGGCCATCCGGAATGGGGTTTCGCCTGTGGGTACTCTCTGGGTGGTGCGGTAGGCCCACTGGCCGAGGCTAAAGTTGGCCGTTGGACTTATGTGAAGCATGGAGTCAAGAACTCCTTGTCTTTATGACGCCATCCTTCCTCACAAAAGGTGCATAAGGGGCAACGCGGCAGCCATAAATGCCTTAATAATGGAAGGAGATAAGGCATTAAATGCCTTAAAGCAGGTAGATGCACATGGCCTTTATGAGGCCACAAATGCCTTGGTGCGCATAGCGCGGCTATGGAAGTCGATCTGTTGTGCCAAGGCAGAGAGAAGGCGGAGACGGCATCGAGTCGTGGCTAGAGGACACTGGAGAGATGGATCGGGCCCGCCGAGATCTTGGGAGATCCTTGTCGCAGCCCCCTTGCGGGACTGGTCTGGCCTCCTTAGGTTGATGTGGGGGGTCCGCGACTCCATGCGGACCAGAAGAAGAAGTGGCTGGAGAAAGAGGAGCTGCGGCCTCTTCAGAGAGGCATGGAGTAGGGGTAGCTATAACTGGATGGGGAGCTGTAAGGCACTCCTGAACTAGATGGATCAGGGCTTGGACCTGCTGGACCAGGGTGGCGAACTGGTCCTGGGTCACTGGGACAGTTGGTGGCGACAGAGTCTCAACTAGTGGCGGCGGCGGCACCACGATACTCATTGGATCGGGTCTCTGGGAGGCGATATGGTCCTGGGCTTCAGAAGTTACCCTTCTCCGATTAGCCATTGGAGAGGTTCTCTTCCAGATCGAGATCCTTATCTCCTTTCTTCAAGTTTAATGGGACTTGAGGCCCTTCCTCTAGCGCCAATCTGTTGCCGCTAAAATCTGTCCTCCGGCTCGGGCGCGATTGGGCTGCAACGTGGGCTCCCTCCTGGGCGGACCTGCAAGACAGTCCTCACGCGAGAGGCATTGGGGGTGGCCCTCTGCGGAAGACCCTCCGACGTCCAAGTCAGTGGAGACCAGCAATCAACAAATATGGGGAGAAGGATCCCCCAGGAAGAGTTCCTCCGAGCTCTCGTGGGAGCTTTTATGGTGGAGTGTGAGAACTGCGAATGAAAAATGGGCGTAGAATCGCCGTACCTGAGAGGCTTGAGGGTGGTAGTATTTATAGGCGGTCACCTGACTTCTTGGACGTGCTCTGAATGAGGTCTGAAAGTTGTTGGGATTCGAAATGGATTCGAATCAGGTTGTTACAGGGCCGGTAGGATCCGTATCTGGTTAGTTAGAGGATCGATGGCTGGGAGGCGGGAAGAGTTGGCCGATGGCTCGAGATTCAGTAGCTGCATGGTCCCTAGGCCACTATTGTAGGTCCTAGGCCACGTCTTGGCATGATTCCTTGTTTGGAATCTTATTCTGTTATAGTGAATTTGAACTCTTCCGCGCCAGATTCCGCAGAGGTCTGAAGTAGCTCGAATCGAATGGCCGAGGAATAGTCTGGCCTTGATGGCAGAAGCATAAGAATAGCTCGGGTTGCCGAGGCATAAGGTTGGCCGAACCTGCCGAAGTATAATGTGGTCGGCCGAGTTGGACTTATGTGAAGCATGGAGTCAAGAACTCCTTGTCTCGGCTTTATGACGCCATCCTTCCTCACGCAAAAGGTGCCAAGGGGGCAACGTGGCAGCCATAAATGTCTTAATGATGGAAGGAAATAAGGCATTAAATGCCTTAAAGCACATGGATGCACATAGCCTTTATGAGGCCATAATTGCGTTGGTGCGAAGGACGTAGCGCGGCTATGGAAACCGAGCTAGAGTGTCTAGGGATGTTGGCCAAAGTATATTTGCCGAGGCATGTTGGCCGAAGTATATTTGCCGAACTATATTTGCCGAGGCATGTTCGCCGAAGTATGCTTTCTCCTCTCTTTTTATTCCATTAAATGCTGGCTAAGTCATTATGACCGTTTCTGCACCATTAAATGCTCCAGCCTATTGATTTGACTGCCGAATATTAATGAGGGGCCCTTGGAAGAACCCACGGACGTGAAGTGGCCCTTTTTTCCTTCTTGTTCTCTTTCTTCATTATGAGGAGACTCTTGTTGCTAGAATGTCGCGCCAATAAGCTAGCTGGCAAGCAGGGCATTTGGACTGGGCGCGACCCAATCGCCGATGTGAGCGGTCAACAATGCAATGATGATTTTACCCCTTATCACATGGTATGTCTAAGTAATGTGTGTGATACAAAGTTCATGGGGCAAAATTCTTTTGATTCACCTTTAGGCTTCTATTCAATTCAGCTTTTTCAAAACAGATCCAAATCAAATCAAATAGCAATAATTCAAAGCACTTCTTTTACATTATACTATCTTGGAACTTTTACTTCCAGCACATGGAATGGAGTTGTAGATAGTCAAGTGAAATCCAATCCATGAAATAATTTGATCTATGGATAGTATTTGTTGGGGGGTAAAACCGTCATTGCATTAATATCCGTGCAAGAAGGCTAAGACCGACCTCCTCCCTTCATCTCCCTCGAGCTCCCATAGCTCGTCCCCCCGAGCTTCCATAGCTCGGCTCCCCCGAGCTTCCATAGCTCGGCTCTCCCGGGCTTCCATAGCTCGTCCTCCCCGAGCTTCCATAGCTCGTTTTCCTTCGAACTTCCATAGCTCGGCTCTCCCGAGCTTCCATAGCTCGTCCTCCCCGAGCTTCCATAGCTCGGCTCTCCCGAGTTTCCATAGCTCATCCTCCCCGAGCTTCCATAGCTCGACTCCCCCGAGCTTCCATAGCTCAGCTCTCCCGAGCTCCCATAGCTCGGCCCTCCCGAACTTCCTGTAGCTCGTTTCCCCCGAGCCTCCATGGCCCGACTTTACTGAGCGACCCACGATCCAATACTCACCTCCGCAGAACCTGACGCGGGAGAGCCTAAGCCTACTGTAACAACATCCTAGGCAAGGAATCATGTTGAGAAGTGGTCTAGAACCTATCAAGGCTACCCGAGACCTACACACCTACCAGATCTCAAGCCATCAAGGAGCTCTCCTAGCCGTCGATCTCCTAACAGACAAGATATGGATCCCAACAGCCCCACAATGGCCCGATTCGATCCATCTCCGTATCCTAACAACCTCTGAACCTTCCAGAAGGCGCTCAAGATACAGGTGACAGCCTATAAATATCACGCTCACAGATTTCCTCAGGTACGCGCGTGCTCACACCCTCACTCCCACTCTCCTGCTGCTCGTCGGTGCTCTCGCCCCCTAGAGCTTCCGATTGGCCGCCCCCGGAGAGACTCCCCGGAGAGATCCACCTCTCCGTTTTCTGATTGATCGCCGATTTCCTCTCTACTGACTTGAGCATCGGAGGGTCTTCCGCGAGGGCCACCCCCAACGCCTCTCGCGCAAGGACTTGTGTGCAGGTCCGCCCCTGGAGATCGACTGCGCCCGAGTCGGAGGACGGATTCCGGCGGCAACAGATTGGCGCTAGAGGAAGGGCCTCAAGTCCCATTAAAACTTGAAGAAAGGAGATAAGGATCCTAATCTGGAGTAGAACCTCTCTAATGGCCAATCGGAGAAGAGCAACCTCTGAAGCCCAAGATCAGGCCACTTCTCAGAGACCTGATCCGACGAGCGGTGTAGCGCCGCAACCTCCACCAATCGAAACCCCATCACTGCCCGCCATCCCGGTGACCCAGGACCAGTTTGCCTCACTGATCCAGCAAGTCCAGACCCTGACTCACCTGGTCCAGGAGCGCCTTACGGCTTCTCCCGCTCCGCACTTTCATAAGGAGGCCGCGATTCCTTCTTCGTCGGCAACTTCCTCCTTCGGTCCGCATAAATCCGCGGACCCCCTGCACCGGCCCGAGGGGACAAATCAGTCCCACAAGGCAGTTATGATAGGGATCCTCCCAGATCTCGGCGAGCCCGATCCCTCTTCCCAGTGACCTCCCACCATGATTCGATGTCGTCCCTGCGATCCTCTCGCCCAGCTCCTCCTCTGACCGGTGAAGAGGAGATCCGTCGTCAGATCCAGGAGATGCGTCAAGAGCTGGACGCCACCAAGCAGGCCCATCCGCCTCAGCCCAAAGCGGAGCAGGGCATCCCTTTCTGTAAGGGGATTATGGAGGAAGTGATTCCCTCCCATGTCAAGCTACCAGCCGTCAAACCCTACCACGGCTCTTCTGACCCGGACGACCATCTTAGCAGTTTCGGTCAATAATGATGTTCCACGGAGCATCCGACGCGGTCCTCTGCCGTGCTTTCCCCTCCACCCTCAGAGGATCCGCCCGAACCTGGTTCAATGCCTTGAAGCCAGGTTCCATTGATTCATTTGACGAGCTGAGCCATCTTTTTATTGGCCAGTTCGTCAGCAGCCACCGCCACCGACGAAGATCTGACTCCCTCTCCGAAGTTAAGCAGAGAGAGGGGGAGTCCCTGAGAAATTACCTTGGCCATTTTAACAAGGCCATGTTAGAGGTAGACCACCTTAATCATAAGGTGGCTATGTCCGCCTTGGCAGGGGGAGTCTCGAAGGAAAGCGACTTCTACCTGGCTATGGAAGTCAGCTACCCCCCTAGCCTCTCTGATATGATGGCCCTGGCGGACAAATATGCTAGGGTCGAAGAATTGCGGAGAGTTGCCCGCGCCGAGCAGGCAAAGAAGAAGGAGCCCAAAGGCCCCGAAAGGCACCGTCCCGCCCATCGATCAAGTCTGCCTCACCGCCAAAGAGTTCCCCTACTGCCGCCAAGGAATCGCTCCCGGAGCCCTCCCAGGCGATTCGACCACTACACTCCACTGACCATGCCCCGGGCGCAAATCCTCATGGAAATAGAGCGCCAGCTCTCCCGGCCAGTGCCTCTCCGAGGGAACCCGACCCGAAGAGATCCCACCAAGTACTGTCGTTACCACAAGGAGCACGGCCACGACACTGAAGAATGCTGGCAGCTGAAAAATGAAATCGAGAGGCTGATCCAGCGGGGATGACTGAATCAATTCAGGAGGGCGCCCGAGCCACAACAAGGAGGTGACCGCCAGCCCGAACTTCAACAACCTCCTCCTCCACCGAATCCGCCCGTGATCGGCCGCATCAACATGATCGAAGAGGCGGCGGCTCGAGCCCCAGGGGCGACGGTGAAGGATCGGCGCCGAAGAAGGCACGGACGGGCGAGCTCTCCTTCTCCGACGATGATCTCCAAGGGATACAGCTTCCCCATGATGAGTTATATCCCTCAATTAAAATAACTATGATGTAAGCCGAATCCTTGTTGATAGTGGAAGTTCGGTGAATGTTTTGTACCTCGGTGTGTTTGCCAGGATGAAATTACTCATGGAAAACCTGCGAGCCATGGATTCCACCTGATGGGATTCACAGGCGACGTCATCGTCCGGAAGGGGTCGTCACCCTGACGGTCCACACGGGAACCTGGCCCCTTGTAGCCATTATCCAGATAGACTTCCTAGTAACCGACCTCAGATCTTCGTACAACGCAATATTCGGCAGGCCTGGGCCTGATGTCCCTCAAGGCAGTTGTCTCCATCCGCATCTGTCCATGAAATTCCCCACCGAGCGAGGAGTTGGAGTTATTCGAGAAGTCAAGCCATGGCTCGCAGTGCTTCGTTACAAGCCTTCAGTCTAGAATGCCGAAAGTTGATGGGCTAGACGCTCGCGAAGACTTCGCCGAACAGCGGGGAGAACCGGCAGAGGAATTGGAGGAGGTGCCATTGGATGAGGCTCGACCCGACCGAACCATAAAAATCGGGTCGCTGCTCAAAGGAGAGCCTCGGCACAGATTGATCAGGTTCCTCCGAAGCAACGCTGACATCTTCGCCTGGTCCGCCTCCGACATGCCAGGGATCAGCCCCGAGGTTCTCGTCCATCGTCTCAATGTGGACGAGATGCATAGGCCCGTCAAGCAGAAGAAGAGGAGCTTCGCCCCGGAACGACAAAAGGCCATTGAAGAAGAGGTAGACAAACTCATCAAGGCAAATTTCATCCGGGAGGTAAATTATCCGAGCTGGCTATCAAACGTCGTCATGGTGAAGAAGTCGAATGGCAAATGGAGGATCTGCATCGACTTCACCGACCTCAACAAGGCCTGCCCGAAGGACAGCTTTCCCCTTCCCCGGATCGACCAGCTTGTGGACGCCACCTCAGGCCACCAGATGCTGTCATTCATGGATGCCTATTCAGGCTACAATCAGATCCGAATGGCCCCTGAGGATGAAGAAAAGACCGCCTTCATAACCGACCGAGGTACTTACTGTTACCGTGTCATGCCTTTTGGTCTTAAAAATGCAGGTGCGACCTACCAGAGGCTGGTTAACAAAGTATTCAAGGAGCAAATCGGCCGGAATATGGAGGTGTACGTGGACGACATGCTGGTCAAAAGCAAGGAAGCATCATGGCATGTCGAGGACCTCTCAGAGAGCTTTGCAATGCTGCGCAAGTATGGGATGAGACTCAACCCGACCAAATGTGCCTTCGGCGTTAACTCCGGGAAGTTTCTCGGCTTCATGGTCTCCCAGCGAGGTATCGAAGCTAACCCCCAGAAGATTCAAGCTCTCCAACAAATGGCGCCCCCGGCATCTGTTAAAGAGGTCCAGCGCCTAACTGGAGGATAGCGGCTCTTAACCGCTTTGTGGCGCGGTCGGCCGAGAGATGCCTCCCCTTCTTCAAAACCCTCCGGTCGGCTAAAAACTTTCAGTGGACTCCTGAATGTCAAAGTCATTTCAAGATCTCAAGAAATACCTCGGCTCGCCCCCACTCCTCAGCAGTCCGGCCCCGGGCGAGACCCTATTCTTGTACCTGGCTGTTTCAGAGGGTGCAGTCTGTTCGGTGCTGGTCAAGGAAGAAGGCAAAGTCCAGAAGCCGATCTACTATGTCAGCAGGCTGCTCCGCGATGCGGAGACAAGGTACAGCAGAATTGAGAAGATGGTGTTGGCCTTAATCACCTCAGTTCGGAAGCTGCGACCGTACTTCCAAGCACATTCCGTGACGGTCCTGACCGACCAACCCATCAAGGCGGTAGTCCACCGTCCCGAGACATCGGGAAGAATGACCAAGTGGGCCGTCGAGCTAAGCGAGCATGACATACACTTTCAGCCTCGCCCAGCCATCAAAGCTCAGGTGCTAGCCGACTTCCTCCTCGAGTGTACCATCCCGGAGGACGGTTCTACCCCAGACTCCCTCGAAGAACCAAAATCTGGAGCCCGGTGGCTCCTCCATGTCGACGGGTCATCTAATGCCCATCGCTCCGGTGCGGGCCTGGTTCTCACCAGTCCGGAGGGGATAACCTTTGAATATGGCATCCGATTCTCCTTTCCGGCCTCCAACAACGAAGCCGAGTACGAAGCCCTGTTAGCCGGCCTCCGAATCGCCCGCAATCTGAAGGTGGAGAAGCTTAATGCCTTCACCGACTCTCAGCTGGTAGCCGGTCATGTACGAGGAGAGTTTGAAGCCCGGGAGCCGAACATGGTTCGATATCTTCAGGAGGTGCGGAGCCTGCTTCCCCATTTTGCTGAATTTGAAATCATTCAGATTCCCAGATCCGAGAATGCCCGCGCCGACCTACTCTCCCGATTGGCGACCGCGGAGTCAATGGATGCCGAGCAAAGTTCCACCTGGAGACTCTGGAAAAGCCCAGCATCGCGGAAGCCGACCGAATAATGCAAGTTGAGGCCGAACCATCATGGTTCGACCCTATCCTCAAATATCTCAAAGAAGGGTCGCTTCCGCCCGACCGGAGAGAGGCTAGAAAGCTGAAGCTGCAGGCCACCCACTACGTGTTGATCGACAACCAGCTTTACAAACGGTCCTTCTCCATGCCGCTGCTCAGATGCCTTCGCCCGTCCGAAGCAGATTATGCTCTACGCGAAGTGCATGAAGGGATTTGCGGCAACCATCTGGGAAGCCGGTCCCTATGCCACAAGGTGCTGCGACAAGGCTACTACTGGCCGACCATGCAGAAGGATGCAGACGATCTAGTCCGAGCCTGCGACCCCTGCCAGAGGCACTCAAGCATCCAAAGGCTCCCCTCCGCCGAACTAGTTTCCATATCCTCCGCTTGGCCCTTCGCCAAATGGGGGATGGACATCCTCGGCCCATTCCCGCTTGCCACGGGGCAGCGGAAATTTCTATTTGTCGCCATCGACTACTTCACTAAATGGGTCGAGGCGGAAGCAGTTGCACAAATAACCGAGGCACGGCCAGAGATTTTGTATGGAGGTCCATCATCTGCCGATTCGGCCTCCCGCACACCATAATCACCGATAACGGTAAGCAGTTTGACAACTCTAAATTCCGCCAGTTCTGTGAGGAGCATGGAATCCGTCACCACCTCACCTCGGTCGGGCACCCACAAGCCAACGGAGCGGCCAAAGTGACCAACAGGACCCTCCTTCAGGGGATCAAAGCTCGCCTTTCCAGAGCCAAGGCAGGTGGGCGGAGGAGCTGCATCATGTCCTATGGGCCTACCGCACCACCCCAAGAATCCCGACAGGCGAAACCCCATTCCGGATGGCTTTCGGCACGGAGGCCGTTATCCCTGTGGAAATAGGCCTCCCATCGTTGCGGGTGGAAAGCTACTCAGAGGAAGCTAGCAACGAACAGCTCCGCTAACCTCGACCTGGTGGAGGAGATCAGAGAAAAGGCCCGGATCAGAGTGGCTGCATATCAACAAAGGGTGGCCGTTACCACGCCTCCAGAGTCAAAGGGAAAGCCTTCCTGCCTGGCGACCTTGTCCTTCGAAAGGCCTCTGTTTCCAAACCGCTGGAACAAGGAAAGCTGGCGCCAAACTGGGAAGGCCCGTACCAAGTAGCGGAGACCATTGGACCGGAACCTACAAGCTACAAGATTTGAATGGGAAATCCATCCCCGGACGTGGAACTCGGACAATCTCCGTAAATATTATCAATAGGGTACGTCCTCTCCAAGTCCATTTTCATATGCCTCATTATACCTTTTTGTCGACACATTTTTTTATAATTTGCAACGTAAATCATTATGCACTACATTGCCAAAGATTGCGAAAAGAAATAGATGCTGCTTACCAATCCTCGGCACGACCGAGCTACTTGTCTGAACAGGAAATCTCCGAACCTTGGCAGGGCCAAGTAAAATATTCTCCGAACCTCGGCTGGGCCGAGCAACAAATTCTCCGAACCTCGGCTGGGCCGAGCAACAAATTCTCCAAACCTTGGCAGGGCCAAGTAAAAATTCTCCGAACCTTGGCAGGGCCAAGTAAAAATTCTCTGAACCTCGGTGGGCCGAGCAACAAATTCTCCGAACCTTGGCAGGGCCAAGTAAAAATTCTCCGAACCTCGGCGGGGCGAGCAAAAGGGCCAAATTCTCCGAACCTTGGCAGGGCCAAGTAAAATATTCTCCAAACCTCGGCTGGGTCGAGTAACAAATTCTCCGAACCTCAGCTGGGCCGAGCAACAAATTCTCCGAACCTTGGCAGGGCCAAGTAAAAATTCTCCGAACCTTGGCTGGGCCGAGCAACAAATTCTCCGAACCTCGGCTGGGCCGAGCAACAAATTCTTCGAACCTTGGCAGGGCCAAGTAAAATTCTCCGAACCTTGGTAGGGCCAAGTAAAAATTCTCCGAACCTCGGCGGGCCGAGCAACAAATTCTCCAAACCTTGGCAGGGCCAAGTAAATATTCTCCGAACCTCGGCTGGGCCGAGCAACAAATTCTCCGAACCTCGGCTGGGCCGAGCAACAAATTCTCCGAACCTTGGCAGGGCCAAGTAAAAATTCTCCGAACCTCGGCAGGGCCGAGCAAAAAATTCTCCGAACCTCGGCGAGGCCGAGCAACAAATTCTCCGAACCTTGGTAGGGCCAAGCAATAAATTCTCCGAACCTCAGCTGGGCCGAGCAATAAATTCTCCGAACCTCGGCTGGGCCGAGCAACAAATTCTTCGAACCTTGGCAGGGCCAAGTAAAAATTCTCCGAACCTCGGCAGGGCCAAGCAAAAAATTCTCCGAACCTCGGCGGGGCCGAGCAACAAATTCTCCGAACCTTGGCTGGGCCGAGCAACAAATTCTCCGAACCTTGGCAGGGCCAAGTAAAAATTCTCCGAACCTTGGCGGGCCAAGTAAAATATTCTCCGAACCTCGGCTGGGCCGAGCAATAAATTCTTTGAACCTTGGCAGGGCCAAGTAAAAAATTTTCCGAACCTTGGCAGGGCCAAGTAAAAATTCTCCGAACCTTGGCAGGGCTAAGTAAAATATTCTCCGAACCTCGGCTGGGCCGAGCAACAAATTCTTCGAACCTTGGAAGGGCCAAGTAAAAAATTCTCCGAACCTTGGCAGGGCCAAGTAAAAATTCTCCGAACCTTGGCAGGGCCAAGTAAAACGTCTTTATACCTTGGCAAGGCCGGGCGACAAATGCCCCGAACCTTGGCGGTGCCAAGTACAAATTCTCCGAACCTTGGCAGGGCCAAGTAAAAATTCTTCGAACCTTGGTTGGGCCGAACAACAAATTCGGGCTAAAATACCGGCGGAAAACCAAAGTACGCGGGCCCCGGTTAAAGCCGAAGGACTTCCAAATAGTCCCCAGAGCTTCGGCCGGTTTGAAAAAAGGCACACTGAACGAAAACTGTCAACACGCACAAAGAATGTGCCTCCGGCAAACCCCTAAAGGGTTCAATAAGCCCCGCATAACCGGCCATGAGCCCCAAGCAAAGCCAAGGAATTCCCCTTTGCTACTAAAGTCTTTGGGCAACGCCCCTATAACCCGCTGAACAAAGCGTCTATCTCAAACAGAGCCATGACTCAGCACGTGAACCAGTGGAGCCACCCAGGCTCCCCAACTATTATGTGAGTGGCATTTCTTAGAGCTGAAAACTCGTGAAATAAGAAGATTATCCAAAAAGGGCTTTTTTCATTGATTGAAGAAGGAAAGTACAAGAAGAAACAAAAACAAAAAGAAAAAAAAGCAAAAGAGGCCCTAACTACGGTTCAGTGTCGCTCCCAGACGCTAGCAGGTCCTCCAGGCGCTCAGTAAGGTCAGCGACCTGCTGGCAGAGCGACACGATCTCCTCCCTCTGCCGGTCCATCACCCGGCGCAGGGCCTCCGCCTCCCTCGTGGAGACGTCCACATACTCCTCAACGACCCTCACGAGCCGCTGTTGGCTCGCAAGGGTCGATGCCAGGCCCAACCCATCAACAGTAATCGTGGGACGGCCACTTGGCGGGTGAAGCAAACTATTGATCAACGCATGCAATTCCTCGGATGATCGTCCTCCTTGAGAGTCCATGGCCGAATGCTGCTTCGAAGCTTAAAACGAGGGATGGCTAAGACCAACATCCCTCGGTCATATTTATACTTGCCAGGCGAGTATCTCGATCGGTCGCACCGTAGCCACCGACCTACGAGAACTCACCACATGTCATCGCTTTAGTGCCTGCGGAATCTGAAGGGCCGTGCCCCATCCCGAGAGAGATCGGTAAACACGTACGAACTATTCGGGAACCCCCCTGAACAGAGTATTTCCCGATCTGCCGGCCCCCCATCATGAATGCTCCCGACACTTCCCCAAGCTCTTTTAAAGCTGACCCCCCTTTCGGGAAGCGCAAAAAAAAAAGAAAGAAATCCAGCGCCTGGCGGTGACTCGTCCCCTCGGGAGGGATAACGTCATAAATGAAGAGCGTGACCATGTACCGCCCGTTCCGTCCTGACGCCCCTCACCAAGCGCCGCAGGGACCTAACACTACAGCTCATAGTGGCAACTAAGTCATTTCTCCGAGCCCCGAATCTCCGAACCTCGGCTGGGCCAAGCTACAAATTCTTCGAACCTCGGCTGGGCCGAGCTACAAGTTCTCCGAACCTTGGCTGGGCCGAGCCACAAATTCTTCGAACCTTGGTAGGGCTAAGTAAAAATTCTCCGAACCTCGGCTGGGCCGAGCAATGAATTCTTCGAACCTCGGCTGGGCCGAGCCACAAATTCTCCGAACCTTGGCAGGGCCAAGTAAAAATTCTCCGAACCTCGGCTGGGCGAGCAATGAAATCTTCGAACCTTGGCAGGGCCAAGTAAAAATTCTCCGAACCTCGGCTCGGCCGAGCCACAAATTCTCCGAACCTTGGCAGGGTCGAGCCACAAACTCTCTGAACCTTGGCAGGGCCAAGTAAAACGTCTCCGTACCTCGGCAGGGCCGAGCGACAAGTTCTCCGAACCTTGGTAGGGCCAAATAAAAATTCTCCGAACCTCGGCTGGGCCGAGCGACAAATTCTCTGAACCTCGGTAAAGCTGAACCATAAACATTCGAGCTCCAATAAGGACGAGACATAAAATACCGAACTTCGAACCAAGATAAGGAGCGTGCTCCGCCGAAAAATCTCCAGACCGCCGCTTGCGAACCTCGACTTGTTCGGATAGCGCGGGATCCTCGCCTAAGAACGAACGGGACGCATTTGTACCGCCTCGACAAACGCCGTATTATTCGGGATTCGCGACGTGGCGTATTCCCAACCGTCACTCTTGGAGGAGCCTTACCCATGAAGGCATGATGACCCTGCCGCATTAATTAAAGCATCATTGCACGGCTGTCTAAACCAAATTGCCCCATCCAAAGCGTGCCACCTGGACTTATACTCCTATGCCCGAACCTACGCTTCAAACTAGGGAGTGGAGGGCATGTGTTGGGGGTAAAACCGTTATTGCATTAATATCCGTGTAAGGAGGCTAAGACCGACCTCCTCCCTTCATCTCCCCTGAGCTCCCATAGCTCATCCCCCCCGAGCTTCCATAGCTCGGCTCCCCTGAGCTTCCATAGCTCGGTTCCTCCGAGCTTCCATAGCTCGGCTCTCCCGAGCTTCCATAGCTCGGCTCTCCCGGGCTTCCATAGCTCATCCTCCCCGAGCTTCCATAGCTCGTCTTCCTCTGAGCCGAGATTCCATAGCTCGTCCTCCCCGAGCTTCCATAGCTCGGCTCTCCCGAGCTTCCATAGCTCGTCCTCCCCGAGCTTCCATAGCTCGACTCCCCCGAGCTTCCATAGCTCGGCTCTCCCGAGCTTCCATAGCTCGTCCTCCCCGAGCTTCCATAGCTCGACTCCCCCGAGCTTCCATAGCTCGGCTCCCCCGAGTTCCCATAGCTCGGCCCTCTCGAACTTCCTGTAGCTCATTTCCTCCGAGCCTCCATGGCCCAACTTTACTGAGCGACCCACGATCCAATACTCACCTCCGCGGAACCTGACGCGGGAGAGCCTAAGCCTACTGTAACAACATCCTAGGCAAGGAATCATGTTAAGAAGTGGTCTAGAACCTATCAAGGCTACCCGAGACCTACACACCTACCAGATCTTAAGCCATCAAGGAGCTCTCCTAGCCGTCGATCTCCTAACAGACAAGATATGGATCCCAACAACCCCACAACGGCCCGATTCGATCCATCTCCATATCCTAACAACCTCTGAACCTTCCAGAAGGCGCTCAAGATACAGGTGACAGCCTATAAATATCACGCTCGCAGATTCCCTCAGGTACGCGCGCTCACACCCTCACTCCCACTCTCCTGCTGCTCGTCGGTGCTCTCGCCTCCTAGAGCTTCCGATTGGCCGCCCTCGGAGAGACTCCCCGGAGAGATCCACCTCCTCATTTTTTGATTGATCGCCGATTTCCTCCCCACTGACTTGAGCATCGGAGGGTCTTCCACGGAGGGCCACCCCCAATGCCTCTCGCGCGAGGACTTGTGTGCAGGTCCGCCCCTGGAGATTGACTGCGCTCGAGTCGGAGGATGGATCTCGGCGGCAACAGTATTATTGCGATAAAAATTATAATGCCAAATAAATCATTACCGCTAGGCATAGAGGGGGAGGTCATAAGCGTCTATATCATAAAATTAATTTTTATTGCCAGTGTTTATCATGGGCTTGATAATTGATACACCAAAGGTGCATCCTTTTCGATCCTCTCATACTAGAAAAAGGTCCTCTCAATGCTCTAACACCTGTTGGGCCTAGTGTGGTGCTATTAAGGCCCAGGTTAGGTTAACTTGTATTGGGTGCTCTAACACCTGTTGGGCCTAGTGTGGTGCTATTAAGGCCCAAGTTAGGTTAACTTGTATTGGGTTGGGTGTGGATCCAAGGGTTGAGATTAAATTAAGTCACGGGTGTACACGGGTTTGGAGGTTAGTTTAATCTCATTGGGTTAGTCCATGGGAGTTTTTGTTGAGTCTGGGCCAAGTCCATTTGGTTAACTATTTAAACCTTGGTTTCTAGGGTTTGATGGATGGAATGAGAAACACAGATTCTTTTCTCCCCCTCCTACTTGGGTGAAGAACCGGGGTGCTGGTGGGATCCAGCGGACGAGCGCCTTCGTGCATAATCGCATGGGATCCAGCCATGAGGAGATTCCTCCTAGGAACGCAGCTTGGTGCATGATAATCGATGGTCAGCGTGGTTCGAACATGCGACCTACAATAGAGGGTATAGATGCTTTATCACTGTGCCAATCTGATCGTTGGTAACAAAGGATGAAAGTTCAAGATATTTCTCCAGCGAGAAGATCCCATTGTTCAACCTCAACAACACCTGCATTGGATATGAATCGAACTATCTCACGATGGTTCAATCCCAGCTCGCGTATCTCTTTAATGGACGAACAACCCAAACCTTGGAATATACTACAACCATAATTTCTTGTTTCTTTCTTCCATAGCCCAAGCCTGAAGAAGGAACAGAGAAGAGGGCACTATGGAGAAGGTGCTGAGAAATCCATAATAGAGTTTGATCATAACAACTGAATTTATTACCTTTATGCATAAAGATAATAGATTAACTAGTAGAAAAGATTTCACAATAATCACAAACCTCCCCTTTTCCTTGTTTTATTGCAATTTCTCGAATTGTTCAAGCAAAATGGATTCTTCATGATTGATCATCCTGAACAATCTTATGAAGATGCAAATAAGGCTTAAGCAAAATTATTATTCATCCTTTTTACAAATTTGTTTGGTTCATATGAGATGATTGAATGTGGAGTTAAATAAATAGCATATAGAGTTTAAAAATAATAAGAAACAAATTGAACCCCATTTATTTTTTTATTTTATTTCTTATTTTGTTCATCTTATATCTTATTCAGTTCAAAAGAATGATGGTAAATCAATGTAATGTGGCAGTTGAGGGGAAGTTCGTATATTGCATCTGCTTGGCTCTATGGAATTCATGGAAAGAAAAATTCTTGAACCTAAAGTAAAACAAAATCTTCATAACATAAAATAAAAAAGTTTGATTAGTAATAATAAAATCTTCATTGCATAAAATAAAAAAGTTTGATTAATAATTGATTTTGTTTTAGAAACAGAAGTGGTCCTTTCGGACCTTTCAATTTCAATGAGTAAATAAAAAGTTAGCTCTATATTGGATCTCACTTGAATCATCCCATTTATTGTCTTAATGATAAGTCTCGTTTCAAACTCCAATTCAAACATTAAGAGCACATCTTGCTAATATCCCTTGGATGATCCACATCTTCGAGTCATGCAATGATGAGCACATTGAATTATCTATATGGCTAAGAGTCCTGATAGCTCAAGTACAATGATGCAATTATTAGGGAAAGCATTCAGATAAATTAATCTTGATTGTTTAATCATTTGATAAGCAGAATCATTCTTCTATAAATAATAATTATGAGTCAAAACTTTTTTTTCCATTGTTAAGGTAGAGAATTGAACAAATTTTTTTTATTTTTTATTATCAATCGAATTACTCATAATACATGATTTTATTTTATCATCAATCCAATAAGCTTTCATATTTTTTTTATCAATAAAAAGATCTCTTTATTTATATGACTTAGAATTATATGACTTAGAAGGAAAGATCTTATGATAGTTAATATGGATCCTTACTATCCATCAATGCATTGTGTCCTTCAATTAATTATTACTCTTACAGTAAAAATGCTATCAACAGTGAACCCATAACGAAATACTTACATAAAAAGATGAAAAAATAGTAAGAATATCATCGGTTCGAAATACTTCCATAAAAAGATGAAAAAAATAGTAGAACATCATCGGTTTTGATATATCTATTGTTATTTGAGTAACATTTTTACTTCTTTAGATTTTTATTAAATTTAAGAAATAAATTTAATTATATATTTTTTAATATATATAAAGTATCCTTAAAGTTGATATCTTTGATGTATACTTTGAATAATTTAAATCAAAGTAATTTGATGTTTAACAACATGATCCATCGCAAAAATACTTGGAAATTTGCTGCTCATGAACAAGAAAAGACCGTCTCAACGTCAAATACAACAAAAACATGCAACAAAGTGGTTTTTCTTGGTATTAGGCAGTGTTTGAAAATCGGATTGGATCGATCGATTCAATCGGTCCAATCGAAAATCGATCATCATTTCGATCCGATTTTATTATTAAAATTAACCTTTCTATGATCCGATAAAAATAAAAAAAAATTATTAAACCAGTCGAATTTTGAATCGGTACAACTTGATTTTTAAATTTTTTTAATTTTTTATTTAAATAATATTTATATTTAATTAATTTATATTATTAAAATAAAAATTAATTATAATATTATTCAATTCAATCAAATTAATCGATCCGGTTCAATTAATTAACCTGTGATCCAAATATTAAGTTGATTCATTGTTCAGCTCGATTTTTAAAACATTTTGGCAGATGCACGTGAACGGATGGCACCGCGGATTTATTTAGCCGTCACTAAAAAAAAAAAAATTGTGACATTAATCACGTACCAGAAAGCCCTACTACCCCTTTTGAAAACCCTCCCTCCGCGTCTTGCGCCGTCTCACGGCCGCAGTCGCCGGCCCTCTCCGCGAGCCTCCCTCGGCTGGCGAAATGGCCTTCTCGTCCCTCCTCCCCTCTCCTCTCCGCCTCCCCACCCCCTCCCAACCCCCGATTTCCGCGGCCTCTGCCTACACCCCCGCCTCCCCTCGCCGCCTCGCCGGCGGCAGCGCGACCCGCGTCGCCCTCCCCCGCCAGTTGGAAGTCCGGGCCCTGGACGCCGCCCAGGTGTTCGACTATGAGGGCCAGGCCTCCGAACTTCTCGAACGCCGCTCCAAGCTCAAGATCGCCGTCGTCGGCTTCGGCAACTTCGGCCAGTTCCTCGCCCGCACATTGGCCCGCCAGGGCCACACCCTCCTGGCCCACTCGCGCTCTGACCACTCCGAAGTTGCTCGCTCGCTTGGCGTCTCCTTCTTCCGCGACCCCCACGACCTCTGCGAGGAGCACCCCGACGTGGTCCTCCTTTGCACCTCGATCCTCTCCACCGATGCCGTCCTCCGCTCCCTCCCCGTGGAGCGCCTCCGCCGCAACACCCTCTTCGTCGATGTTCTCTCCGTCAAAGAGTTCCCCAAGAACCTCTTTCTCCAGGTTCTCCCTCCGCAATTCGACATTCTCTGCACTCACCCCATGTTCGGCCCGGAGAGCGGCAAGCACGGCTGGACCGGCCTGCCCTTCGTGTACGAGAAGGTTCGGATCGGCGACTCCAATGGCCGTGCCGAACGCTGCGAGCGATTCCTTGAAATCTTCGAGCGCGAGGGCTGCCGGATGGTGGAGATGTCCTGCGCCGATCATGATGAGAATGCTGCTGAGATACAGTTTTTGACTCACACCGTGGGGAGGATTCTTGCGAAGTTGGACCTCAAGTCCACGCCGATTAACACCAAGGGATATGAGACGCTGCTCGATCTGGTGGAGAACACATGCAGCGATAGTTTCGAGCTGTACAATGGGCTGTTCATGTACAACAAGAACTCCACAGAGCTGCTTGAGAGATTGGATGTTGCCTTCGATTCTTTGAAGAAGGAGCTCTTCGGCCGCTTGCACGATAAACTAAGGAAGCAGCTGTTCGAGTTCAATGGAAAGGCCTAATGATTCTTCAGCGGAGGTATCTTATCTGTTTTTGCTATGCACTCAAGTTGTTTGCTTTTTTTATTCTTACTGATACTCAAGTGATTTTTGAGAGTTTCTTTTCTTTAGGATGCTTTATATTTATGTTTAGGAAAGTGGTCATCTTGTAGTTTACAATGCCCAATAAATTGGCTTCACTAGTGGAGCACTATTTATTGTGATGACATGAAGAAATGAATTCACCAATTGAAATGCATTTGTGATACCAATGCTCAATCTAACGGCCTTGCGATGTTCAAGTAAGCACAATGAAAGTAGTAAAAATGCTTGGAGTTCTGTTCTGGTCTGTTCAAGTTCTTAGTTCTGTTTATGTTCTTTGTTCACAATGCTGCATCATCCTGGATCTGTTCACAGTCGTTTATGCCAAGTTATAACTTTGCCATTGGAGGAAAATAGTGGTAGGGATTTGGTAATGTGGAGGAGAACAAGAACCCTCCATGAGGCTGTGAGGTTGAGCAGAGATTGAACAGGAAGCAGATTTTGTATGTCAGCAATTATCTTACAGGAGAATTTTAGCTACAGGGTTGGGCAATAGATCCATAACTAGTCTCTGATTTTGACTCGAGCATGGAGTGTTATGGTAGAGAGGGAAAACATTCCTAAACCAAATAGAAATAGAACTCTAAACCAAATAAAAATAGGACTTCTAAAGGAACTACTAATTTGCCTATGATTTGTCTACAATTTTGAATAGAAAACTAATAAGCTCTATACTCTGATAAAAATAGGACTATTAATGAAGAGAAAACATTCCTAAACCAAATAGATATAGGACTCTAGACCAAATAAAAATAGGACTTCTAAAGAACTACTAATTTGTCTATGATTTGTCTACAATTTTGAATAGAAAACTAATAAACTCTATACTTTGATAAAAATAGGACTATTAATGAAGAGAAAACATTCCTAAACCAAATAGATATAGGACTCCTTGAGGAACTACTAATTTGTCTATCACTTTGATTAGAAAACTAATAAACCCTATACTTTAATAAAAATAACATAAGAAGACTTTGACTATAACTTTGATGGCTAATTTCCAGCAAATCTGGAATTTAAGCAGGCTTTGACTATAACTTGGATGGCTAATTTCTAACACTAAAAATTACCAAAATACCTTTTTTAATGAAAACTTAATTAAATAAAACTGACACAACAATTTTAACTTATAAAATAAGGACTCAATAACAATAGATGATCGCTATTCTAGCTCCCAATTAAGATTCTCATCACTGGTTGAGTGCCAAATTAGTGTTTAGGCACAGCAATTAGGCTTAAGACGCCTTTCAAAAACCTTGAGAGGCTGCTGCCACTGCACTCTGTCAATAGGTTTTGCTATTGCACTTGGATTGGTTTGGGTTCAATGCAAGCAATAACTTAACCTTACGTTCACCAAACTACTTGTTGTATAGGATATAAGTATTCATCTAGAAACTCTCATTGTTGAAAAGTGTCAAAAGTTTCACTGTACTCTGGCTAAAGGATATATCATAGCTAGATGTGATCTGCTGCAAACCTGGGAGGGGCAACTTCCTGCATCGAGGAAGTAGATTATATATTTAATGAACAATGAAATGCTTACCTTTTCTAAACGACTTCAATTACCTATATATTTGAAGAAATGAGCAATGACTAGGGGGAGGAAGAACACCCAAGCTAAATGGCTTGGCCTGGATTGCAACCAATAACAAAAGCATTAGTTCATATTGCTGATGCTAATTGATGATAAAGGTTTGTTTATGATTTCATGAACATTTATTTCTTGATTTTTTTTTCATTTTTAATTTCATTAGACTGCTTAACTTCAATAATGTAACCTAGCGATGAAATAGTGATGAATTAGTGAATTAGCACCCGAAAAGGGACGTCAGGATGCCTCAGTTTTCAGTAACATTTACTTGTTTTGCAAGCAAGAATAACATGTTGGATGATCATAGCATTTCATTGAGGGGGTTTTAATAGCCATCTCTTTGGATCAAACAGCAAGGGTATAACTTCATTTATTAGGAGTTCAGATTTCAGCCGGTCACTTGTGTGTCTTCTTCTCTCATCCTTTCTTTTCATTCTGAACTATCCTGAATGTCAAATTCTTAACCACTTTTTTTTATTTTGTTAGTGAAGAAGTTGTCTTTTCTTTTTAGAATTCTCTTCCCTTTTGTGTCTTGGCTCCATGATATAAGAAATGTTTACGTAAAGTTATCAACTTTAGTCAGGAAGACCAGATTTCTTTTCTTTCTCAACTATCCTGAA
This sequence comes from Calamus simplicifolius, assembly GCA_900491605.1. Taxonomy (NCBI): domain Eukaryota; kingdom Viridiplantae; phylum Streptophyta; class Magnoliopsida; order Arecales; family Arecaceae; genus Calamus; species Calamus simplicifolius. The sequence goes on from UESW01004500.1 coordinate 661,014, forward strand.
TGTCAAATTCTTAACCACTTTATTATTTTGTTGGTAAAGAAGTTGTCTTATCTTTTTTAAATTCTCTTCCCCTGGCTCCATGATATAAGAAATGTTTACTCCAAAATTATCAACTTTAGTCAGGAAGACCAGATTCCGGCATTTCAAAACGTTTCAAATGCAACAGGCCTGTCAGAAGACAGCGGCCAAGGTGATGAACATGACGTGGCTATTACTCAACACGCAAAGAATGCTGATTGGGTTAACTTGTCTGGGTTTGAAATGGATCAGGTTTGTCCCAGGGATGATGTTGCAAGAATTTATCCACCCAGACATCTTGTAGATCATTACATCAGATATGACCTAGCCTCCATGATTTATTCTATTTTATTAGGTAAAGAGGAGAACTCAAGACAACCTCAGTACCAAAATGCTGCCGTAACAAAGGTATATTCCAGGCATGCTGCAAAAAGGAAACCAAGCTATCTTGGTACCATAAATATATGTGGTATCCACAGAAGCAGACTTAAACCTGGGAGGACAGCAAAAAAAAAAAAAAAAAAAAAAAAAAAGCCAAGGAGTCCATCTATAAAGAAGACAGCATGGCCATGTGTCAATCAATCCAAGTCTCAGAAATATTCATGCAGTAAAAGATAAGAGTGAAGAAAAAGTCTTTGTACATCATTTTTGGTGCAGCAAGTCCTATATGAGCTGCAAGATAAGAGTGGAGGAAAAGTCTTTGTACACCATCTTCGGTGCAGCAAGTCCTATATGAGCTGCAAGATAAGAGTGGAGGAAAAGTCTTTGTACACCATCTTCGGTGCAGCAAGTCCTATATGGGCTGCACTGCTTCTCCTGATTGATCCACGTGGATCCTACGTAGCTGACGATGCAGAATGGTATGGCTTTGCTATGATGTTACGTTATGATCGTGACGACCATTAAAAATGCTTTGCTTTTATTTTAAAATTACTGTGCAAACGAAAATGTCCTTTCCTTCCAGCTACTTATATCGCCATTTTTTTTGGATTACATTTGTGCAAGAAAAACTCTTTCTTTCCTTTCACTCTGGCTTTCGGATGCAAGGAATTAGTCCAAGGTTTGAGTAAAATCCTAAGCCCTCGTTTTGAAAGTTCGGTTGGAAGAAAACATTTTAGCTTCGAGGCTGGAATATGTAGCTATTGAAGTCTTTGTGCAAAAACTTCTGAAGAAAATATCATCCGCAATGGGAAGTAAAAAGTCCTTATTCCCAATTGTAAAGCTCCTTTATCATACCAACTATTTTTTTTGTCGTTAGAGAAAGTTAATGCATTAGGAAACCGTTTAATGCGCAGTTAACTTCCTTAAATCAAAACAATTATGATATTCTGGGAGTCATAATTGTTTAGAGTTTAGTGTTTTGTAGCACGAATATCATACTTATACGAACTGGGGTGTTGTCAGAGTATTTTAGCAGCCTATATTTTTCATTATTTTCTTTCCATATAGCTCTAGTTACAAGCCTACGACACTTGTATTTTGGGGTATCGTCAGAAAAGTTACGACACCCCAGATTTACTGTTAAGACACCGTAGTTACAAGCTTACGACACCTGTGCTCCAAATGAATGTTGGAGAAAAGCCTCGCGACATCGCAGGAGAAAATCGGTCAAAAATCAGTGATGACACTTTAGGAAAAAAGTCAGGAGTATTGCGACACCCAAGTTAAAGTAATAAGACACCTCTGTTAAACAAATATGATACTCCAGTTATACTCAGTCGAAAATCCTTCGCGATACCGCAGTTCAAACATCACGACACCTTAGCGACAACGTTACGACACCAGTGCTTATAACCTTACGATACATAAGGAGGAATTTGGCCAAAAATCATTCGTGACACCGCAGTTGAAACGTTACGACATCCTAGCGGCAACACTACGATACCCATGCTTATAACTTTTACGATCTTCGTTTGTTGCTTTTCCGGGTGTCGTAGTTTGTTCTCTAGGGTGTCTTTAACTGCTAAAGGGTGTATCGTGTTTATAACTGACGCTGGAGAGAAGGCCTGTGACACCCCAAGAGGAATTTGTCCGAAAATCTTTGCGACACCCAAGTTGAAACGTTACGATACCCTAGCAATAACGCTACGACACCCGTGATTATAACCTTCGCGATCTTCGTTTGTTGCTTTCTGGGGTGTCGTAGGTTGTTATCTAGGATGTTTTTAACCCCTAAAGGGGGTATCGTTATTTTTATATGGGGTGTCATAAGTTGTTTCATGGGGTGTCATTAGTTCCTGCATTAACATTTGTAGCTACGGTGTTGTAATATGTGAACCTTGGTGTCGTTAGGCCCTTTCTCAATGTGTTATGAATGGGTGTCGTAATTTTACAGCTTTGGTATCGTTTTTTTGTAAACTGGGGTGTCGTGATTTTTGAATTCAACTATTGTAAGTTCATGTCTTTAACTATTAATGGGTGTCGTAGTTTTTAACTAGGAAGACGAACAAGGAGCCATTATTCAAATCATACATGACATGTATTCCTGGTATCTGAGGTTCAATCATAATCGTGTTGTCGTATTTCTTCAAGTGAGGTGTCGTATTTTTTTAACTTTGGTGTCCTAATGCTTTGTCAGGATATATAGATAGCTAAATCTATGGATATCATTGTTCATGACTATGTGCCTATATTTTCACAGACGATGCTGAAATTATATATCGGAAAGAAATCGAGCACACTCTCGGTCGTACACCTTCATCCATCGCTCCAAAAGCAGAGGTTGATATTGTAGTTCCTCAAACTGGAATGGAATTCAATTCAACAGATGATGTATATACTTTCTACAATGGATACGCAAAAAGAATTGGTTTTGGAATTACAACAGTGTGTAGCAGGGCCAACAACAACAAATAACTTTGCTTCAAGCACCGGCGTGTTAGAGGCAAGGAAAATCTAGAAAAACAGAGAAGAGCATGAATTATAGGGATACTGGGAAAGTTGATTGCATGACATCCATAAAAATAAGACTGAATGCTACAAGTGGTAAGTGGATATTGGTTGAGGTTTCTCTAGAACAGAACCATGGGATGTCCATAACATCAACTAGTTATCTACGGTCGCATAGGAGGATCAGCACATCAGAGAAGGCAGAAATCAGCAATTTATATGTCGTGAATGTTTCAACAACTCATATATACTCTGTCATAACAAGGAGAAAAGGGGGCAGAAGATAATTGGATTTTGCCGAGAAGGATGCTCGTAATTTCATTTGTCGCGAACGTCAGTCTAAGCTGAAAGAAGGAGATGCTCGGTTGATGGTAATCCATTTCACCGAAATGCAACTCAAAAATCTCAATTTATTCTATACCTTAGACCTCAATGATAATGGTCATCTCATGTCTGTCTTTTGAATTCATCCAAGGTCAAGATTGGCATGCACATACTTCGGTGATGTTCTAAGCTTTGACTCAACCTACTTGACAAATAGATATCAAATGCATTTTTGTCCATTCATCGGGGTCAACCATTATGGACAGTCCACCTTGCTTGGTTGCGTGTTGTTGTCTAATGAGAGTATTGAGACATATAAATGGGTTTTTCAGTCATGGCTGGATGTAAATGGTGGTCAAGTACCTATTGTCATAATAACTGATCAAGATAAGGCAATCGAGGCTGCTGTTAAAGAAGTTTTTCCTAACACACGACATCGATTTTGTCTTTGGCATATATTGAAGAAGATACCTGAAAAGATTGGCCACATTTGCACAGCAAATCCCAAATTTATGATTGATTTCAATGAGGCGATATATGATTTATTGACTATACAATCATTCGAGGAAAGGTGGGCACATGTTATGGAGAAATATAAAGAATGTAAGACTATAAATTGGTTCAATGTCCTTTACGAATGTCGGGATAATTGGGTCCCAGTTTACCTAAAGGATACATTCTTCGCAGGTTTGTATGTCATTGTCTTTGGTTCATGTTCGCGTTCAACGCTTTTTTTTTGATAAAATTATGTACAGGGATATCTTTATAAAGAAGCGAGGGCATAAATCACTTCTTCGATAGGTTTATAAATTTGAAGACTATACTAACGGAGTTCATAGGTAAGTACGAAGATGCCTTGGAGAAAAGGTACGAGATCGAAAATGAGGAAGATAATAGGACATTGCAAACAATTGCTTTCCTAAAGACATCATCACCTTTTGAGAGACAAGCTGCAGGAAGGTATACAAGACGCATTTTAAAAAATTTCAGAATGAGATCCTTGAAATGGCTGCATCAAATACTAAATTGGTCAAAGAAGCTGATAACTGTTGTGTATATTCTGTAAAGTCGTATGAAAGGATTGAAATCGATGGAATCGGCAAAGAGATGATCAAAGATTATATCGTGTCATACGATAGAATATTGAGGATGTCCAATGCCAGTGTCGATCCTTTCAGTTCAAGGGTTACCTGTGTAGGCATGCCTTGTTGGTTCTTTATCAAAGCGACGTATTTCGTTTACCAGATAAATACTTCTTGAAGAGATGATGCAAGGACATGAAATATCAATTCGACGATTTTGACTGCAATACTGAAGGTTGTGATAAAAAAGCACACGAAAATCACGGTACACAGTGATAATTTTTTATTTGAAATGTCTTATGTTGTCGATAACATTATGTTATTGATTATAGATATAGTTTGCTGAGTCATCGGATGATGAAGCTCGCAGAGATAGCCTTCATGTTTGAAGATGCATTTAATTTAGTGATGGATGGTCTAACACCTATATTCAAAATTGTCGTGGATGCTAATTGCGCAGCTAAGCCAAGTACAGAGCTTGTAATTCAAGATCCTCAGCAAATTAGGACGAAAGGTCGCCCAAGAAAGAATAGATTAAAGAGTGGAGTCGAGAAGAAGTCAAAAAGATCAAGGAAAAATTTGGTCAAGGCAACCGTTGACGCTCCACCAATGCAAAATAAAATAAGAGTTACTTCAAGCAACATGCAGACTTGTATGCAGTAAATTAACACCGGAGATGACATAAAATGAATTGTACCACCTTTCGAAACTTTGATGGACGAGTTTGATGCTTATGTATTGAGTCAATTAACACATGAGCATATAGAACACGGGTGTCGTAACTTTGTAATTAGGGTGTCTTGGTCGTAAATGATGTGCTTTGTAACTAGGGTATATTTTTTAGCCAAATGAAGTGCTCATTTCGTCTGCCAAGAAGATTTGATATTTTACGAATACGCTTGCACTGTTACGACACCCCAGCTCTCGCCTAACGACACCCTTGCTTTAAAGTGACGACACCCGTGCAGAGACTGTTAAGGTGGGGGGAGCGAGGATACCCCGCTCTCGGCTAACGACATCCTAGCTTTAGCTCGATGACACTCGAAAGGTCAAATCATACGACATCCTATTTCTCACAAAGGGCACCAATGCTTTTAGCGCGACGACCTCCCAGCTATGGGCTAACGACATCCTAACTTTAGTGCGACGACACCCGAAAGGCAAAATCCTACGACATCCCTGTTCTTAATTTACGATATTCTAGTTTTCAATTTACGACATCATATATGAAAACTTAAGAAATTGTGAAGTAGAAAAGGCATAAATATGAATAAATCGAGGATACCCCTGTTCTCAATATAAATTTTTGCATTTGCATTAAATCTGAAACAGTGTTAATATGAATAAATTACATTAAATTTTCAATCAAAGAAGAATGAAAAAATTAAGAACAGTTTGTGACAAGGTTGTTGATCTTTTGATTCAGGCCCTCTCTCAATATTGTCGCAGCTAATTGTCACCGATAATCTCTTACTTCCTCCTCCGTGAAATCCATCTTCATATCAGGATTGTCCCTCGAACAAGACATTTCATGTATCTCAGACAGTATAGGTCGCAATCCAGCGATTCGGCCGGTTGACTTGGGCAATCTGAAATCTCTTCCATCGGCCAAGTCATCACGTCCTCCTTATCGCAGTAGATATGGAACATGTGGCCAAGAATTGTATGTCATTTCTTCGCATTGGCTTTGTACCTGGCATTGCGTTTAATGAATTCAGGTGCATGAACACCTTTCTTTCCATATCGATAACAACTAGATGCCAGTGCGAGTTATCGGAGTTTATTATTGTGAATAGAAACCGAAATTGGGCCTTATCTTCATCGGATACATTGTCAAATATCAAAGCCCCTGATGTTACAGCGAGTTCATGAGCAGTTAATAGAGAAGTCAGACACAAAGCGGTTATGAAAACTGATGCAAATATGCACTTATGGTATCGGTTCGGATGCTCTGTCCAGTTGCATTCCAACGATTTCTATGTTCACATCATCACCCTTTGGCGCAGGGGTGTCAAGTTTATTATCAAATTTGGTCTCCTCTTAGCCCTCCGTAGAATGCCCCTCCCCCCTCTTCTCCTCCTCTTTATTTTGATTCCCATGCTCTATTTATCGTCCAAGGAATCCCCCTCCAATCTCTTCTTCTCTGTTTTTGCATTCCCCGTCTCAGTTGGACACTTGGAGGAATGGTCCTCCTTCATCTTCTTCTCCTCAGTATTTCCTTTTCCAGTCTCGAGAAGACACTTCAGGGAATGCCCCTCCTCTGTCTTTTCGTCTCCCTTGTTCTCCTCATTTATTGCATTGCTTTCCTTTCTGAGCAGTGAACTGAGGAGGCTCTCAGCAATGGACAACCTGTGCATGACATCGCCGAGTTGATCCTTAACGCATGCCAATTCAATCCTCAACTCGGCACAGCTTGTGCAGCTATCTGTTGGTTCAGGCGATGCTACTATCTGTTGAGTAAGAAGCCAATGCTCTTGTGACAGTGGTATAGTAGCTCCCTTCAACTGCAAAGCAAGATGATAAACAAATTAATATTAAGTGAAAATATTAACACATTAAGTGAAAAATATGGTCAGAGCAATGAAGCAATGTATTAGCTTATCAAGTCGTGAGGCTGCATGTTAGCAACCCGAACCGACTGGATCTTCATTTGGTTGTCATACCACTTCAACAGCCGGGGCAGTTTATCGGGATATGCTGGTGCTCGCATTGATGTATGCTCGAGGAACTACGCTTGAACATGATAATTTTGGATATAAAAAAATGTAATATTAACAAAAAAATTATACTAAGGACACTATTTCTACATCTCAATCCTTACCACCAGCGCTGCCGAGCATCCAATCAGGGTAAGCTGCCTCCTAACCTTTTTTGTTATCTATTAGTGGACCGGCTCCTCGGAATGCCAGCAAGCAGCTGCTTCTGGAAGAGCCAGAACAATCAACTCCTTGAATGCCAAAGCCCAGTCGATCCTATCCAGTTGACTTAAGTCATCCAAGTGCTGGATGAGATACCATGGATATCTCTGATTAGACTTTGGAGCCAAAAATATGGCAAACATGTAGGCGATCCAAAGTCTGACGGTGTCCTCGACATCTTCCTATACCTTAGATGATTGGAGTCAAAATATTAACTTCTCCTAACCTTCTTGACGAAGATCTAAACCCTGGTCAAATCGTCTGAACAACCTTCCGTTGAACAACTGGCTAGACGTGTTGATCTTCTTCCCATGAGCTGGAAGACCCAGAATAAGTGCGACTTCGTCGGCACTGAATAGAACCGGCTTGTCACAGAAAATGAACTCGTCGCCTCCATTGTAACATCTTATGATGTCTGCTAGCAGTCGTCCGTCGACTGTAAACGTCTGCATGTCGACGAAGGCACCAAATGGGGTCCTTTGAATAAGTTTTGTATGCTGTCTAGTAAACCCCATCTTTCAAACCTTCTGAACGTATACGATCGGCCTGCAACTATTCTTAAACAATTGGGAAGCCTTCACTCGGGGGACTAGAATAATTTTTATGTTATCTGAAACAGGGATAAAACATACTTGTCAGCTGGGTGCCATTATGTATGAACTAGGGTGTCATGACATTTTAAGAGAGGATGTCATAATATCTTAACAAAGGGATAAACATACCTGAAGGAGACGCATCCTCATTCGAATGAAGAACGATGTCCTTTCTTTGTTCCGCCATTTTATTCTTCTGGTTCTTCTTTGTTTACGATCTTCGTCCATAAATGAAAGCATTCATCTCCATGAATGAAGTAGATGGAAGAAAGAACCGTGGAAGAAATTTAGGACACCAATGGCTTCTTGAGCAACAAACGAAGGACCTATAGGGTTCAGAAATTTTTTTATGCTGACCTCAGAGAAATATGAAAGGACACTAGGATCGTCACGATCATATCACTGATACGCAAACCCGTAGGAACCGGCCACGTTATGTAACTTTTCTCGAAAAGATGGCATAGCTGAGTTATTAGGTATCGTCGAATTACAACTAGGGTGACGTCAAAATTTTTGCCTAGTTCAAATATATCGTAGTGGTGTCATAAGTTTATACTAAGGGTGTCGTAATATTTTAACTGGGTGTCGCGAACGAAACCACATGAAACTTACGACACCCCAGCTCTCATCTGACGACACCCTAGCTTTAAGGCGACGATACCCGTGCTAGGACTTGTTAAGGCGGGGACCTACGACATCCCCGACTTAGGTTGTTACGACACCCCAGCTCTCATCTGACGACACCCTAGCTTTAGCGCGACGACACCCGTGCGGGGATTGTTAAGGCGGGGACCGACGATATCCCTGATTTAGGCTGTTACCGATACCTCAGCTCTCATCTGACGACACCTTAGCTTTAAGGCAACGACATCCGTGCCGGGACTTGTTAAGGCGGGGACCGACGACATCCCTGACTTAGGCTATTATGACACCCCAGCTTTCATCTAACGACATCCTAGCTTTAAAACGACGATACCCGTGTGGGGACTGTTAAGGCGAGGACCGACGACATCCCCGAATTATGCTGTTATCGACACCCCGACTCTCATCTGACGATATCCTTGCTTTAAGGATTTTCGGCAGAATTCCTCCTGGGGTGTCGCGGGGCTTCTCTCCATGGTATGTTATAAACACGAGTGTCGTAGCATTGTCTCTAGGATGTCGTAAAGTTTCAACTGGGGTGTCACGAAGGATTTTCGGCCGAATTTCTCATAAGGTATCGCGGGGCTTCTCTCCATAGTCAGTAATAAGCATGGATGTCGTAGCATTGGTGCTAGGGTGTCGTAAGGTTTAAACTGGGGTGTCGCAAAGGATTTTCGACCGAATTCCTCATGGGGTGTCGCGGGGCTTCTCTCCATGGTCAGTTATAAGCATGGGTGTCATAACATTGGTGCTAGGGTGTCTTAAGGTTTAAACTGGGGTGTCGCGAAGGATTTTTGGCATAATTTCTCCTGGGTGTCATGGGGCTTCTCTCCATGATCAGTAATAAGCACGAGTGTCATAGCATTGGTGGTAGGGTGTCGTAAAGTTTCAACTGTGGTATCGCGAAGAATTTTCGGCCGAATTCCTCCTAGGGTGTTACGGGGTTATACTCCATCGTCCGTTATAAGCACGAGTGTCTTAATGTTTCAACTGCGGCGTCGTAGATTTTTTTTTGGGTGAACATAACTTGGGTATCGTAATACTTTCGACCTGTTTCCTTTTGGGACGTCGTAAAGCTTATCCGTTTAGCGTGCATTTAAACCATGGGCACCAAGTGGCCAATTGAATAATTGGAAAGTGCTCATTTCGTTATGCGAGGAGAGTCACTCCGATTTACTATAACGAAGATGCTAGCATGGCCGATACTTGTTCCGAATCGGGGATTGGAACACTGAGTTCGATGAGATTTGGTTTCCTGACACTCTCTTCAGTAATGGTTTCTGTCCCCCATCTCCCAACTCGACGACTATTAAAGGGGAAAGGATGAATATTGCCTGCAATCACAGGAAGGGTAGACAACATCGGAGGTAGTTTAAGAAGGTTTAAGAAAGCTTCGCCCATGACGACATCGGAGGTAGACGAGTTGGCTTTCGCCTTTAGCATGAAACTTCGGCTCGATGGCTCCGATGAAGATGTGGAAAAGCAAACTGCCAAGGGAACGTAGAAGACCGACTCTGGTGGATCTCCGAAATTCCTTTTTGAGCATACAAGTGTGAAGAAGAGAAAGGGAGGAGACCATAGAGGTCCGTCTGGAAACGCAAAAAAAACATTTTCGTATAAAATCGCAAAGAAAATTTGCAATGACTAATAATATTATAGATGAACTTGCGACTGCTTCGATGCTGCTGTATTTTAATAATAAATTTGGGGTATCGTAGCTTTATTACGATTACGATTGATTTTCTCCTGAGATGTCGTAAAGCTTTTCACCTAAGCATGAACGGATGTCTTAGGTTTGTAACTAGGGTATCGTATTATTTTAGCTTGGATGTCGTCATTGGTTTTCGGCCGATTTTCTCTTGGGATGTCGTAAAGTTTTTTCCTAAGCGTGAACGGGTGTTTTAGGTTTGTAACTTGGGTGTTATAATAATTCAGCTGGGGTGTCCTTACTGGTTTTCGACTGATTTCCTCCTAAGATGTCACGAGGCTATTCTTCAGCGTCCGGTGTAAGGCCACAGGTGTCGTAAGTTTAAACCTACGGTGTCTTAACGGTAAAGCTGGGGTATTCCCGGTAATTTCCTGAACGGGTGTCTTAGGTTTATAACTAGGGTATCATACTATTTCAGCTGGAATATCATCACTAATTTTTGATCGATTTTCGCTTAGGGTGTCGCGGGGCTTCTCTCCATGGTCAGTTATAAGCATGGCTGTCGTAGCATTGGTGCTAGGGTGTCGTAAGGTTTCAACTGGGTATTGTTGACCCAATTATTGATTTTGATGATTAATAAAGGAATTGAGTATATTTATTTGATTACTAATAGATTTGATAAGTGTTTCAGGGCTTAAAAATATTTGATTGATTTAAAGGCATTAAGAAACGTGTTTTGAATCAATTGCAAATTATAAGTTTCAAAGTTTCAGAGCCTGGAGTCGACACCTAGGAATCTGGAGCCGACCCCATGGCCAGTCAAATATTCTTCTGATTTTTGATACGGTCCGGAGCCGACACCTAGAGTTTCGGAGCCGACACCCAGAGTTTCGGAGTCGACACTTACAGTGTCTGGAGCCGACTCCGATGCGGGGACAGAACGTTGATTTTTGACTACTTGGAGCCGACACTTACAGTCTTTTGGAGCCGACACCTGAGATGGCGAGCCGACACTTAACTTTTTCGAGCCGACTCCTCAACGAACTCAGAACTTTCTATTTTTGGATAAACGACTTGGAGCCGACACCTGAAAAGTTGGAGCCGACTCCAACCTATCTGGAACGAAATTTAAAATGCCAGATCAGCTCTAACGGTAATATTTTCTTTTTACCTAACTTCTAACGGATATATTTTTTGGAAAAACTTTCCAGGTACATTCCAACGGCTAGTTTTCTCACCAAAAACGGATTAAAAGAAATCTATAAAAGGGGGAGAAAGCCGTTTAAAAAAAAAGAACAAAAAAATAGAGTGAATACAAATCAAAAATCCGAGAAGTCTTGAGCCTGAAATCAAGAGAAAAGTATCAAACTCAAATCCTTCCACTCCAAAAAGCTCAAAGAGAAATCCAAGGCGCTCATATCAAAAAATCGGAGGATTCCCAAAAGAAGAAAAAGCTCTGTCTTTCAACTTCTCATCTGCAACATTTGCAACGAATCAAAGCTGAGGCCTGATTCAACATCTCCAAAGAGAAGAGGAAAAGAAGAAAAGAAGAAAAGCTCAAATCCAACAACTTCAAAACAGGCTTTTCTAACCTTGCTTATTATTTTGAATATTTGCTCATTTGAGGAGCTTTGTATTATTGAAAAACATTATTCTTTCTTGTTTGTGCTAGTTCTATCAAGGGGATTGAACTAGTGGAGGTTGTATACCTCGGGTCAAGCTAGATTAGCTTGAGTTTAGGGTTTTGTGCTGGTGAGCCCGGAAAACCGGCTGGGTTCGTTGTGATCCCTGGGAAACAACAAGTTTGAGTTGTGATCTTGTAAAACAACTCGACTGTAATCAAGAGGATTATAGTGTGGACCCAAGTGGATCTTGGGAGTGGACGTAGGTGTTGGATACACCGAACCACTATAAAACCTTGTGTTTGTCGTGCTTTGATTATCTCTTCTCTATCTCCTTGGTTGTATTTAACATTGCATTGCATTTCATCTATTTTCCAAGCACATAGTTTTAAAAGGTTAAAATTTTTAAAGAACCCAATTCACCCCCCCTCTTGGGTTGCCATCTGGGCCAACAATTGGTATCAGAGCAAGTGCTCATTGTTTATTTGATCACACGATCAAGAGCTAAAGATCCAAATGGCAGCTCAAGTTGGATCTTCATTTGCTGAAGGTCATTCTACAAATAGACCTCCCTTGTTTAATGGTTCCAACTATTCATATTGGAAAGCAAGAATGAGGATATTCATTCAAGCTTCTGATTATGAATTGTGGAGTGTTATAATTAATGGACCTAGCACACCCACACACATTAGTTGATGGTTCTATTGTTCCTAAGCCCGAAAGGGATTGGAATGATAATGATAGGAAAATGGCTCAGCTTAATGCTAAGGCCATGAATGTCTTATATTGTTCATTAGATGCTAACGAATTTAATCGTATCTCTACATGTAATTCCGCAAAAGAGATATGGGATAGATTAGAGGTTACCCATGAGGGTACAAATCAAGTTAAAGAATCTAAATAAATATTCTTGTTCATAAGTATGAATTATTTAGCATGGAACAAACTGAAACTATAGCATGCATGTATACTAGATTCACCGATATTGTAAATGGTTTGAAAAGTCTAGGTAAGATTTATACTAATTCTGAACTTGTTCGCAAAATTCTTAGGTCACTTCCAAGGACTTGGGAAGCAAAGGTGACAGCAATCCAAGAAGCCAAGGACCTCAACACTTTACCCTTGGAGGAGCTACTTGGATCACTAATGACCCATGAGTTAACCATGAAGCAGCACATAGAGGAAGATGTTAAAAAGAAGAAGACTATAGCTCTTAAGGCTGCAGAAAGTGAGGAGAGCTGCAGTGATAATGATGATGATGATGAGACAGCTCTTCTAGCTAGAAAATTCAAAAAATTCATGAGAAGAAAGAGACCCTTCCACAAGAAGAAATCTGGAATTAAGATGGAAGGAGAAAGAGAAAAGGACAAAGACAAGGACAAAGAGAAAGACCCCTTGATTTGCTATGAGTGTAAGAAACCGGGGCACTTTAGATATGATTGTCCTCAACTAAAGAAAACCTACAAGAAGAAGAAAGCCTATGTTGCAACCTGGAGCGACAGCGATGAATCCTCTTCAGAGGAAGATCAAAAAGAAGTTGCAAACATTTGCTTTATGGCAAACGACGACAACGAGGTAAGTTCTGAAAACCCTTGTGATGAATTTGCATTTGATGAATTGTTTGAAGCCTTTAATGAACTAGTTGATGATTTTAAAGTTTTAAAAAGAAATACAAATTTTGAAAAATGATAATTCAATTCTCATTAAAGAAAAAGATAATCTTACTAATGAGATTAAGATGCTGAAATCTGAAAATGAAAATTTGACAAAAGAAAAAGAATCAATTTCAATGAAAATGATAAATTAAAGAAGGAAGTTGATAAATATAAGAATATTGTTGATAAATTTACTTATAGTTCTGAAAAACTTAATTTATTATTAGTAATCAAAGAGCTATATTTGATAAAGCTGGATTAGGATATAGACCTAACATAAAACAAAAATTTATCAAAAACTTCTTTAGAAAAGAACAAAATAGAGATATGTTACATGTCATTATTGTAACAAGAAAGGCCATAAATCCTATGAATGTAATGTGAGAAACAGTAACAAAATTTAAATAGTAAAGGAAAGAAAATATGGGTTCCCAAAGGAACAATCTTTTATGCTACTAACCATGAAGGACCCAAGAAGGCTTGGGTACCTAAATATAAGACTTAATTATTTTTGCAGGAGTGTCTTGCGGCCAAAAGATCAAAGCGAAAGTGGTATCTCGATAGTGGCTGCTCAAGACACATGACGGGTGACAAGGATCAATTCATCACCCTTGAAAGCAAAAGAGGAGGAGTTGTTACGTTTGGTGACAATGGCAAAGGCCAAATCATGGGGTTTGGTAATATTCAAATAACTCCCTCCACATATATTGAAAATGTTTTATATGTCAATGGTTTAAAACATAATTTAATTAGTATTAGCCAATTATGTGATAAAGGTTTTAAAGTATCATTTGAAGCATCTATCTGCACTGTTTCTAATCCCATTGATAATAGCATTATTTTTATTGGAAATAGAAATGGCAATGTATACTTGATTGATTTAGACAATTTGTCTACTAGTAATCATTGCTTAGTTGCTAATAATGCTAATATGAATGAGATTGGTTGGTTATGGCATCGTAGATTAGGTCATGCAAGCACACAACTAATTTCAAAATTAATAAAAATGCATGCATGTCAATTTGGAAAACAAACTAGAAATTCTTTCAAAACTAAAAATATTGTTTCCACTTCTAGGCCACTTGAACTACTTCACATGGATCTTTTTGGACCTACTAGAACCACAAGTCTAGGAGGAAAGAAATATGGTCTTGTGATTGTAGATGATTACTCTAGATACACTTGGGTATTGTTTTTAGCTCATAAAGATGAGACCTTTCCATTGTTTTTGAAATTCTTCAAAAAGGTCACAAATGAAAAAAACACCATAGTGTCTCTTAGAAGTGATCATGGCACTGAATTTGAAAATCATTATTTGAAAACTTTTGCATAGAAAATGGCATCCATCATAATTTTTCAGCACCTAGAACACCACAACAAAATGGAGTAGTTGAAAGAAAAAATAGAACCTTAGAAGACATGGCCCGTACCATGCTATGTGAAAGCAACCTACCAAAATACTTTTGGGCGGAAGCTATAAACACGGCATGTTACATTCTTAATAGAGCTTTAATTAGGCCAATCATTAAGAAAACTCCTTATGAACTATGGAATAATAGAAAACCAAACATAAGTTACTTTCATGCATTTGGTTGTAAATGTTTCATTCATAATAATGGTAAAGATAATCTAGGAAAATTTGATGCAAAATCTGATGAAGGCATTTTCTTAGGATATTCAACATCTAGTAAAGCCTATAGAGTGTTTAACAAGAGAAACTTAATTGTAGAAGAATCTATTCATGTAATTTTTGATGAATCTTTAGCATCTAGTTCAAGAAAATTGATGATGAGGAAGATACAAACATTCTAGAAAGAGACATTGAAAATTAAATATTGATGTATCTTCAGATCATGAACAAGAAGCTAAAGATAATGATTCCCTAGTGTTGATGTTGTTGATGCAAATCATAATGATGTAGATCTTCCTAGAGATTGGAGATATGCCTATGGTCATCCAAAAGAATTAATTATAGGTGATCCATCTCAAGGAGTAAGAACTAGATCATCAATGAGAAACATCAATAATCATCTTGCATTTGTATCTCAAATTGAACCTAAAACTATTGAAGAAGCAGAAAAAGATAATAATTGGATGTTAGCCATGCAAGAAGAATTAAATCAATTTACTAGAATAATGTCTGGACTCTTGTAGATAGACCTAAAGATCATTCTGTTATAGGATCAAAATGGGTATTTAGAAATAATTAGACGAAAATGGCATAGTAATTAGAAACAAAGCTAGATTAGTTGCAAAAGGATATAATCAAGAAGAAGGAATTGATTTTGATGAAACTTTTGCACCTGTAGCTAGACTAGAAGCAATTAGATTATTACTTCGCATTTGCATGTCATATGCATATCAATTTATTTCAAATGGATGTTAAAAGCGCATTTTTAAATGGATTTATAAATGAGGAAGTTTTGTTGAACAACCTCCTGGTTTTGAAGATCATGAATTTCCAAATCATGTTTTTAAATTACACAAAGCACTATATGGTTTAAAACAAGCACCTAGAGCTTGGTATGAAAGATTAAGTAAATTTTTGATTGAAAATGACTTTATAAGAGGAAATGTTGATAAAACACTATTTTTGAAAAGAAAAGACAAGGATTTATTAGTAGTACAAATATATGTTGATGATATTGTATTCGGTGCTACTAACAATCTGTTATGTCAAGAATTTGCTAAGTTAATGCAGGGTGAGTTTGAGATGAGCATGATGGGAGAACTCAATTTCTTCCTAGGACTTCAAATCAAGCAAAGCAAAGAGGAATTTTCATCAATCAAGCAAAATACACAAAAGAACTTCTCAAGAAGTTTGGAATGGAGTCAATCAAACCACTTGGAACACCTATGAGCCCTTCATGCAAATTGGACAAAGATGAAGATGGTAAGAAAGTAGATCAAAAATATTACAGAGGTATGATCGGATCTCTTCTTTACTTAACAGCTAGTAGACCAGATATCATGTTTGCTGTTTGTCTATGTGCTAGATTTCAATCTGAACCTAAAGAATCTCACTTAATTGCTGTAAAAAGAATCTTAAGATATTTAAGTGGAACTAAAAATGTAGGTTTATGGTATTCTAGAGACTCAACATTAAACTTGATTGCATATTCTGATTCCGACTATGCTGGATGTAAATTAGATAGAAAAAGCACAAGTGGTGCATGTCAATTTTTAGGATGTAACTTAATCTCTTGGTTTAGCAAAAAGCAAAATTCGGTTGCATTATCAACTGCTGAAGCAGAATATGTTGCAGCTGGAAGTTGCTGTGCTCAAATCCTTTGGATTAAGAGACAACTTGAAGATTATGGCATAACACTTGATAAAACTCCAATTAGATGTGATAACACAAGTGCAATTAATTTAACTAAAAATCCAATTCAACATTCAAGAACAAAACACATTGAAATTAGATATCACTTTATAAGAGAACATGTAGCTAATAATGAAATTTGTCTTGATTATGTTAATACTGAAGAACAATTAGCTGATATATTTACAAAACCTTTGAGTGAAGAAAATTTTGTTATCTTAGAGGTGAATTAGGGATTTGTGACCCTTTGGAATGATTTTGAAACTCTAAGGAATGACTATCTAGATTTCTATTAATTTCTTGATATTTCTTTCATAATTTTAAGGACAAATTATCTAGTCATCTGAGCAATTTGTTCCTCATACTAAAGATTTTTTTCAAAATTTTATTGAACCTATTGTGACAAGTTTCAATTGTTTGAATCTCAGTTATTTTTCTCTGAAACTGTCAGTGAGTCGACACCTCAGTTTGAGGAGTCGACACCTTGTCTGTGTCGCTCTCGGTCCCTGACCTTGGAGCCGACACCCGTATAAGTGGAGCCGACTCCAGTTCGAGCGCTGACTGTGTTAGCGATTTGGAGTCGACACCCGACTTTGCGGGAGTCGACACCTGGGGGTCCCAAATCGACTTTATTAGGGCAGAGTCGACACCTCGTCATTTCATTTCTTTTCAAATTCCTTTCAAACACTTCCCAAACTCTCTCAAAGCCTCCCCATCTCTAATTCCACCCTATTCAAGCCTTCCTAAGGATCTAATGGCACCTAAGAGGAGAGGATCAGTGCTTGGAGTGCCCGTAGCAACCGAAAAAGATCGGCGAGACGACCCGTGCGCGAGCCATCTCCGAGTGATTCTCTTCAACTGCTTCGGACAATCCAGACCCTTCATCACCTCAGGTAGATACCCTAGCAGGGAGAGTGATAACTATGGGTAGGAAAGTTGATTTCGAGTTCTTTCAATCCGAGGGCTTCTCTATTGGGAATCAAATCAAGGAACTGGGCTGGGATAAAGTGTGTTCTTAGATGTTCCTACATATCCAGCTCTTGTCAAGGAATTCTATTTCAATCTGTCAAGAGGTGACGGTGGAATCGTGAGCTCAGTCAGAGGTAAAAGGATTCATCTCACTTTTCAGAAATTAGGAAACCTCCTTAGCATTCCCATTACTGGATTAGTTGCCGACACCCACAGTGAGAGGTCAGCCGCTCTATCGAGGATGTTAGGACAGAGAAGTTACAGAATTTGAGGAGATTAGGGCTAATCAACTGCCCTTGGAACTAAGATTGCTTCACAATATTTGCAGTAGAATATTATTTCAAAAATCGGCCAATTTGAGTATGTCTCTGAGCGAGACATTGTTGTGATGGACAGTGTGTTGACCAGTCAACCCATAAATTTAGCTGCAATGATGATATTTTATATGGCCGAGGCTGGAGGGAAAAGATCATCCTTACCCTACGGCATGGTGCTAACTATGGTTTTCAGAAGCCAAGGTGTTGTGATATTAGACAATGAACCTTCTAAAAATCTCAGGCATACTGATTATTACAGTTTGGCCACCTTGCATCGGATGGGATTTGTTAAGATCAACGGGCAATGGGAAAGGAAAGGCAACTTGGACGAGAGAGCCCCTGAACCTAGACCTTCTGCATCTTTTGAGGCTGGACCATCTGTGAGGGTTCCCTCTCCGCAGCCTAGCAGCCCTGTTTCTGCCCCTGCACC
Organism: Calamus simplicifolius; assembly: GCA_900491605.1. NCBI lineage: Eukaryota > Viridiplantae > Streptophyta > Magnoliopsida > Arecales > Arecaceae > Calamus > Calamus simplicifolius. The sequence goes on from UESW01004500.1 coordinate 679,443, forward strand.
CACTCTTCATGTTCAGTCATCCACTTCATCAATTGGTTTTTTAGACCTTCAATTGGAGCAACTCAAAGGATTGCTTGATGCTCAGAAGGATGAATTGAAGACTGAGTTTGATAATAAGTTTATGAATCTTAAAGAAACCCTTTATTCCCTGGATGATCGCATTGCAAAATAGAATCAACTCTTAGTTTATCTGCGGATTCCTTAAGTAATGATCTGAAAAATATATTTGAAGAACTTAAAGATATCTGTGGAGATTCTGAGACTACTCCAAGTGCAATGCCGAGCTTCAAGATAAAATCATGACTGCTTGCTCTTTTGTTGATAGAAGTTGAAAGAATTTGTTGCTACTCAAAGTGATGGAATGGGAAAGATTTTGGATCATTTAACAAGAATCATTAGAACCAATTTGTAATTTTCATGTAATGAAGTCAAGTTTAGTTTCTGATGTAATGAAAGTTTAGTTTCTTATTGTAATACTTGACCTTTGATGAAATGAAATTATCCTTTGATCTATCAATTTTATCATTTGACTTAACTCTTTCTAACCTTTTTGTTGATTACAAAAAAGGGGGAGAAAGTTATGTCGTATATGCATTAATTAGTTATGCTTTGATTGGCATTTTATTTAATTGGTATCAAGTGATTTTGGATATGCAAATAAGCCTAAGTGACAATTGATATAACTGAATTCTAAGTATCCAACACTAAAATGTAGAGCAAAAGGAAAAACAACTGCTAAATTGAACTTCATAGGGGAGCTACCTTATTCAGGAAGAGCTTACTTGTGAGGATCACTTCCTTAAAATTTTGATTTAAGAATCCTATGCATATACTCAATGTTTTTATAATCATCAAAAAGGGGGAGATTGTTGACCCAATTATTGATTTTGATGATTAATAAAGGAATTGAGTATATTTATTTGATTACTAATAGATTTGATAAGTGTTTCAGGGCTTAAAAATATTTGATTGATTTAAAGGCATTAAGAAACGTGTTTTGAATCAATTGCAAATATAAGTTTCAAAGTTTCAAAGCCTGGAGTCGACACCTAGGAATGCTGGAGCCGACCCCATAGCCAGTCAAATATTCTTCTGATTTTTGATACGGTCCGGAGCCGACACCTAGAGTTTCGGAGCTGATACCCAGAGTTTCGAGTCGACACTTACAGTGTCTGGAGCTGACTCCGATGCGGGGACAGAACGTTTGATTTTTTACTACCTCGGAGCCGACACTTACAGTCTTTTGGAGCCGACACCTGAGTATGGCGAGCCGACACCTAACTTTTTCGAGCCGACTCCTCGACGAACTCAGAACTTTCTATTTTTGGATAAACGTCTTCGAGCCGACACCTGAAAAGTTGGAGCCGACTCCAACCTATCTGGAACAAAAATTTAAAATACCAGATCAGCTCTAACGGTAATATTTTCTTTTTACCTAACTTCTAACGGATATATTTTGTTTGGAAAAACTTTCCAAGTACATTCCAACGGCTAGTTTTCTCACCAAAAATGGATTAAAAGAAATCTATAAAAAGGGAGAGAAAGCTCGTTTAAAAAAAAAAGAATGGAAAAATCGGAGTGAATACAAATCAAAAATTTGAGAAGTTTTGAGCCTGAAATCAAAGAGAAAAGTATCCAAACTCAAATCCTTTCGCTCCAAAAAGCTCAAAGAGAAATCCAAGGCGCTCATATCGAAAAAAATCGGAGGATTCCCAAAATAGAAGAAAAAGCTCTGTCTTCTCAACTTCTCATCTGCAACATTTGCAATGAATCAAAGCTGAGGCCTGATTCAACATCTCCAGAGAGAAGAGGAAAAGAAGAAAAGCTCAAATCCAATAATCTTCAAAACAGGCTTTTCTAACCTTGCTTATTCATTTTGAATATTCGCTCATTTGAAGAGCTTTGTATTATTGAAAAACATTATTCTTTCTTGTTTGTGCTAGTTCTATCAAGGGGATTGAACTAGTGGAGGTTGTATACCTCGGGTCAAGTTAGATTAGCTTGAGTTTAGGGTTTTGTGCTGGTGAGCCCGGAAAACCGGTTGGGTTCGTTGTAATCCCTAGGAAACAACAAGTTTGAGTTGTGATCTTGTAAAACAACTCGACTGTAATCAAGAGGATTATAGTGTGGACCCAAGTGGATCTTGGGAGTGGACGTAGGTGTTGGATACACCGAACCACTATAAAACCTTTGTGTTTATCGTGCTTTGATTATCTCTTTCTCTATCTCCTTGGTTGTATTTAACATTCGCATTGCATTTCATCTATTTCCAAGCACATAGTTGTTAAAAGGTTAAAATTTTTAAAGAACCCAATTCACTCCCCCTCTTGGGTTGCCATCTGGGCCAACAGGTATCGTGAAGGATTTTCGACCGAATTCCTCCTGGGGTGTCGCGGGGCTTCTCTCCACGGTCAGTTATAAGCACGGGTGTCATAGCATTGGTGCTAGGGGGTCGTAAGGTTTCAACTGGGGTGTCGCGAAGGATTTTTGACCGAATTCCTTTTGGGGGTGTCGCGGGGCTTCTCTCCATGGTCAATTATAAGCACGGGTGTCGTAGCATTGGTGCTAGGGTGTCGTAAAGTTTCAACTTGGGTGTCGCGAAGAATTTTCGGTCGAATTGCTCCTGGGGTCGTAGCATTGTCGCTAGGGTGTCGTAAGGTTTCAACTGGGGTGTCGCGAAGGATTTTCAGCCGAATTCCTCATGAGGTGTCGCGGGGCTTCTCTCCATGGCCAGTTATAAGCACGGGTGTCGTAGCATTTGTGCTAGGGTGTCGTAAGGTTTAAACTGAAGTATCGCGAAGGATTTTTGGCCGAATTCCTCGTGGGGTGTCGCGGGGCTTCTCTTCATAGTCAGTTATAAGCATGGGTGTTGTAGCATTGGTGCTAGGGTGTCGTAAGGTTTAAACTGGTGTATCACGAAGGATTTTCGGCAGAATTTCTCCTGAGGTGTCGCGGGGCTTCTCTCCGTGGTCAGTTATAAGCATTGGTGTCGTAGCATTGTTGCTAGGATGTCGTAAGGTTTAAATTGGGGTGTTGCAAAGGATTTTTGGCCGAATTCCTCATGGGGTGTCGCGGGGCTTCTCTCCATGGCCAGTTATAAGCACGGGTGTCGTAGCATTGGTGCTAGGGTGTCGTAAGGTTTAAACTGGGGTGTCGCGAAGAATTTTTGGCAGAATTCCTCCTGGGGTGTCGCGGGGCTTCTCTTCATGATCAGTTATAAGCACGGGTGTCGTAGCATTATTGGTAGGATGTCGTAAGGTTTCAACTGAGGTATCGCGAAGGATTTTTGACCGAATTCCTCATAGGGTGTCGCGGGGCTTCTCTCCATGGCCAGTTATAAGCATGGGTGTCGTAGCATTGGTGCTAGGGTATCGTAAGGTTTAAATTGGGGTATCACAAAGGATTTTCGGCAGAATTCCTCTTGGGGTGTTGCGGGGCTTCTCTCCATGGTCAGTTATAAGTACGGATGTCGTAGCATTATCGCTAAGATGTCGTAAGATTTCAACTGGAGTGTCGTGAAGGATTTTGGCCGAATTCCTCATGGGGTGTCGCGGGGCTTCTTTCTATGGCCAGTTATAAGCACGGGTGTCGTAGCATTGGTGCTAGGGTGTCATAAGGTTTAAACTGGGGTGTCGCGAAGGATTTTTGGCCGAATTCATCGTGGGGTGTCGCGGGGCTTCTCTCCATGGTCGGTTATAAGCATGGGTGTCGTAGCATTGTCGCTAGGGCATCGCAAGGTTTCAATTGGGGTGTCGCGAAGGATTTTTGGCCGAATTCCTCGTGTGGTGTCGCGGCCGTTCTCTCCAGAGTTGTAAAGTGAGGACACTAGAGCTATATGGACAGGGAATAATGGGGAATATAGGCCGAGACACTCTGATGATACTCTAATTCTAAGAAAGTTACCTATGTATTAAACGGTTTTCTAATGCATTAACTTCCTCTAACGACAAAAAATAGTTGGTGTAATAAAGGAGCTTTACAAAGAAGTGGAAACAAGGACTTTTTACTTCTTGCTGCAGATGAAATTTTCTCTAGAAGTTTTTGTACAAAGACTTCAATAGCTACGTATTCCAGCCTCGAAGCTGAAATATTTTCTTTCGATTGGACTCTCAGAGCGAGGGCTCAGGATCTTGCTCAAACCTTGGACTGATTTCTTGCATCCAAAAGCCAAAGCGAGGGGAAAGAAAGAGTTTTTCTTGCACAGATGTAATCCAAGAAAAAATGGTGGTAGAAGTAAGCTGGAGGGAAATGACATTTTCGTCTACACAGTAATTTTAAAATAAAAACGAAGCGCTTTTAATGGTCGTCACGATCAGAACGTAACATCGTAGCAGAGCCATACCGTTCTGCATTGTCAGCCACATAGGATCCACGTAGACCAATCAGGAGAGGCGGTGCAGCCCACGTAGGACTTGCTGCACCGGGGGCGGTGTACAAAGACTTTTCCTAAGAGTGGAAGACTTGTACAAGCTCAAATCCAATAATCTCTAAGTCTGTTGAAAATTCACACAAGTAAGAATTTGAATAAAGCATGACAAGAATTTTTGGTTTTTTGAAAAAAGAAGTCACGGTGAACCATAAAATGTTCTCATTTGCTCCTTTCCTACCAAGCAGGTAGGGAAGGAAAGGCTTAAGATGATTCAGTAGCAACTTAGCAAGCAGTCTATGATAGGCCTGTAATCCTTCACTTTCTCAGGTGTTCGTTCTTGGATGTCAATCGAAACAATGTTTGTATTGCACTGCACCTTTGGAGGAACACCATGCTTGTGAAAATAAACCCACGATTTCCTAGTAACTTTTTAGAAAACATGGAAACCATCAAGACCGTGGCATAGATCACAGTGTCCTTCATTTCTTGTTCAATTAATGGTCTAGCAAACGCCTCATGCTCAAGGGAAGCATATAAAAAGAAGGCCAATCAGCGAAAATAATATTGGTCATCAAGCTCCAAGGTTAGAGTAAAAGGGTTTTGGTTCATCCTCGGCTACTCTAGAAGCAGATGACCTACCTCCACTAGCAAGCTTCAAGGTGATGTCAATGGTTGCCATTGTTAGGATTAGCCACCCAACTCGCAACACAGTGAAGAAGCTACAAAGGGGCATGGTACAAAGGGTTATGGTCCTGAGCCAATTCATGGTAGGTGGGAAAGAAGAGCAGCCAGCTAGCATTAAAAAAGGCCATATCCAAATTGACCCCAACGCCATCGGCAGACTCACTGCTGTTTGACCAAGTAAAGCCAAGGTCCAATGAAGCATTACAGCTAGGACTAAACCCTTTGTTCTTACCATCCTATTGCACTTGATTTAAATTTGGCTCTTCTAGGCTTCCATCAAGCTTTTATTATTATTATTATTATTATTATTATTATTATTATTTATTATTATTATTATTATTATTATTATTATTATTTATTATGGTTAGTTAGGGAATCTAATGATGGTGAGGACTAATTTCACTCCAATTACGTTAACAATGTGCTGGGGTACGACAATATCAAGAACTTTTAAGGTGTGCAAGGCATAGGCTGATAAAAAAAAAAAAGGACAGTGGCCATCTCTCTCTCATATAATGACCTATGAGTAGTTCTGAAACCTTTATGAATTATAATTAAATGGTAATATAATTGCTGTTCAAAGTATTGTCTAAGCTTTTCATTCGCCAAGTTAATGTTAGTACGAGTACGCTTGATTATTATTAAAGTCCATTTTAACATGCAATAGAAATTTACATATTAAGATCTCCTATATATTATAATTAATTATATTATTATATTATATTTTAAAATATGAGGATGCCCATGTTCCCCGAATTAATAGGCTTTTTATTCAACTATTATTAAAATTTATTATTTAATGTGCAATTGAAGATGATCTATTAAAGTCCTTGATTCATCATAAATTGTTAAATTACAATATTACGTTGATTTTGAAAATATTTAGAAAAAGAAAGGGAAAAAATCTTTTTCATTTATCCTGCAAACATTAATATTCATGAATCAAGAATTATTAAAGTTCTGATGTGCAACAAAAATTTAGTTAATAAAGCCTACGTTATATTTCTAAAATAACTAATATAAAATTTTACGATGAACAGCTAGTTATCCCTTCAAATAAGAGTTAAAAAAAATTATCATATGAATTTATCTTTTTGCATTTGATATGATCAATAAGATAGCCAAGAAATATCCTAGGGATAGCCAAAGAACAAACTCTATCCCGTACACTTATCCATGAATAATATTTTTTCTATCAAACACTACCTAAAGAACTGCTTACGCTTTACCGCCATAGTTTTCAACCGGATAGAAAATTTTTACTCACCTGATCCAACAAACCACACGCCTCTTAGAGCACAAAAGAGAGAGCATCACCACATGAGGTTGAGAGAGCATCACCACAGGAGGTTTTTCAGACATTGACACGCTTCTAGAAAACATCCACACCTGTACATATCTTTCATACAGCCACTCGTGACAGCATCACGCATGACCGAAGACAACCAACTTTCCAACCATCGTATGGGACAAAAGCATTCAGTAGACAAACTTTTGTCGCTCTCCTAACAATAATTATCATTGTCATCATCCATCACTGACAGGATTGTCATTGTCATCATCATCATTATCATTCATCTAGAACAAGGAAAATTTGGCTACCGCAGGCCCACGCATGGACACTAGCGAGCTTTGCGTCAACTACTTGAAACCAGCACCCAGGAATAGGTTTTGATATGATAGGTAAAGGAGAAGAGAACACATAACAAAAAGGATAAGCTGTCAACATATATGGTGGTGGTGAAGAATGGAGATGCTGCCACTTCTCTAAGTGTAGCATTGCCCTGGGGGCCTCTCTTCTCAGAAGATCTTGAAGAGGATGCCTCCATGTGCCGCGAAAAATGGAGCAAACACGAGAGATTCGACGGCCATGAGCTTGATAAGGATGTTAAGCGACGGTCCAGATGTGTCCTTGAGAGGGTCTCCAATGGTGTCACCAATCACAGCAGCCTTGTGGGGATCTGATCCTTTAGGGCCAAGGGTCCTAGCATGCTCTGAAGCTCCAGCCTGACCCAAAAAAAAAAAAAGAAAAATCATCAGCAAGTTCTAAATAGCATGATCAACTCAAGAAAGAAAGACATCTTGATTGATACAAGGGGGATGAAAGAGAGACCCAAGGATGACTTTTACCTCAATATACTTCTTAGCATTATCCCATGCACCACCAGTGTTAGATGCAGAGATTGCAATCTGTAAACAAAGAGAGAGAACCCATGAGTTCTTCTTACACCCAATCCTCTGATAAATCAAAAAAAAAAAAGATTTCCCACTAACCTGAACGCCAGATACAAGGGAGCCTGCAAGAACCCCTGACAGAGTTTCCACGCCAAAAAATGTTCCAACAATGAGAGGCGTAAGCATCACTAGAGCACCAGGTGGAATCATCTCCTTGATGGAGGCATCCGTCGAGATTTTGACACAAGTGGCATAGTCAGGCTTGGTACTTCCATCCATAAGACCAGGTATGGTGTTAAACTGTCGGCGAACTTCCTCCACCATCTTCAGAGCTGCGCTGCCTACACTCTTCATGGTCATGGCAGAGAACCAGTAAGGAAGCATTGCACCAACAATTAACCCAATGAATACTTTAGGTGTCAGAACATCCACAGTTGATATTGCTGCCCGACTCACAAAGGCACCAAAGAGTGCAAGGGACACCAAGGCAGCTGAACCGATGGCAAAACCCTAAAAAGAAACAAGTGGATTTAATTGGAATATTAGAAGATGAGCTAGTGCAAATGAAGCAAAAAGAATTACCTGGGTAAGATCCATGGTCAAACACAAAATTCCAACAGGCCTAGAAAAGGAGACAACAATACCTTGGAGGTTGAACAATTATCCATGCATGCAATAAGACAATATTGATATATGTACATGCACAGATGCAGACTCCTACAAGTAAATAAGGCAAGTGCAATGTTTTTGTTTGCAATATTACTACCATCTAAATTGGCAACCTGATTTTAAAGCATAAAAATGTGAGCGCCTCTTCCTAAAGAAATGTGTTTGAGAAACTGGTGCAATTTCTTCCCTCCAGAATTAGACAGATGATGTCCTGAAGAAGGCTGACAATAAGTTCTCTCAAAATTGGAATGTTCCTCTGTTACAAAGGTGGTCAAAACTGGCATGTGCCTCTCTTACAGAGGTTGCAAAAATGTCTACAATCAAGTTAGATCACATTGAATTGGAAAGACATAAAGATTGTATAAGCTACATGGTTTCATCACCACTTCGTGGGAATTCGTTTAGGTGAAAGCATCACGTTGAAGTGGATAGCACCATATATTGCGGATAATAAAGGCGAAGTTGAATCATCATAGCTTCAAGCTCAAGCCTCTCAAATATGCAATTACCTCAAAATATCTCTAACACTGAACTACAATCACATGTTTGCTACCAACAAGGAAGAAGAAAATGATTTTGTTTACCTTTCCAATGGCAGCAGTGGTATTGCCTGCGGCATCAAGTGCATCAGTTCTCTCACGTATCCTGTGGCTCATTCCAGCCATCTCAGCAATGCCTCCAGCATTGTCACTGATGGGGCCATAGGCATCAATGGCCAGCCCAGTAGCAATGGTGCTCAACATGCCTAGAGCAGCAACAGCAATACCATACATGGCAGCAAGACTAAAGCTAACAAAAATGCTGACAGCAATGGCAAAAATTGGAATTATCACAGACTTGTATCCCAAAGCAAGACCAAAAATAACATTAGTGGCAGCTCCAGTTCTGCAGGAATCGGCTACATCTTGCACCGGACTACAAAAGAGGAAGATTTGCCAGACTACCAGTGAGCCACTGGATACAAAAATAATCTGTCACAACACAAAAAAAAAAAAGAGAAGTTTCACCTGTATGCATTGCTTGTGTAGTACTCGGTGACAAAGCCAATAACCAGCCCAGCCCATAGACCAACTGCAACACAGAAGAACAGCTGCCTGGAGATAACATTCCAAATCATCATTAGATAAGCATCAAAATATAACCACCTCCAAGCAAAAGAACATAAATATTACTTACCAGTTTGTCACTTGCTTCTGGGAGCCAAAATTGAAGATTGTGAAGCTAGATGGGAGGGCAATCCAACTGATAATTGCAATGCCAATGGTCATAAGAGAAGTTGAGATTATAAGCTGCTTCTTCAGTGCAGGCTCAATCTCCTTCACTGCCTTTATTTCATAGAAGTCAGTTGCAAACAGTGTAGTGATCAAACAAACAATGATACCTATAGAGCTAATAAGCAACGGATAGCACATCGCAGTAAAATCATGGTTGATTCCAAAGGATGAGATTGACGCAACAACAAGGGCAGCACAGGAAGACTCAGCATAAGAGCCAAAAAGATCAGATCCCATCCCAGCAATATCCCCAACATTATCTCCAACATTGTCAGCGATCACCTGTCAGATGTCATAACAGTTAAAAAAAATCTTAAGCAGGGAGTTACATCTAAGATCTCACAGAAAATAGTGCAAGTTGGAAATTCTATTTTCTAAAGCTTGGTAGAGACTGAATGAGAGAGACGGGTCAAAACAGGTAGATGGGTGGAAAGCTCGCAAAACACAAGAAAATAGTCCATACATTGTGTGCTTCTAAAAATTTATTATATATATTGGAAAACAATTGTAACAACCCAAGACCTCAACCAAAAAGGCTAGCCAAAGGTATTATTTGGGCCCCTACATCCAGGTATAAGCACCCAATATTTACTTATTACATAATTGATGTGGGATTAAACCCATGCCAGCACAAGCCCTCGCACAAACAAAAGAAAACATAAAAGCTTATATTTAAACAGCGAAACAGAAACTTACAGCTGGATTTCTTGGGTCATCTTCAGGTATGTTCCTCTCAACCTTACCAACAAGATCAGCACCAACATCCGCAGCTTTTGTATAGATACCTCCACCAACTCTCCCAAAAAGAGCCATAGAAGAGCCACCAAGACCATAACCAGTAATAGACTCAAAAAGGCCTTCCCAGTCATCACCATAATACAGCTTGAATAGATTGATTGCTATGTAAAGAACCACAAGGCCATTTGCAGCAAGCAAAAAGCCCATCACTGCACCAGAGCGGAAGGCAACAATGAAAGCTCTTCCAACACCCCATCTTGCTTCCAAAGTTGTTCTGGCATTTGCATAAGTTGCGATTTTCATTCCAAGAAAACCAGATACCAGGGAGGTGATTGCACCAAGCAAGAAGGACACAGTGCTAAAGATAGCATTTGCAAGTGCAGGCTTGCAATACTTGTCCTTGCTATAGGTGCAAGGCTGACTCTTCGTGCTAAAGCCCTCCACAGAGCCAAGGAATAGGAATACCAGGATTGCAAAAGCAACCATGAAAATTCCAACATACTGATACTCCGTGAAAAGGAACGAAGTTGCTCCTGTTTACACATGCCAAAACATTATAACATTAAAATTGTTAATTTAAAACAGAGCATATATATATATATATATATATATATATATAACTCAGGTGAGGCTATCTTTTTTCCCTTATAAAATATTTTATTTGGGCATAAGTTATATATGACCACAGAGCACATTAATAATAATAATAAGAAGAAGAAGAAGAAGAAGAAGAAGAAGAAGAAATGCTTATATCACATCAGCAATTTAAATTACACAAGTACACCTTTTCTCCTTCCTGTAAAATGAACCAAGAAAGATGACTTGGGCAACCTAGCAATTCCATCCAAGATAAAAACAAAAAGTGGTATGCAGAGATGAGAGGACAAGAATTTAGAGAACCAAATTTTAACAAATAAGTATCTAATGAATAGAAAACTTGGCAACTGAACCACAGGACAGCTCCAGTCAGGTCAATGGAAAAAGAGAAGATATCAATTTCGCAGGAAATTGGATGTCAGACGGTATAACTGGATAGGCCTGTCCTCGTTGTGGCCGACCCATGGAAGATAAGCATACCATACTGACAAAATTCCACGCCAATTCCATTGATTAGCCAAGATTGTTTACATACAGCAACAGGAAATCTGGAAAGCTAAGAAATCCATATAGACCCATCAGCTCAATATCTTGCTTTGAAAATATTAAGAAAGGCAAAATCCACAATATTTTAAGCATTCTTACAGCGAAGCTAACAGTTTTTTCTTTTCTTTTCTATCAGAGAATAGATCCTTAGATCAAGCTTAACTTTCTCATAAATTATTGAGCAAGGAACCACTGAAAGAACTCATGGAATGATTAATTTTATCAATTCGGATATTCTGATAGAGTGGGATCTGGAACTTTAGAAACTATAAAGTAAGCCTGCAGATAAACCAAGCATCTGATAACCTAACAAGAGCATCATAGGCCATGTAATTAACATAACAATTTTTCTAACAATAATTAATTAATTAAAATAAAGGAAGCTGAGCAGCAAATAATAGAAAAGACAAAAATGAGTGGAGAGGACGCCACGATGATTTGGGTACTTAAACAATCTTATTTCCTCATATCACCGAAAAAATATGGAAAAAAGAAGGTCGGAATCATTGAACACTACCTTAGTCATCCAGCTAGTAATTAAAAAAAAAGGAAACAGTACCAAATTCTGACCTTTTCTTACTAGAGAAATCATCTAGAAACAAATAAAATATAATAAAAGTATCAAGTGTGAATGAAGGAACGAATCCAGTAGCCGACAAAAAGTTTTTTTTATCTTTCCTTCACTTTAAAGAAAAAAAAAGTAAATATTGTTCTAAAATCCCGCGTGAAAGGCGACTTGAGCAAGAGTGGAAATGGAACCAAGATAGCCATAGATTTCTAAATAACGCTCTTAAAAAAAAAAAAAAGGGAATACGACTTGAGTTGATAAAAGGTATCCTCCACCCACTTCGAGTTAAATTTCCTCACCCAGAACTCAATCAGAAACATCTAGAATAGAAGAAATAAACGGAGACAAACGGCCGACTAGTCCATTAAAAAAAAGACCAATTTTTTTCAGGAAAAAAAAGCCATTTTTCCTCAACTCACAACAAGATTTTTTTTTTTTTAAAAAAAAACCACAAACATAGATCAAACCACGAAACCACTAAATCCGGAAGCACCCAAATCGAGATCGAGAGATAGAGAGAGAGAATATGGGAAACAAAAGCGGCACAAGCCCTTACCTTCGGAGATGGCGCTCTGGATCTCGGCGCACTTCACCACGACGTTGTGATCATTGAGCCCCTCCTCCTCCTCGATGAGGTACTCGGAGTAGCCGTTCTTGCTGTTCCTCCCCGCCGACTGCCCCTGCCCCTCCGGCGACAGCTTTACCTTCGACACCAGCAACCACTGGATCAGGGCGAACGCAATCCCGACGGCGGCGGCCACCGGTATCAGTATCTCCGTCAGGAGATCCGGCAGTATCGCCCCTCCCATTGTAGAAACCCCCCACCCACCGCTAAGCCGAGGGAAAAAACAGAAAAAGGAGGAGAAAGAGTGCAAGAGAAAAGCAAAGGCGAGGGTTTTGATTTGAGACTCCCGGGCTCCCCCTTGTATATTGGAACGCCTCTCCGTCCGCCTGACGAGGAGCTCATTATATAGAGGTCATTTATAACTAAAAGCACTGCTATTACGCTAATAATTTCTCCTCCCTGGTTATTACCGTGTTGCCTCCTCTGTTCGTCCTCGATGATTGGCTAATACCGTGGGGTCCACGAAATAATACACGGCGGGCCCCACTCTGCGGCCCATTGATCGCCGGAGGACCCCGTGGTATCCGCCCTCGCTCGCACCTCTTAAAGAGAGGGTCCTGGATAAGTATCGCGTCATTCCGACGCGAGTCTGACTCGTGACGCGTGTCGTGACGTAATTGGAATGATCGTCGGAGGGCAGGTTAGCGCGATTGTTCCGGAGGATAATTTGGTAATCGACCAGTGGGTGAATGGGATAAGGCCCAGGACGTGGGAACTCGGGAGGGACGAGGGTGGACCGAGTCGAGCGCACGAAAGGATGGACGGTTCGGATGGAGCGGGGGAAAGGATGATGCGGAATAGACGGTGGGATAGGGGTTTGGGCCGGGATGAGGGCTGACGTCGGTGGCGTAAGGAAACCGGTTATCGAATGGCGTGCGCGAGCTGCGAGGGGATGAAGCTTGGTGGCCACTTCGTGTCAACTTTGTCTCTCTATTTATTTATTTCCCTTGAATAATTTCAACGCTGTAGAGCTTAGTCTTTGGACACGTGTCTTAGATGGCATGGCTGCGTGCCGCCAACTTTTCAGATGGTGCCAAACTTTTATCTATTAGTTTAAAATTTATATTTATAAATAATAACTAATTATTATTGGCATACAATTTGAGTTCTCTCTCAACTGATATTCAATCCTACCATTCAAAATCCCTCTTTGAAACCAATCTCCCATGCCAAATGCATGATGGCAAAAGACATACCACTTTGGACGTCTGATGCAGTTTCTCTTATTCTAAGAGTAATGTAATTAAAAAATATTGCATCAATTAAATTTTCTTATAAAAGATTCTGTTGTTTTTATATATTAAGCAAATAAATTATAATATATAAAACTTTAATAAATAGATTTCTTATATAATAAGTAAAAAAATTTTAATAAATAGGAGGTTTTAGGGACTTATTTTTTTATAATTAAGTAATAAAACTTTAATATAATGTTATAATGTTTATTAATACTTATTGCCGCCAAGTCACATCCCTAACAGAGAACCTCCTTCTTAATGGAGTTCTTGTAAGAAAGTTTATGAGGACTGATTGCACCGATGGGAACTGAAAATCCTCTTACGCTCAAGTAAGCAACTTGAGAATAGTGAAAAATAGCTAATGAAAAATAGCTAGAGAGCTTGAGTTCAGATCCTTTCCTTCATTTTGAGCGAAGGTTATTATATCTGTTCGACGATCCCTCTTTCCGCTTTTGAAAGATGGCGAATTCCGAGATGTTGTTGTCTGATAGTGGACAAGTGGCCAGGCTAACAAAGATGGATCGTAACTGATACTAGCATGTCAGAGATGTTCCATCTTGTCAGCCACCTACCAGACACGGCGCCACAGATGGCAGGCGGGCCTAGTCGCGTCAGGCATACGTAGTTATAGGTAGTGGCTACGTACAGTTGCAGATGGTTAATGGGCCATATGGCGATTGCAGATGGTTAGTGGGCCACATAGTAGTATCAGGTGGTTCGAGATAGTGGAAACATAAAGTCCGAGGTCGAGGGGATCAGGGATCTGAGAATGAGGGGATATGAGGTCCAAGGCCAAGGGAATCTGGAGTTCGAGGCCGAAGGGACTCGGGGTCCGGGGCCGAGAGAACCTCGAAAGCCGAGAGGGTTTTGAAGGCCAACGCTAAGGTCCATTAGTTATTTCTCCTGTCAACTCTAATGCGGTTCGATCAACCACATCAATACTTATATGTACATATTACATTAAAAAAACTATACAAGCCGGATCGTTCTCTTTTATATACGAAGTAGATATTACCATAACGAGTGATATCAGAAGATTTTAATATTTTATCATTCTTTTAGCCTCATATTATTGTATTGTTCGCACAAGACATTATGACTTTATGATATTTGTTGAATAATTTTGGATGCATATTATCTTTACAATAATTAAAATATATACAACTTATAATATATTACATAATTAATTAAAAATATAATATATTATTTTAAAAAAATTTAAATATATAATTAAATATATGGTAGCATCATATTGCATGTGTTTCATCACTTGTTTATGTATTTCTAAAGACATGCGCATACACATATATACATATGCTTATGTATACATGCATGCATATATATATATATATATATATATATATATATATATATATATACAGGCACACGAAGTCTCTTGAATAACGATGCCACATGTTTTTCAATATAAATAAAAATATGCACAACTTACAATGCATCGTGTGATAGAACATAATTACTCATCCTAATATTATTTTTTATAAAAATTAGTTCTAAACATATCATTCTAAACATGCTATTGAGCACGTGGCAACATCATGATGCATGTGTCTCACTACCTGCACGGTTTTATATGCATGCTTATACCATATATGATGGGTTTAAACAATAATTATCGTGGCCATGGCATAAGAATCATCATACTAAATCCTTCCCCTGTTTATAGTCTAAATTTTATTTCAAAAATATAAATATCAATTTTTTTTACATGTAAAAAGTGGTGTTGCTATTACCATGATCAATGCCATATTAACAATATATATATATTATAGAAACAACGACTCTTACTTTCATGAGTAATGCCATACTAACTCCCAATAAATATCCTATCACTACATAACGAGAGGAATTAACTTCTCTCTAAATTCTAACTAGCAAAACTGTTAGTGTGCATGCAAAAAAAAAAAAAAAAACTCTTAAAGCATTTTAATGTTCAGCAGCAGCAACCTTGGAGAGCTAGACCATGCAGGGTGATCGTGTCGGTGAAAACTTTTCTTTTCTATTGAATTTTACTTTTATTATCTGAATAATAAGTGTTTTAATACGTTAGCAATTGTTTTTATTCATTTATCTTATTATCCTCAGGGTATGGTGGGTGTAGAATAGGGGGGATGGATGGCTAGCTGGAGAATTGGCATGAAACAATGGTTGGTCATGTGTACATTTGTTTGCTTGCACCTTTTTTGTTTTTTGTTTTTTTGTTTTTTTTTTTTTTTTTTTTTATGGTGGTGTTTGTCTCTTTCACCACCCTATCAGAGAAGGTGAGGATGAGTGGGAAAAGGAGGGGTATAAAGTGTTCCTGGGTTTAGTGTGGACCCAAATGCAAGATCTTTTCCCTTTTCTATTGCTGTTGAGGCCACTCCCACCAACTCAGCTGCCATGATAGGCCAAACTTGAAGCATATATGTGTGATTGGTGTGCAGACATGACACACGTGTGAGTCACAGGGTGAAAACATTCACACAAATATCTTTTCTAATCCCTGCAATGGCACCAGGGTAATCTTTATTATTATTATTATTATTATTATTAAGGGTGTATTTTTCATTAGCTCTTTCATTTGATAGAACAGCAGGACTCAACCCAATCTTTTCTTCAGATAAATATTCAGCTTTATTATTTGGCATGTACACTATTCATTAAGTACTGCTCTTTTAGTTCAATCTTCTTATCTGCTTGAATTTTACAAGCAAATAAGCTATTGTTATGGTTAACATTTTATCATCAAACAAGTCCAATCCAGGCAAAACTCATGCAGCAGTGACATTATTTTTTGTTATAATGAGAAATAACCTTTTTGGAGGGGATCTAGATTACAAGACATTGGCATTACTAAAGCTCTTCTAATTTCAATAAAGTCTCAAGTTAGTTTGTATCATTTTGATGCTCATGGGAGCCTTTAAGATTATCCTTCTCTTGTTTTAGATGCAAACAGAATGGTCCTTGGTGCTGCTGATACTGCAAGTTTATTTTGATTTGTAGCATAAAGTTAATTTTTGTCTGCATTTTTTAAATACAATACAATGATTAATTTTGTTAATCACTACTCAGTTAGGCCGGTCAAAATCAAACCCTACAACTAGAAACCAACCTTAAATCTTTGGAGATCAAGCCGAAGTTTTTGAACCAATCTCAAAGATTCATGGACTGTGTGATTTAATCAGTAGGTTATCATGTACCCTTTAAATCCTAGCAATGGTATGTGGTGTAGTTTTGTAGTTCTAAGAAGAAGTTGGTACCAATCCAAATGTAATTTATGAGTTGTAGGGTACCTATCACTGAGTTTGGCTAGCCTTTTCTTATGGTTGAGTTTGAAGAAATCCTGTGATGTAGATGGCCATCCTACTATACCAAAATGATAACTAAACCAAATTAGATTGAACTAAGATATTTCAGCTATATCTTGGTAACTTGACAAGACTATCTGGTGTGGACAGAGATCTTCCTGAGGCCAATTTGGCAACTAACCAATATTATTTAGGAATTTAACATTCCAAGAATAATTTGGTAGGCCTGGGACAAAAGGCTGGTAGGGACGGTGGGGAACATAAGATCCCCTCCCATGTGAAATTATGAATGGATGCTTCATGAAGAAGACCCTTTGGATTGTTAGATTAATGAGGCAGGAGGCCAGCATTTCTTTGTTAAAGAGAGAATAAGAGAGAAAAGTTTATTCCTCCCATCTCTTTAGGTGCATGAAAAGGCTAGTTTTATCACACGGATCTTCTACGTTGCAAGCTTTATATCTCATAGTATCATTTATTTAAAATTGTGATACATTTGAGATTTTGAGAAATATTTATTAGATGCCATACAAATGATAAATTGTAAATAAGAAATAATTGTTCGTGTTCAAAGATGAAATACATTGAGATCTCCTCTTTGCACTAAAAACTCTTAATGCAAGACAAAGCCAATAAATTTTGGTTATAATTTTGCAGTTATTAGTGTTGTAATATAAAATAGAATTATTGTACAAACTTTGAAATCTTGTACTTAAATGTAATGTTCTCTAAATATTTTAGTTTAATGTTCTCTAACTCATTTAAGTTTCTTAAAAAAAAATTTAGTTGAAGGAAAATTTTTAAAAATAAAATATTAAAAAAGTAAAAATAATGATTGTTATTTATTTACAACAGTCTATTATGAAATAAAAATAAAGTAATAAAAAATCACTATGTTAGTCATTAGAATAGCTTTAATGCCATCAGTAAGGCATTTTTTTTTTTTAAATCCTTCTCTCTATTATAGCCAATTACGGTCATATTGTCTTATCAGATATTTAACATAAAATATAGATATTTTGTTCAAAAATAAAAATATAAAAATATTATTCACTCCCTTAAATTTTCCTGACTTTTGCTTATACTTTCTTTTATTTAAAAATATTAATTGATTTTAATTGATTTATTAAGTAACGTAATGCGGATACTGCCCATCTTTATTAAGGGTCTATTTAGAATAACTATTGGCTTTAAATGTTGACTAAGAGCTATCTCAGGTAGATAGAAAAGAGTCACTTAGGTCATTTTTGAATTGCTTGATTGAATTGAATTGAATTGGATTAGCCTTCGAATCCAATCCAATATTTGGAAGAGAAGATAAAGATACGATATATCATGAATCCCACCCAAATGTTGGTTTGGTATACCCAAAAAGTGAAAAAGAGTAATCTAATCCCACCTCAATTCTGCAAGTTTCTAAACATGCCCTTAAAGGCATCTCACCCGATCTTTTTCGAATAGCTATTGATCAACAACTATTTCATACAGTCATTGAAAAATAACCACTTTAGAGAGTGTTTGGTTCACCGTGTGAGTGATTGGTTTCCTTTGTGGGATTAAAAAAAAATACAGAAAGAGAAACTAGTTTACCAATTTCTTTTTTATATCTTTGAGATATCAATAAAATGGTAGGACCCATGCCATTTAAATTCAATACTTACTTTTTTTTTTAATTTATACATGAGATCAAAATCCAATTCCATTCATGTCATCATACCAAATGCACCTTTATGATGTGTTCAATACGATGATAGGATTGAAATTTGATTAGATTGATAATTCAACCCCATGTTTGGATGCCACATGTTTGGATTGAATTATAATCCTATAGAGCCATTGCATGTATGGGATGCCATCTCCCATCTCATTGGGCATTATTTTACTAAATTGCCTTAACAATTTTTTTTAAATGATTAGCAGCGTTATCTGAAAGATAAAAACGCCTTTAATGATGTATGACTTAAATTCAAGAAATATGAAACAGTTCCCATAAAGAGAAAGGTAAATGTTATTTAAAAAAAATAAATAAATAAGGATTACACATGTTAATGTTAGTAAGACCAATTATCAAAAAAGCAAAAATAAAAATAAAAGCAGCAAAAAAGCATATTTTGAGAAATTCTTAAATTATCAAAAAAATTAAGCTGAGCTCAAATGCCAAAAAGTTAATCAAATAATATGAATAAATTTAAGTTTCAATTATATTCACAGTAGCGAATTAATTGTATTATATTGAAGCATGTAAAAGGTATTTTATAAAAACTGAAACCAATCCAAATCTCACATGCAAATAAATCAGTTAGGTTAGATAGGAATCATTTTCATTTTTAATCCTACATTCCAAATATCTTAATCTAATCTAATCTAATCTTAGGGGTGTGAAATAATATTGATTTGGTAATGCTATGCCATCTCAATCTCATACAGTGAACAAAATGGACATAACTCAGCAGCCAAGCTGATCACCATGTTAGTCACGTAAGAACTTTAGGAATAAGATGCCTTTTGACTTGACAGCACTTCTCAGCGGTGGAAGCAAGCATCATCAATGGAATCCGAATTACATAACTTTTCATCTTCCCAGCTTTCTCCAAGAAAAAGTTAAAGGCAAAGCTTGAGTGAGAGAGGGGGAAATGAACCTTTGTTTTTTTTGTTTTTTTGTTTTTTTTCCCTTGAAAGCAAGCAAATGAAACCAAGCCTCTGGTTCCTTGGGAAACCATCCGATCCAGTACTGTGCCATTCACGCTCGTATGGTAGAAAGATTGCACGCACGCTTGCAGCTCGTTAAGGTTTGGCAAAGGACAAATGACAGAAAAGATTGCACAACCATCACCATTGCCGAATAGGGGTTCAAACTTCAATGGGTGAGGCAGCAAAGGCCATCATCACTGGCAACGGCTGGTGTTAGGGATTTTGGATGAAGGAGACTGAAATAGTTAGCTAGGTTTGTTGGGCTTGATTTGGGCTCGGATTCGAACTAAGCCAATGTTCTATCTGATTCTGATTTGAAATTGATGCTAGACTCAAAATTGAACCCAAATCCAACCTAAATATATGAAAAATCTAGCTCATAACTTAACCCAAATCCAGCCATGGCCTAACCTAAAGCCATCCTAGGGATGGCAATTTTTCTGTTTGACCGTTTATCTGATTAATACCATTTTTAACGGATCAAAAAAATCCTTGATCTAAATAGCTTGATGGATACAAAAATTACTCATTTAACGGCTAAACGGCTGCTAAACGGCTGAGAATGGTATTCTCCACTCCATCCCTATTTACTCATCCCCAGCTTTAATATAATATATTTAGATTTTAAAATAAATAAAATATATATACTAAAAAACCCAGTAAAACACATTTGAATCTCTCATTTTCTCTTTTTTTTTTTGCCATCTAAAACCCTAGCGAACTGAACTCTCTTCCTATTAATATTTTTTAAGCTTTCAATAAATTATAAATTTAATAAAATAAATTTATTTTTTTATATAAACGGCCACATGAATACCCATTGAATACCTATTTACCCGACTATGTATCTCATTCTTGCCCCGTTAATTATAATGGCTTAACGGAACACAAAATGAAAAGATTTTTTCCAACGAAAATAAGGACCGGTAGAGGCTGTCTCAAGCCATCCTCGGGCAGTTGCCATCCCTAAGCCACCCTGCCCAAGCACCCTTCTAAACCTTTTTGTTATGAAAAACTGTTGAAGCCAATTAGTTTGGTACATTGGATACAATCATTCGTTCTTCTTCAAATATGCATCCACATGAATGATGAAAAGTCAACCGCTGATCGTGATCAACAAAAGGTATTGTAAGCCATAGTACAAGTTTGTTTAAATCTGTGCATGAAAAACCAAATGCTGATCATAATCTATAAAATGAAAAATAAACAACAAATAATTCAAAGCTTTCTCACCATAAATCAATTGGATAAGTTGAATTTAATGAAAGTCTTCTTGAACTGCCTATTATAAGTATACAAATAAGCTCTGCAAGCATAACTCCTGTATCATATCTTTTTGCCTTTTGGACATTTTCAAGAATTCCAAGTCAATATGACAATCTCAAAAGCTAAATCTTTAAATCCCTGTATATCAAATGGATGAAAGGTTGGTACAGTTGTCACCATAGGCTCTATAAGAATCCGTTCTCAAAATCTTAACCATCCGTTTCTATAGTTCCAGAATCATTAATCTGTACACTGTAATCTACCGGCAATCAACAGTTTGTGAATTACAACATTTGCTTAAAAAAGAATAGCACTTGTCTCGGCTCCTCCTAAAGCAAGGCAACAGAGAGAACTCAAGCCATGGAACAGACTTTCTCTGGCCACAATTGGAATCAGAATAAGCAAGGATTCAAGCAAAATATTTAAAAACTGTAAAAGCTAAATTAGCAGAGTTACTACGTTAGAAGAAGCAAACAAATTTATGTTTCATCATTTCAAAGAGTCGCACCTTGTCTAGAACTGCTGCAACAAAGACGATCATCATCAACATAGGTTGCATCAAGACCCATCAGCCATGAGCCTACTGATGTATCATCATGGGCATAAGTCTTCAGAGACGCGCTGCATGATGGAAAAATACATAAAAAAGAATGTCACTTTCTGACGATATTAGAGGCCAGGATGTAAAACAGAAAATAACATGTGGACACATCATTTTTCATCCTTTGTCTTTACTTCCCTTTCCAGTTTTCCTGTGTGTTGGCAAGAGATGAGCAATAAATCAAAACAATCTATTGAACAAATATGTGTCAAGTTGGAAATCTATATGATGCCTGAAGTTCATGCCGGCATAACTACAGTAAGAACCTGCAACTTAGAATCCACATAAAGGTCTGATTTAAGTTTTGAGACATAGCTTGCTATCCATCTTCCACCGGAAAATCTAATAATCCATCCAACCATCAGAAATGCAAGAACTATTAATACCAGTTTATAATATCTTCTTTGAAATGCATAGATGAGCAAGCACTATTATCGTCATCCCTATTTAGGTTCTTCCTTCCTGATATTTGGGACCTCAACCCAACCAACCATCCACTATTTCAATCTTCAATCTGTTCCATCTCCTTCTGGAAGACTCCCATGATTGAGTCCAAGTAATTTAGCCGGATAGAGCCTTTGCCAACAACGGCATTCCCATATCATCTAGGCCAGAAGAAGACAAAATTGGTTGATGAAAATAGTGCTGTAAAGCTTTGATTGGTTCACAAATAAACCGGAATAAATCTGACTACAGTCCACTGTTTTTACTTTTTAACTTTATTCAGGTTTATTCAGCCAAACACTTTTTCATGCACTTGAATAAAGCCCCAATAATGAGGGTATGTTGGGGATATCAAAAAAATCAAGAAGCACTATTTTGATACTTATCCGACATTAACAGGTTAAAACAATTTGATATGTAGGGGCCACATAATTTTATAAAGATAATGAAGTATAAGTAATTTTTTGAATAAAAGTTATTCAAATAATTGGGTTCAACTTACCCAAGAACCAAAAAAACCTAAGATATTATACAATTCCAACAATAATTACAATAGAAATTAAGCTTAGAGAGATAGGACCTGGTTCAAGACACATGATAGAACATGCTTTGTTCAAAGTAGAATTGTGCTAGCACCCAGGCTTATGTAGACACATCACCTCGTACTCCCAAAATACAAGGAACCTCTAGTCTTCTAACATCAATTCAACAGGATCCACAACAAACTCGATAACACTTTGCCTAATTGCAACTCTGCTCCTTTGCAGCCAAAATCTTCTGCCTCAAGTAACACACCTGGTTCAGAAGCTTTCCAAAGTCTCAAACCTGCACTCACTTCCTAGACACTAAAAGTGTTTCTAAAATATCAGCTTCCCTGCACCTGCAACAACACCTGCTTCTGCTCCCGATTCTGTCAACTATGATATGCTCCTGTTCTCTCTCTAGATGGATGGGTTCAAATGACCCATGCCCTAACAGATAATTGTGGGGGTATAAGTCAAAGGACGTCTCAAACATAGGAGTTGCAACCTTTCACCCAACAGGTGTGACCTGAGTCTCAGATGCATTCCCATCAATCAATGGATGTCCCTTGAGTGCAACCACCAATCCAATGATTATCTCATGCAAAATCCTATTAATCCCCAAGAGACATGTCTTTTGGAAACACCTTAAATGAGACAAGGCCATAAGTGAACAGATATGCTTTATCGTGGAGTAGACACCAAGATATTAAACATTCCAATCTGATCACTTTTGCCTTTTGAGAGACAACATAATTATTTAGTAAAAGTGGCTACTTGAAAATAAGTTGAAAATATGGCATTGACTTCTATCAGTTACTTTGACTTACATATGTTCCAACATCCCAGAAATGAATCATTCTCAGTAGTTGAATGTCAGAAAAACAAAGATAGCCATAGTTGGAATTTTCAAAATGATTAGGCAAAACCAATATTTGTTACTGATGAACTTGGCAGAAACAAACAAAAAATATAGAAATAGTAATTTATTTTTTGCTCAATCATATCTACTTTGTGGAATGAAAAGTGGTAGACATAGTGCACACATATGCACTCCTGGAAGAAACTGACTTGACAATTAAGTGCTAAACCAAAAGGCATGGATGCATCATCAGTCCCGGACATTTACCTATTTATGTTGATGTACAGAGCATGTACCTGTTTATGTTGATGTACTGAGCCAAATTCTTTGATAGTATAAACAACGAACCAGAAGCATGGCGAAAGTACCTGCAGGCAGTTGAAAGCATCATGTAACTGTTACCAGCTGTGTCAAGTGTAGACAAAAATTCATAATACAATTGAGAATTGCTGCTAAAAGGTAAATGTCAAGCACATCTCCAACCCTAGTTTATCACAGGAGAATCAATAAATCTAGAAGTTGTCAAAGTAGAAAGGAAATTTCATACACTAAACAATTTTTATGTTTAAGTTTGTGTGGTCTTTTTCGAGCATCCAGCTCAATAACTTTCCATGAGCTGGCTGATCATAGGTATAAGAGACACAACTTTAGAAAAAAAGACCTGTTGCATATGCATGGAAATAAAATATAAATAGTATTACTTTGAAAGAAAATGCAAAATATATACTCACGAATTCGCATCTCCAAATTTCCACCACTCAGGTTCATACCACTGCCTTCCCCTGACATGTTAGGAAACAAAACAGAAACTGAGTCTTCTCTAGAACAAGAACACTTCCATGCTAACATAAGACATTCTACTTTATAAAAAGTAAAACCAGCTTTCTGGAGGAAAAACAACAAGAAAATAAGGAGAAAATTTCAAGCATGCAAATATACATTTGAGTAAATTTACAGTATTATTCAAGATCGTTTATTATTACAGATGAATAATTAACAAGTCCCTAGTATCAATTGCAAACAGAAGTTAACACCAAAAATGAGAGATCTGGACTTGGAAAATAACATGACACCTCATATTAATAAATTTCAAATCTTAACGATTGTTGATAAGTGAGTTTAAAATAAATCTCTAGGTCAAATTATAAGTTGTCCTAGAACCAAGGTCTGCAAAACCAGTACAGAGGTATCAATATTTTCTTACTCTTAATCATAATCACTTGAAACCAGATGGTATGGGCAGTTACGATTCATATCAGTATTTTACCGGTACAATACGGTATGGGTCACTATGGTAGGCCTTGTTTGGAACCATAGCTAAGTAGTCAGCAAAACTATTAGCGTCTTATAGTCATTGGCCAGCCCAAAGGTAGATCTCCTGGTCAGATGGACCAGAATGTTTCCTTTTCTTCCCTTATCTCCATAATTATTTTATCTTTTAGGACACTTCAATCTGATGGTTCCACGAGATGGTATATTAACCTTCAAAGCTGCAGCCTACAGGCAGAATATTCTGAAAACTTGGATCCATGTCATCTGAAGATCTACAGTTCTAGATCTAAACATTATTATCAAAGCATCCATGCAAGGGCCCTTCTCCTGGTGATGTTCTTAACTTTATTTGCTTGAGGGGACCAAACAAGAAACAATAGATCCGCATGTTAATTACAAGTTTGACGAGCAACTTCTTATAAGCATGGCATGCAGCAACATAATTGTTGGCATAAATGCAATGCATGTTATGCAACTTGATTGTGCCTCTCTCAGTGACAAGGAATACAAAGGGGGTTCGCCAAATGATGTTTGTTGAACCCAAGTGAGAATATCTTGCCCATGCATGATATTGCTTGTTGATCTTTGTTTATGCATACCATCTGAACTTGTTTGTAGTGAATAATTTTCTATGATCAGAACTTTATTATTTATATTTTTTAATGCTGATCTCTGCCTTGGTGGGTTTGAAATCCATGAGAGAATATGTTCACATCTCTCTACTGCTATTCTAGGCTTTCAGGTTCAGCTAGTTATTTTTCTTGCTTAGGTGCCATCATAGCTAACAACAACAAGATCAAACCCCTTTCCAAGTTTATAACCGGGTCCCAAGGATACAGGTTTTTTTTTCCTAATTAAGTAAATTATTTGTTGTGTGCACAATCTGTAAAGATATGTTAATATGGAGATAGGGAAAATTAAATTATATGTACAAGAATCTTTAGCTACAAATTACAATGATTGCATGTGAAAACAAAATGACCAACACAATGTCAAACAGTAAGGAGCCACATGTTAGGGCAAATGCAATGTTTCCATGTACTGCAGAAAAGGTGTGCAAGAGACTTAAAGAGATTTGTTTCTAGGATGAAATTTCTCACATGTCAATTGTAATGATAACAACTTCTATGCTTCAGAAAAGGCCCATACTAAGTATTACATAGCTCACCATTGTCAACCGGAAAACCAATGAAGCCAAGGAGGTTTGATGTAGTACAGGAAAAAAAAAATACAATTAATATGAATGAAGAATGCAAGTGAATCAAAACAGAAACAAGCTCTTATTCATATATGCAACATTCAGGTCCCATAATAAAATATTTGTGTTCAGGTATATCGGAAAGACAGTTATGAACTATTAAGTAGGATCTATCTGAGTATTCTGTTTGGAGCCTACGTATTGGTTTTTATATCTATAAATGGTTTTCTTGGGTTTGAGTTCAGCAATGAGTTTTAAATTAAAAGGTCATTTCCGTAAAGTGTTGATGTATATAGGACTAAGACAGGAAGATGTTGCGACCACTAAATATGCATCATATGCTGGAGAAACCTCATTGAATGTTTGTCTATCAATATATATCATAGTTTCTTGGAAAAACACATCTTAAAAATGAAAGGCTGAATTGATTCTTAAGTTACAGTATAGTGATTTGCAAGAGAATCACCATCTGGTGTTTGAGTTTCTGCTTTACTAATTTATGGACAAAAGAAGATCTCTTTTCTCAATTTTAGAAATTAACATCTAATAAAAAAAAATCAAAGGTAAAGTTATAACAATGACCAGTGTTTGTCTATTGAAAGTAGCATTGAAACTTGAAATTGGATATGCCATATTCATAGGTAGAAGCAAGGTCAGCAAATCTGTCAAATAGCAGAAAAATGAGCCATCTGGTGTAAAAATCTAAGGAGCCTAGACACAAATCTAGGGCAAGAGCATAGTTTGAGTGCTAGTACGGGGAGCCAATGCTCTCAAAATGCAAAGAAAGCAGGAGCATCTGTAACTATGAGGACAAATTACGCATGCATCTGAAATATAATACTATAGATTTTTTATTGAATTATGATTGGGCTTGATCAGATGTAGAAGCACCAAGGGTTGTTCAATTAAAGAAAACAGGAAGCAACAGCAAGCAGGTGAGTCGGTGAAAAAAATCCTAACAACTTCAACACCCCATGAAGAAAATCCAGAAACCAGCCCTTCTATTTGTCATGCAGTTATGCTTGCAATTGAAGTGCCCAATGTTTTACATCTCCCCTTCATTTTATTATTCTAAAGGCAAACAAACTATCTAAAGAAAGAATAAAGTCAAATCTAGAATTATATTTGTGGCAACAACATAACCATTGCTCATCATTTGCTTGTCGACTACTGATAGTAAAGTCAAATCTAGAATTATATTGCTAGAATTAAGTAGACTAACCCAGAATTTTCTTGATAGTAAGATTTTAATTTATCTTAAGATACGCAGTGCCCGGATCCTCAACTGCAGCAACATAGCTGCATTTGTTAATCAATACAAAATTTCTATTCTAAGTAATAATGATCATGACAGCAAATACAAAATTATTCCTTGGCTATGATTTGTAGAATATAAGTACATAAAGCAATTAAAACTATAACATCAAAAGGTCAATGGATGTACTCTTCACTTATGACAGCTCCAGACTTCATGCAGCCCATATACACATTCTTGCGAGAACGGTGGCTTTCAAGAATCTCAATCAACCCATCTGATAGGCCACAAATAAGTGCAGATGTTATAAACTTCCTTTACAATGACTAAATATGATTGCAAGCATATGAGCAATGTGAAATTTATGCATCATAAATCCTGACAATGGAACAGAGTAAAAAATTTACCCAGATCAAGGTTTATACTGTCATCAACTTTGACATAAAATTCTGCATCCCATGCTTCTACTGCAGCACCGAAGAAGAATTTAGCTTTTTTGGGCAACTCTTCTACAGCTTCCTCATGGTTTTCCTAAATAACAGATAATATACATGCATGAGAGTGCAATAACGAAAAAAAATAAAATTGAACATTAGATTCCAGAAAAATATTATCACGCAAGAACATTGCACATAAACTAGAAAACTCCAGATTGCACAAGATTTCCAGGGAAATTTTTTGAGGGTCTGTTCTGTTGTTTGTGAGCTTTAGAAAACAGGAAACCATAAAAATTCTCTATAAAACATATTTCATAAAAACAAGGGGAAATTTCTAGATTGTACAAGGACTTCTGAAGAAATTATTTAAGCAGCTGTTTGGCCGTTTGTGAGCCTTTGCAAAATAGATAATCAAAAAACCATTATATAGGTTTTATGGTTATCATGTTTACTTTTATGAGAAAGTGAGGGAGTCTCACCCTGATTATAATTATCTTGGTCAGAAATTTTGAGGATGTATAACTCAAACCCAGAACCATCGGTTCTAAGCAGAGGGGTATGACCACCAAAGTAATCTTCCATTCATATGACCTATCAGTATTACAAAATAGTTTTTAGAAAAATGAGTGTTTTTCTAAAATCCATTATTTTAGGTTTTGTATAAACCCATTTTAGTGAAACATGAAAGTCAAAGAGCCCCTTAGTTTCACTTTAACAACGACAATGACAACAATGTATTTCACAAGGTTCAAGAGGAAGTAACATAAGACCAAACCATCACGTATATGCTTCCATACATATCTAAATAGTCTGCTCGTTTCATGATATAGATATGATCAGTATTTAACAATACTTGCAAGGTTGTCATTTGACAAACTATGAGCTAAAGTGCCATAGTTTCTCATTTCATCAACTATGTGAAGTAACCATTACAAAGAATAAAATTTTCATTCCCATTATTCAACTAGTAAGTCCTAAAATGAATCTGGAATTTAGTATCTAGAAATTGAAAAGAAAAAAGGTATGGAACTTCAGTTAAAGAATCAATTTAATAAATATTTAAACTGTACCTGATGGCATGTTTGCTGCTATAAAAATCATATATAATTTTGAACTCCAAAAAAGCATAACTTAACTTACAAGAATCAAAAAATCTTTTGTCCGGCGATTTTCATCATCAATGTTACGGTCTAAGCTGTCACCACGATTAGCACTGCAAATTTCAGAATGTTACACAAGTACATTTTGAGCATGACATGAGATTGATCAGCAAAATTTTGAACACGACACACATACACAAGTACGAAGACATGCATGCGCAAACAAAACATTCTTCACTAGAAAAAGGTCATTATGCCTATAGCATTAACTATCATAACTAAATTAAAAAAGGATCATATTTTAAGGTTTTAGGAAAAAACCTCCGACCAACTACAAAGCGAATAACCACACCCCTTTCCTCCTCAAGTTTCTTTAAGGCTTCACCTACAAGAAACAATGAATATAATAGCACAAAATTAATATACCGACACATTTCTAAGATAGCAGGAACCCGATTTCAAAATTTTAACAGATTGTATCAAAGTAAACATCATATTTTATTGTTGTATGGTACACATGTAAATGGTACACGTGTAATGGCATTTTCTGCCAAGTACTTTAGTGATGACGACAAACCAGCATAAAAATTGTGTTACTTAGACACTCTGCAAATGTGCCAAATGTCCAGGTTTCACAAAGAATTTGGTAATTTTAACTTCCAAAAAATACAATCATTCAAAAGTGAAATAGGTGTGCAATATGCAGACTGATAGGCTAGTTAGCAAATTAGAAAATTTCTGAACTAGGTTTATATCCAACTCATCTTCATAGATGCTTCTCACCAGTGAAGCCCAGGATCTTCAAGTGTGACAATGATAACTCAACAAGCCTTTTGAGCTAGAATTTTCCTAAGTGTTGGACTTTCACTGGAAAGCTTCTTCCACTATCTGCCAGTCGCATTATATTACACAGTTCAGAACCAAAGAAAGCTGTAGCTCTGATTTTTCTGCCATTTGCTATTGGCGACTTAGCATTTCTCAATTTTTAAGACAAATATTTTATTTCTCTGACCATGGTTCCACCAAACTAACATTAAGCAACTATTACCCAAACTTAGACTCCATTAATGGACTGCATACTGTGAACAAATGAAAGAGTTTGGCCAATACAGGTGATCTTCATTTGGAGTTTTGGGGGTTGGTTGGCAGTGGGGGCCTGTGCGTGCAATGTGCACATGCGCCTCAAAGGCAAAACCTCACTCATGACCCAGGCATTATGAGCAGCTGTTGCATAAATGTATGAAGAAAGTTTACCAAAGAAGAAAGTCTACCAAAGTAAGAATAGAAATTAATTAATCATCAGCATGGGTAGCATCTACAAGGTTGAAGATTCATTCTCTCTTTTTTATTTCCTGCTTCAATTGAATGAAGCCCATCCAGACAAGCAACATTGTGTCGGCAATCAGCATGACTCCAACCAATTAGTTAGTGTAAACAAGATTTGTCACAAGCCAATTAATCAAGGGTTCACTTTTCTGATGTTCAAGAACCCACAAAGAGCGATAATCAAGTTAGCCAATGTTCATTAGGCAGTGTTAATTTGACAAACTTGGGAGAAATCCAACCAACCTCTTGGCATCCAAGAACCCCTGAATATGTTCCTTTTGAGGCGACTCCCGAATCCAGTATAAACTCCAATAATGGCGAGAAATTTTTTCTTTGAAGAAGAACCATTCTGCGTCAAGAATCCCTTACTCTTAGCCAGCGTCAGATCCATCTCAGCCTCCACTATCTTCCGTCCAACCTCTCTACATTATAACCAAAAACTAAGATTTTAGCAGCAAATCGGTCGAGATCTTTTCAAAAATCGCTAATTTCCAAATGGTAGAAAAGGTTACTTGCATCCGAGATTCATCAGCTTGTCCTCCACCGTAAGAATCTTCGGGGCCTGAGAACAATAAGCATTAACATCAAGGCAGAGGAAATTCGTCTAACATCAATTAGAAAATATGGGGAAGGAGACGGAGACATGGCCAGAATTCTTCTGAAGCAGGCTGGAGAGCAGCATTCGATTCTCCGCATCCTGCCATAACCTACGCATCGGAACAAAAATTCGGTCTTTCAAGGCAAGCACGCAAAGACAACAAATATAGAGAAAGAGATGAGCAGAGTTCCTTAAAAATTCTCTCTCTTAAGGTAGTCGAGCATAAAAAATCAGAGAAACATCCTGATTTTAGGGCAAGCAAACATTTAAAAAAAAAAAAAAAAACAAAGACAGACCAAATCTTTAGGGCAAGCAAGCCAAAAAAGCCCAAAAAAATCCAATTGTTAGGGCGAGCGATCAAAGAAATCAGAGAAGGAGATCAAATGAGAAGCGGTTTGGATCTGGAGAGAGAGACAGAGAGGGAAGGGGATCGAACCGGCCGGCGACGTAGAGCCAGGCGAGGCAAGACAAGAATCCCATAATCAAGGGGGCCTTGCTCGATTGAGAAGAAGACGATTGGGATCGCCATCGGCGTTCGTGCTTCATGGCGCTTGCCAGGCTCTCTCGGATCGGCAGGCGGCGTTCGCTTTCCATCCGTCGAAAGCCCAAACCTTTGCGCGCCGGCGAGCAAGGTGGCCGAGGTGGGAATATAACAGGACGAAATTGTGGATATTGCAAGGAGTGAAAAAAAAAATGATTACATAAAATTTAAGAAGATGTCAAAAATTTTAGAAGCAATTTGTTATCCAGCGCCGGATTTATTATCCGGGATCCTGATAGCTTGGCGAAATCTGATTGATACCTCTGTTCAATGGATAGAATTGTATATGGATTGGATGGGCATCACTTATGCTATTAGTAACCTTAAAGTTTAATTATATTGAGAATAATTTTACTACAATCATTAATTGGATCGGATCGAATGTTGAGAACCGTTCAATCCTTTCATCCACGATGTCAGATCAGCACTTTAACTGATTGATGAGGTTTACTGTCATTATGTTTATAAAGAAACTAATTCCGCTACTGATTGAATGGCTTCATTCATTGCCCATACGAGAATCTGGTTTTGGATCATTGGAGATTCCTGTCCTTCTATTTTACGTTTAATTTTACTTTATGATATCATGGGTTTGACTCGTACCAAAATGATATGATCGCGTGCCAAAAAAAAAAAAAAGAGAAAAAAATTAGAAGCAAGATGCAAATTAGATATGCCAAGACCAAAGGTTTGCAACATTTTCAAAAAAACCATCAATTAAAAGCATTTATGTTTTTAAAAATCATTTAAGTTCACGAAGACTATGTATATATAAAAAACAAATTATACAATAAAATAATAATTCATGCGGTCTGTCATAGTTTTTCATACCTCGCTTATAAATAAAGTTTTATGATTAGGAAACTAATTATTTTAAGTATCGTGCGAGCATCAAATAATTTATTTTTTAATATATAATAAAAAATCATTTTAGTTAAGCTTTATAATGATTTAAATATTTGATCCGCATGTATTTAATTTATGTTATATTAATATTTATTGATGGAGCCAGTTGACCCTATGAGTCACAATGATAGCATCCAGATTTGGCAACTCGGCCTTCACCCCCGTTCGCCACCTTTTCTCTCTCCTCTACCTGGAGCCAGCTTCCCCTCGGCTCCCGTCGGCCTCAGCCTCAGTCGGCCTCGGCTCCCGTCGGCTTCGACCTCAGCCTCAGTCGGCCTCGGTCCTAGTCGGCCTCGGCCCCGGTCGGCCTCGGCCCCGGTAGGCCTCGGCTGCCCCCTCGGCCTTGTAGACCCGGTACTGACGGGACATGGCCTGTAGCCACCTACTTTGACGGGACATGGCATGTGGCCTGACAAGTTGCATGGGAGTAAGCTTCACGGCGCCTAAGACTACCATGTAGACCCCCTAATCCACTTTCTACCAAAATCATGGGCGATTACCGATATACAATGGGCAGTTGCTGGTATCTACAGCGCGTGCTTAGCAACTGCGCACCCATCCGCCGTTTATTGAGCCAATCCTAACGGAAGAATTCGACTATCATCGACGAAAGGTAAGAGAGACCTTTGAACAAGTATATAAAGACTCCGACCCCCAAGGGGGAAGGGAGGCTGAATCTCTATTCTCTCATTCAAATTCATGTTCTCCAAATTGCTGACTTGAGTGTTGGAGGATCTCCATCGGTATCATCAGTCTGTGACTTTTTTTATAGGTTCTCGACTGAAGGAGACGATCCATGTCATTTCTTTAAAGGCCTACGAAGCATTTCTATCCCTTGACCCTTCTTAAAAGCGATTTGGAAGCAACATTTATGTACTGAAAAAGACCCCTGGTTCAACAAATGCAGTCAACGCTATGACCTAGTGTCATAAAAAGGTGTTATTTTTTGAAAAGCTTTGCATCATGTCTTTTGTTTGATTGCATTCTTACGATAATCCTAAACTCCTCAAAAAGAAAGTTTGTCATAAGGTGTTTTTCTTTTGCTTGGATCATTAAAAAAGATTTATCTATTCTCATTACTTCATTTACTTTAACTTTAATTATCACTCTCCATTTAAGAAGAAAATTATGCGCATTACTTGATTTTTTTCTTAGTTACTATGCTACTTGATTCAATATCTATGGTCTTCCAAACTTTTGACTATCTATTCTCAAAAGGGTGGATCCACAGCCAAATTTGTGAGGAAGCCTCTGGAGCCATTATAACATCTGTTACTTTAAATGTTGCCATGACCTTGATGAATTAAACCCCATGGAAATGAACAAAAGTATACCCATCTTAAAATATAGAAAAGTATAATCAAAGCATTTGGAGGAAGATGATAGATATTTTTTTTCATTTAACGTTTAGGTAGTGTTTGAAATAGGGAATAAGAGGGAATATCCAGGGAATATCCTCTCTTATTCCCAAAAGCCATAACTATAAGGTAGTGTTTGATAGCCCAAAAGCTATCCCTGGATAAATGTACGAGATAGCATTTATTCAGAGGATAGTTGAGGGAATAAGTATTTTTTTAAAATTACAAGTCTGCCATTAAGGGATAACTTTAGTTGTTCCTGGGTTTCCTATGGAATAACTTCAGGGGATAACCCATGGTTAACCATGGGTTATCCCCTCTGGTTACATTTTTTTAGACCTATCCCTTCTAGCTATAGCATTTGGGAACAAGGAGGGATATTCAGAGGATATCCTTCCTTATCCCCCATATCAAACACTACCTAAAGGATAGTAGAGAATAAAATTAACCAAAGGGATAATCCATGGTTAACCATGGGATATCCCCTCAATTTATTCCCTAAAAAATGTAGAAATAGCTGGTTATCTCTCCAAATAAGAGTAAAAAAAGGTTATCCTATGAATTTACTTTTTTGCATTTGATATGATCAATGGGATAGCCAAGGGATATCCCTAGGGATAGCCAGGGGATAAACTCTATCCTGTACACTTATCCATGGATAATATTTTTCCTATCAAACACTACCTTAACTTAATTTCATTTAACTCACTTGCAGTGTAAACAATAGTATTTAATTTATCTAAGGTAAGCTTTTTTAGATTTTGTGTATACATCTTATTGCCTATCTAAGGATTCCAAATACTAATGTCTACTCTTTTTTTTTTCCTAAATTTGAAAAATGAAACCCTCTTAAGCCAAACGAAACCCTTTCAAGTCAAGAGAAAGCAATTTTTTTCTGCTTGTGATGTAATTTTTCTCTTTATTTTGAGAACTTGAAACTTATTTTATCGCACTCTGAAAGATCTGATAGAATACCTTGTAATATTTTGTTTGAATTCAAAATAATTTTTGGATTACTCATAAATTTTTATAAACTGAAATAATGCAGGTGTGCTTTACATCATGCCTCGAGTATATTAAGAATATCTTTATTATACAAATATATTTTCATGGTTTGAAGGTCCACTAAAATTTAAAATTCAAATTTAACACTTTTCTTGAATTGAAAAGAAAATTTATGTACTGTACATTTGATCCATTTTATGAAAATGGAATTTACATAATGCAAAAATCCTATAGTTTTTAAAGAAAATCCTAGTAAAATTCAAACCTAAGACCCTCTTCTTCGACTCTTTGGTTACATTATCCCTTTTTGTTCTTTTTTTTCAAGCATATCAAATAAACCATTGCATAGATAACAAGATCTAACCAGCTCGAATGAAGATTATCTTAATAGATTAAATGTTACTTTCCAAATCATGAATGGACAAAATAAAATTAAACTATAGCTCAAGCGAACAAGCATACAAAGTTTAAAGACTGAATTTATCGGCATCATAATAATGTTAACTACCTATTATAAATGAATATTTATTAGGTGATGTTTAGTAGCAAAGATAAGTGAAAAGATATTCCTAGCTTGAAATATATATATATAATTTATTTATAAAAATAAAACTTTCTTCTCATTCTTTAAATATTTATAGAGTAGATAAAAATAAAAAGATAAGCAAAGAGATTAGGCAATAATAAATCTATTTTAAAATATTATAAGTCTATTATGTTATTTATACCATTGCAAAAGATATTCTCACAATACTATCTGTCATAATTCTTTAATATTTAATTAAAAAAATAAAAAAATATTCTACGTTAAAAATTTTATATTTATTTTGCAATTAAATATAATCTAAAAAAACTTAAGTAAATACTTGTTCAATAACTCTTAGATGTTTGACCTTTTAAGTGAAGTACAGTAAACTAGTAGAAATCACACCTGAAGGGTAGGCAATCAATGCAAGTTTTTATGAAGGGTTTAATTCAGTTATGATAATCATGATGATCCATGTTGAAATGGGCAAGAACTCGATTGAATACATATAACATAGCTAATAATATATATATATATATATCAAAGAATTAAAGTCAAATTAAGATGAAAGTGAAGAACGAAATATAAAATAAAACGGCTATTTGGCCCTCTCATTAACAAGCTTGGTCAGGTTCTACACCTTCATACCACATATTTATATACAAATATACATGCATGTATACCATAATCAACATACTTTATTTGAGCTTATATCAACCATTTAATCTAAATTGCATGTAGTCCATTTTTGCAAAACATAAAAATACATAATTAATGACATTTCATACAATAAATTAAAAATCTTACAAAATATTCAATAAAAAAGTTAAAGATGATCAAATGATCAATGAAAAAAGCATACTACTGGAAGGATTTATGGTATATCTTAATTTTTTCTAAAAGAAGATACAAAGAGATTATTTAATAATAAATCATAAATTACCTAATAGACCATGGATAAAAAATAACAAATAATTATGAAAAAAATATTCAATCATGTCCATGACAATGCAAGTATAAATATACATATGCGGTAAAGATTTTAGATATAAGATAATATGACTAAACTCTAGATAAAAAATTAAAATTAATTCATCATTAATTCTTTTAAATAAATTATTATGATCAATTAAGCATCAAAAGTTACTAGATCGATAAATCTAAAAAAGTTAATCAATTGTTAGAAAAATAGAAAAATAATCATAATGACAAAAGATTGAGGATTGGATATTATTCCATAAAGAAAGTTAACTAGGTAAAATGTATTAATATAGCTTTAGGATTAAGCATCATTGAGAATCTTTCTTTCATTATTATTTTATTTTATTTTTACAATAGACATAGAGAATCTATTTAATTAACATAAAATTTGAATTTACATCAAAATTTTAATTAGATAGGGTGAACTATATATAATTGTTGACCCCAGATTGATTTTGATGATTACAAAATAGTTAGGCAACTCTAAGCTTGATACAGGAAAGTTCGGTCACCTTGCAAGTAAGTATCTACGTGCAAAATTTCATTGGTAAGAAAGTACTTCATTTAATTTGCTTTGAATATCTGTATTAGCTTGGGAGTTAACTGGTTAGCTAGCTTGTTATTCCATTTAGCTAACTGGCACGACTTTCAGCTAACTGGGAAACATTCACAGTGCTTGAGCCGAACGTCATTGTATTTTAGCTAGCTATGTTCGGCCAACGTACTGAGACGTGAAGATTAGTTTACTGAAGGATCTCCAGCTAGCTAACAAGCTAGCTGGTTAGCTAGCTGGAGATCCTTCAGTAAACTAATCTTCATGTCTCAGTACGTTGGCCGAACATCCTCTTTTTTTAGCTAGCTAGTTAGCTAGCTTGTGGTGTCCTGTTAGCTAACTGGAATTCGTTTTTAGCTAACTCTAGTTACCTGGCCGAATTGTCTTAAATTCTAGTTACCTGCTGAGCTAGCTGCCAGATCTTCTAGCTAGCTGGCGGTTCCTTTAGCTAACTGCTTAGCTAACTATTTTGTCCTGGAGCTAACTGATTAGTTAACTATTTTTCACAAGTGAACGTGTGGCCGTGCGATTTGAAAATTTAGTTAGCTGAAGAGCTAACTCCCTCTCTCCACTGGCCGTTTGCTTTCTCTGCTTAGCTAACTGGAAAGCTAGCTATCTTTTCGTTAGTTAGCTGGAGAGCTAACTAAGCTGGGCGGTTTCTATACTGTTTTTGAAATTAGTTAGCTAGTGAGCTAACTGGCTATCATTTAGCTAACTGCTGAGCTAACTCCATGTCTCCTTTTGTTCCTGCAGCCGAGAGCCTTAAAATTTTAGTTAGCTGGGGAGCTAACTGGGAATGCACGACTCTTTCTTTTGACCTTTTTGCTTTTGATGTTAGTTAGCTGGAGAGCTAACCAGCAACCATTTTAGTTAGCTAACGTGCTACCTCTGAACGATTTCTTTTGTTGTGGCCTCTCTTGTTAGCTAGCTGACTAGCTAGCTGAGGTTACATTCTTTATCTCTTCACCGAATGCATTAACGTCTTCAGCTGCCTGGAGTTATTTTTTCAGTCAACTGCCGCCTGAGTTCTTAAGCTGCTCTTTCCCTCTTTCTTCTCTCTCTCTATTGCTATTTTAAGCTACATTTAACTTTTGGATTTTTGAATGTTTGCAGTGCTCTTCCTTCCTCAAATGGAGATCAGCATTCAATGCTTAAGGGAAACATTTATAACGGTTATATTTTCTTTCCGTTTTTATTTCCATTTGTTCCTAATGTATCTAACGGATCTTTTCTTGTTGGATGATTATAAAAAGGTGGGATTTAAAGCACACCATGACGATTCGAAAAAAGAGTTTTTAAAGAGAAAGAAAATCCAAGAAATAGCTCATATTACATATTGTTGAGTGGTTGTTGCTGTGCATTCAAGTTCGTTCATTGCTCCAAAAAGTCGTCCGGATCTTTGAAGCTTTTCAAGCAATCAAGACTTCAGCTACTTCGATCTCGTCCATTCATTGCTAAGTTTATTGCTTCAAAAATTGTAAAGTATACTCTAATATTTGCTCATTGTGGGAGCTTCTCTTTATCATTCCTTGATCATTTTTGTAAAAGGGTTAGTGTTAATCCTGATTATTTTGGGCTTCCTTGTGCCTTGAAACAAGAGGACTAGCCTAGGTTTGGCTAGGGGATTTGGCTTCATTGTGCCGTGAAACAAGAGGACTAGCCTGGTGTGGCTAGGGGTTTTTGGCTACCTTGTGCCGTATAAACAAGAGGGCTAGCCTGATTTGGCTAGAGGTTGCAATCGTTGTGATACGATTAGTGGAATTCCCAAAGGTTTTGGGAGTGGATGTAGGTGCTGAGTTTGGCACCGAACCACTATAAACTTTTGTGTGTTTGTGGTTGTTTGATTCTCTACTGTTATCATTCTGTGCACTCCACTACACCGCTGCAAATCAAAATTAGGGTTTAAGCACATACTTGCATAGTAATCAATTTTTTTTAATAACCCAATTCATCCCCCCTTGGGATGCTATATCTGGGTAACAAGTGGTATCAGAGCAGAGTGCTCTTGAAACCTATAACTTTGATTAGCTTGGAGCCAAAGATCAATAGTAATCCCAATGAGTTCTATGTTGACTAAAGGACAATCAACTAATAGACCACCTTTGTTCAATGGAACAAATTACATATTGGAAAGCACAAATGAAAATCTTCATTCAAGCACTAGATTATGATTTATGGGGAATCATAATTAATGGACCACACACACCCACTATTATGATTGAAAATATTAATATTGCAAAGCTTGAATCTGAATGGGATGAGCAAGACAAGAAATTAGCTTAATTAAATGCTAAGGCTATGAACTTCTTTATTGCTCTCTTGATGCAAATGAGTTTAATCGCATATCTACTTGTATGTCTGCTAAGAAAATCTGGGATAGACTTGAAGTCACCCATGAGGGTACAAATCAAGTCAAGGAATCTAAAATAAATATGCTTGTTCATAAGTATGAATTATTTAAGATGGATCCTGCTGAAAATATTACTGATATGTTTACAAGATTTACTGACATTATTAATGGATTGAAAAGTCTTGAAAAATCTTATGCTAACAGTGATCTTGTTAGAAAAATCTTAAGATCTTTACCTAGGACATGGGAAGCAAAAGTCACTGCAATTCAAGAAGCAAAAGATCTCAACACTTTATCACTTGAAGAGTTGGTCGGTTCTTTGATGACTCATGAGCTTCAGCAACGACAACATATCGATGAAGATGAATCAAAGAAGAAAAGGACTATGGCTTTGAAGAGTGTAACTCAAGAAGATGAAAGTGAAGAAACCACTAGTAATAGTGAGAAAGATGATGAAATGACACTTATTTCAAGGAAATTTAAAAGGTTCATGAAGAGAAAGAAATTTAGAAAAATAAAACTATTTGTCAAAGTAGACCATAGCAAAGATAAGGAAAATAGTGAACCTCCTACATGCTATGAGTGCAAGAAGCCTGGACACATCAGACCAGATTGTCCACTACTAAAGAAAGGATCTAAAAGAGCAAAGAAAAAGATAATGATGGCTACTTGGAGCGACAGTGAAGTAACAAGTTCAGAAGATGAAGAGAAAACTGAAATTGCAAATGTTTACTTCATGGCTGATAATGATGAGGTAAGCCCTAACTTTTTAGATAACTTTACCTTTGATGAATTACAATGTGCATTTTATGAACTTATTGATGATTTTGCAAATTTAAGTTCAAAAAGCAAAGAATTGAAAAATGAAATAAAAAATCTTACTCTTGAAAAAGAAAGAATTTCAAAGGATAATGAATCATTGTTAAAGAAAACCAAGATTTGAAAAATGAAGTGGATAAATTGAAACCAATTGTTGATAGATTTAGTCTAAGTTCAGAAAAATTAGAAATAATTTTAAATAGTCAAAGAGCTGTTTACAATAGAGCAGGCCTTGGATACAATACTTTTGAAAGACAAAAATTTTTGAAAAATATTTATGAGCATACTGATGATTCTACTAAAATTACATGTTTTAAATGCGAAAAAATTGGACACCAAGCTTATAACTGTCAAACACAAAAGATAAGAAAAATATGGGTTCCAAAAGGAACCATCTTGACTAACCCTAAAGGACCCAAGAAAGCTTGGGTACCTAAAAATAAAAATTAAAATTGTGTATGCAGTGTGTCTTACAACCCGAGCAATTAAAAGATAATGGTACTTGGATAGCGGGTGCTCAAGACACATGACTGGTGATGAATCGCAATTCATCACTTTGAAGCAAAAGATGAGGTATTGTTACTTTGTGATAATGGCCAAGGAAAAATAATTGGCATTGGAAAAATAGGTATCACACCTCATGCTTATATTGATAATGTTTTGCTTGTGAAAGGACTGAAACACAATTTACTTAGCATTAGTCAACTATGTGACAAAGGATTTAATGTTACTTTTAAATCATCTCCGTGCATTGTTAAAAATCCTGCAAATAAAACATGAAATTTGTTGGTCATAGGCATGGTAATGTATACATTGTTAATTTAAATGATTTGCATGATCAAAATATTGATTGCCTAGTTGCTACTAATAATAAAACTGATAATAGTTGGTTATGGCATCGTAGGCTAGCTCATGCAAGCATGGATTTACTATCTAAATTAATTAAGAAGATTTAGTACATGGTTTGCCAAAACTTATTTTTGAAAAAGATAAGATTTGTAATGCTTGTCAATTTGGAAAACAAACCCGAGTTTCTTTTAAATCAAAGAATTTAGTTTCAACCACTAGACCTTTGGAGCTCTTGCATATGGATTTATTCGGTCCTACAAGAACAACTAGTCTAGGAGGAAAAAGATACGGTTTTGTTGTTATTGATGATTTCTCTTGCTTTACATGGGTTTTATTTCTATCTAGTAAAGACGAAGCGTTTTCAGCATTTCAAAAATTATTCAAAAGAATTACAAACGAAAAGAATTCTTTCGTTTTATCGATACGAAGTGATCATGGAAAAGAATTTGAAAACAAATCTTTTGAAGAATTTTGTAATGAAAATGGAATTGAACATAATTTTTCTGCACCAAGAACACCTCAACAAAATGGAGTAGTTGAAAGAAAGAATAGAACATTAGAGGAAATGGCGCGTACCATGTTGTGTGAAAGCAATCTTCCAAAATATTTTTGGGCAGAAGCTATTAACACTGCATGTTATGTTTTAAATCGTGCATTAATCAGACCTGTTTTGAAAAAGACTCCATATGAACTTTGGAAAGGAAGAAAACCTAATATAAGTTACTTTCATTTTTGGATGCCGATGTTTTGTATTAATAATGGAAAATCAAACCTTGATAAATTTGATGCTAAGTCTGATGAAGGAATTTTTCTCGGATATTCTTTACATAGTAGAGCTTTTAGAATTTCAACAAAAAGACTTTAGTAGTTGAAGAATCAATTCATGTTATCTTTGATGAATCTAATGATCTTCCATCAAGGAAGGGAAAAGGTATAAATGATGCAGATGACATTGAAGATCAATTCAAGGACATCACACTGAAGGATAACAACACAGATACACAAGAGGTAAATGGAGAAGGGAACGCTGACCTACCTGAAGCCTCACAAGGTAATGATGAATTAGAAAGAGGTTGGAGGTATGTTCTTAGTCACCCCAAAGATCTAATTATTGGTGATCCTTCTCAAGGAGTTAGAACTATCATCATTTAGAGATGCTTGCAATAATTTAGCATTTGTATCTAAAATTGAACCTAAATGTTATGATGATGCTAAAAATGATGTTGATTGGATTAATGCCATGCATGAGGAACTTAACCAATTTGAAAGAAATAATGTTTGGACTCTTATTGAAAGACCTCATGATCATCAAATTATTGGAACTAAATGGGTTTATAGAAACAAATTAGATGAACATGGTAATATAATTAGAAATAAGGCAAGATTGTAGCTAAGGGTTATAATCAAGAAGAGGGAATTGATTTTGATGAAACTTATGCCCCTGTTGCTAGATTAGAAGCTATTAGATTACTTCTTGCTTATGCTTGTTATATGAATTTTAAATTGTATCAAATGGATGTTAAAAGCGCTTTCTTGAATGGATATATTGCTGAACAAGTTTTTGTGGAACAACCACCCGGCTTTGAAAATCACTTGTTTCCAAATCACGTTTTCAAATTAAACAAGGCTTATATGGTTTGAAACAAGCGCCCGGGCATGGTATGAAAGATTAAGCAAATTCTTGATTAGTAATGATTTTATTCGAGGAACTGTGGATACAACTTTATTTATTAAAAGATAAAATAAAGATATATTAATTATTCAAATCTATGTTGATGATATCATATTTGGTGCCACTAATGATTCTTTGTGCAAAGACTTTGCTAAGCTTATGCAGGGAGAGTTCGAGATGAGTATGATGGGTGAGCTGACCTACTTCCTCGGACTACAAATTAAACAAAGCAAAGATGGGATCTTCATAAGCCAATCCAAATACACCAAAGAAATGATCAAGAAGTTTGGCATGGAGACATCCAAGAGTATCGGTACCCCTATGAGCTCATCATGTAGACTTGAATCTTATAATTCTGAAAAATCTGTTGATTTAAAATTATATAGAGGCATGATTGGATCATTATTATATTTAACTGCTAGTAGGCCAGATATTTTATTTAGTGTTTGCATGTGTGCAAGATATCAAGCCAATCCTAAAGAATCACACTTGCTTGCTGTTAAAAGAATATTTAAATATTTAAATGGAACAATAAATTTGGGTATATGGTATGATAAACAATCTAGCATTGACTTAATAGGATACACTGATTCTGACTTTGCTGGATGTAAATTAGATAGGAAATCAACCACTGGAACCTGCCAGTTTCTAGGTGTTAACTTAATTTCATGGTTTAGCAAAAAGCAAACTTCAGTAGCACTGTCTACGGCCGAGGCCGAATACATTGCAGCTGGAAGTTGCTGTGCTCAAATTTTATGGATTAAGCAACAGCTAGAAGATTATGGTATTAAACAAAAGGCTATACCTATAAAATGTGATAATACAAGTGCAAT